>JAVXUL010000001.1:3010801-3022052 GCA_035590515.1 Trichilia minutiflora | reverse complement strand
AGCTAATTTGAATGATAAAAAGAAAACTGAAATGATTAAGTAATTAAATGAGAAGTGCGACAACATATAGTGCGAAGAACTGACAAATATGTCATTCAAGCCAACAAGAGGCAAAAAAAAGTTATGTTCAAGTTTGAAGACTAGGTTTAGGGGCATATAAAAAAAGATAAATTTTTGGTTCTAAATTCAAATCATCAGAAAATAAATCATTCAAGTGATTACGTGCATCAATGATAATATTTACAAGGTTAATTTATTAGGTGAGTATAATATTTGTGTTATATTTAATGTTTTTGATTTTTTTTTTTTGATATAAGTGACAATTTGAGGATAAATTTTTTTTGAAAAGAGGGAAAATGATAAGAATCATATTAGTATACAAAAAAGTTTAAAATGTGATTTGTTATATATTAATAGAGGTCCGAGTTAGAGTTAAAGAAATAATCTAAGTTTTGAATGGATTGATTTAGGATTATTGTTTTTATTATTTAATTAGGATTTTTTAAAGATGAAATTTTTTAAATTTATTTTTTATTTAATTAAGATAATTATTTTTGTTTAATTAATTTTTTATTTAATTAAGATTATTTTAAAAACTTATATAAACACATATTTGACTTATTATTAAAGTTTTTCTTGAATGTGACGTCTCTTTTCATCAATTTTATATTTTTGGTTCTTATTTGATTATTTTCTTTAAAATTTTGATTTAATATATTTTTAATTTTAAAATTAATCTAAATATTGAGTTGAGGTATTATCTTAAATCTGATTTAATTTTTTTAGAATGGTAAAATCTTAGTGTATTATGGGTGCTTTTACATTCTTAAGGTTTGCATCACCATGTGTGCGTGCCTCCATTGGACAAAAAATTATTGGGTATTGGCTTCTCCATATGCGATATATGGGTCTGAATCTCAATATTTTACTATCACCTGCAAGAGGGTGTTGGGTACAGTTTTTAGAAGGCAGTTTTCTACTTCTGTTTTTTTAAAAATAAGATGTAAAACTTTATTTTAATTAAGAAGCATTTCCAGACAAGGTATTTTGAAAAACAAGTACACCTTTCAACTTCTATTAACAGCTCCTATGTAAATTATTATCCATATAAAACAATCTTCTAATTATTTTTGTCGTTTAGCATAAAGTTTATGAATTAAAAATAATTTAAAAATATATTGTTTGGCAAAAAACAAGAAAAAGACCAGGACAAAATAAATCAGAAGGAATCTTTTCAGTTGATGGACCTACCATTATACACAAATGAAATAAAGCTACAAGTTGAGTCAATTTTGGCTATCAATAATACTGTGTTCTTTTTCATTTCTTTTCTTTTTTTTCTTTTTTTAATTATTATTATTATTATTTTTTTATCAGAGCAAATAATCACTTAGTGCAAAAATGATGCTAGTATATGTGGATTTGGTCCACATCAACATAATTGAATTACAAAGAGAATCTTAAGGAGAATTAATGTATCATACAGTTTAAATATGTATAAACTAAGATTTTATTATATAAATAGTTATTTTAAAATTAATTAATTATAATTAAGGATGAGTCAATTCAAAATTTCAACAACGGTATAGGGCTAAGCTTAAGCTACATCAAGGATGATAAGCCTCAGAAGGAGCAAAGAATTCCTCTGGATAGAAAGGATAAAATTAAAAATTAATAAAGAAATAAAGGAAGTAAAAACATAATCATGGACTTGACCGGGCGAACCCCCGCTATAGTGAATTAGAAGGCTTGAATAATAATACACCCTAAGCCCACATCATGTATAGAAAATGATTGATATCCGAACCCATTTGCCCATTTTTTAATCAGATTTATTAAGATCTTCCCTACTTTATTCTTTACATTATCACTTCTTAATCTATTTCATTGTAAAAGTATCATCTATGCCCAAGCCAAGCTTTAGTTCTAAAGTTAAGTTAAACCAATAGAATTGAAAATATACTGTGACGATTATACTTAATTTTGAAAATATCATAAGGAAATTTAAAAGAAAAGAAAAAAAAAGGTTCAGATGTTAAAATAATGCATGTGGGCCAAGAAGAACCAGAACCATATCCAGAATTCAGATCTCAAGAAACATTCTTAATTGACAAATGAAACAAAATTATTTTTCATGTAGATAAATCTCCATCCAAGCATCCTACAGATCTTCTTTCCACCTATTAAGGCAACATGATGAAAGCAACAATAATTATAAACACCAATAATAGGGACTTATCAATTACATGTAAGAACAAACTTAAGACTTTAATTATTTTTCTTTTAATTTATTAATCTAAAGGTGTGGCCATACCAGGCGAGGCTTGGCCTAATCCATACATCTTGAAATGCAAAAAATAATTTATACGAATCTTATTAAGGCACAACTGCTGCATGGCCACAATGTTTTTCATTTTTCAGTTCTTAAACCTATCTAAAAGTTGGTACACAAAAGGCTGGAAAATTCAGGTTTGAGAAAAAGAAACTTAACATTTGGGCTAACTAATGTAAATTCTCCAATTTTGGAATCATAAGGGTAGTTCACAGTCACAGAGTTAAGCAGAAAAGCAGAAGTGACTTTAATCTGCCAAAGTCAACAAATTCAATTCTAATCAAAATCTCACTATCTCCAAGTAGTAAGGTACCAGTACTGAATCAAGTTCCTAATACCAAATAAGGCTCCATGTAAATACAAATCTCACATCTAATATCAACAAACATGCTTCTGATTTTACTAGTTTTAAGAGACCCTCCTCTGGATGACACAGTTCTCGAAAAGGGGAATTTCAGCTTTGGAAAAATAAGTGCTTACAACAAGAGGAAACAACAGTTTACACAGAATCAACCCCTTCAACCTGTTGCCGGGCCAGGTATCTTTCCCTTCGTTCTTTCTGGTAAGGAAATTGGAGCAGAAGAAAA
Organism: Trichilia minutiflora; assembly: GCA_035590515.1. Lineage (NCBI taxonomy): Eukaryota > Viridiplantae > Streptophyta > Magnoliopsida > Sapindales > Meliaceae > Trichilia > Trichilia minutiflora. Next base: position 3,019,133 of record JAVXUL010000001.1, on the reverse strand, counting down.
TGTTAGAAAATGTATAAAGATCATTTAGTACCACACAAACTCCATCAAGTTCGATGACTCACCCATTCATCTATAACAAGTCCTTCCCCAACAATACGTGGTCCAGTGTCTTCTGGAGGCTTCTTGCGTGCCTCAAGGTCAGCCTCTGCCTCAGCCAACTGTCGTTTAAGTTTATCCAGTACCTTGACCGAAACAAACTCAACAATTTTATTGACTGATTATGAAAATTTTTTAATGTAATGCATGAATGGAGGAAGTAAAGAAATACTCAACAAAGCAGGGGACTTGAAATATGAGAAATGTTTGATTATACTCACAGGGATAGGGTTCTCTGGGTCAAGGAAAACAACCCGTAGAATTTGTTCAACTGCCACGTGATCCTTTTGTTCATCAAACTGTGTGAACATTGTTACAACACATCTCATTAGCATTATAGGTCACCAAGAAGCTTCTAAAAAGAAAAAGAAAATCATGAGCAGAATGCATGTCATCAAGCTTTTCATGATCAATCACAAAAGACCGCATCAATTTTAAATCCCGTACAGAATTAATATCTTTTACATGAATATGTATCTCTATTGCAATCATTGGCTGAATTTGACAATGCATGGAGCAACCGATTCTAAGTGCCAAAGGTCCTCTATTTATGTACAACTCATAACACGGAATCATTCGCATGTGGTAATGGTCTAGGAATGAAGTAGATGATGAGCAATGGCCAGTTTTCTGTGAACCAAATGAATAAAATCTTCAGTGTTATGAAAGCCTAACTATATTTTAAATGTATGAACCATTCTGCAGTGGGAGCCAAACCTGAATATTCGGTTTAAAGTACAGAAACTCTGATGCTCATTAAAATTATAGATAGGATTGTCAGAAGAATAGGTAGGACCATGTACACACATTTTACCAGTGGGCTTCCAAACATAAAATACAGTTTGAAGGTGCCCTTGATGATTCAGAAGCAAAATCAAAGTTTTAGAAACTATGTGACGCAAAGGATGATGTCAAAAGCAGAATTAATAACAATGTAGTTCCAAAACCATAAAGATAATAACATTTGATTTGCCATAATTTCAACAATGAATCAAGAAAATGTAACCGCCTTGGTTTTGAAGAAGATAACATATATATTTTTAATGTACAAAAATTTACATGGTACATATGCAGCATCATGAATGGTCATAAATTTATAATGCTTTACCTGCTTAGCTCACTGCACCATGTTTCAGGACAAGTGATATCCTACTGCATTCACTTAATAATTTATATTTCATCGATGTGCATTAATACGGTTATAACTTGCAGTCTAGAAGTCCTCAATGATGTGCACTAATAATGTTATTAACTCCAACTCCATATGCCCAAAAGGCTTCTTTCTCTATTTTTTTCTAAACATGAAAGCCCTCATTGATGTGCACTAATAATGTTATTAACTCCAACTCTACATGCCAAAAAGGCGTCTTTCTCCATTTTTTTCTCAACATGAAATTGGCATATTCCATTTCGTTTCACAAAGGAGAAGGGAAATGTGCTCCATTAAAATTCAAATTCAACCTTTCACTAAAAGAACCTAGTAACTGTAAAAAGGAGAATGCTATTCTTGAGATCGTACAAACTTCTATGTAAGTTCACCAAATCAAACAGACATGAGAAGAAAGATTCAATGATGAAGGCTGAAAGTATAGCCCTGCAAAACATACCATTTCTGGTACATAGTCCATTTCTCCTTTCACTTTCAAGCTCATGATCTTAAACTTGACCTTGCTCTTCTGATCCACTGGTCTCTCGTTGTTCTCAGGAGGCTCCACAAACTTGAATACTGTCAGTCAAGTTACTAATTCAGAAAACTGAATAAAATGGAAATGATTACAAGTTAATATCTATCAGCAATGCAGAAAAAGAAACAGAAAGCATTTGAATAGAGGATGGGACAAATAAAGTGTAGATCAGAAGGATGAATTACCAGTGGCAATAAGACTTTCACCAGGAGCAAGTATACCCCCTGGAGGGCGCATGTAACAACTTTTTGGTGCAGTTGTTTGAAACTGCAATAGCAAATATGTAGTTGGTAAGAAAGTTATATTGGGCATTTGGCCCTAATAAAAAAAGGAGGAGGAGGAAATGCAATAATTAAACAACAGCAGTTATTACGAGTTTGTACTAAAAGTGGACAAAAGTTAATGCAAGCTTGATTTATTCTTCAAATCTGCAGCCACTTGTTCTTAGACTTGGATCAAATTTGCCTTCATTTGAATTTAAATTTCACAACTGATAAATTTTCCGAAATACGAAACCTTTTACTTTTAAATGAACTGTTTTTTTTCTCCCCTAACATAAATTATTGGAGTTATTAAAGCAGCAATTTCTATATTCTGGGAATAACATTCAGATTACCAAACATAAAACCGATAATTTTCGTATGATGTCTCTATATTTAATCAGGAATACCAGGAAATTTGAATTTGATAAACTAATCATACCTTTTTACAAAATTTAACCCCACGGTTAAAAAAATACTTTTGATGATGAGAAATAAGCATCAAGAAGCCATGAATAAGACAAATCAAACATCAACACCAAAAGCAGTAAATAAAGGATTAGATTGAAAAATGCCTTTTTCATACCTTGAAAGCTACATGGGACCTGCTAGTGTTTTTAATGGAAACAGCGCTCCTAACCTGCTTACCGGGTTCATCTTCAAATGTCACAGAGTTTAAACAAATCAGTGGGTTTGAAAAAGACATACCTAGCTTGCAAACATCAAGGAAAAAAGAAACTTGAACAACATTGTGGTTCATAATTATTGACCAAACTTTTAAAGGAAAATCTGCATAAAGAAAATAGAGAAATTACTTAATAAAGTCGCAATTTAAATGACTGGCAAGCCAGAATCCTTAGAAGCCCGAACAACTTACAAATGTTGAAGTAACTAAGGTACGAAATCAATGAAAACTTTCCCCTGATTAAAGTAATTAAACAAGCCTGACCTGCTAAATCTAACCACCTAAAAAAGAAAATATTTTACTACTTTTAACATAGAACTTCAACAAACCAAATAATGAATTATTTCATTTCCAGTGACAGAAATAAATTTGGGACAGTTTTTCCGAGCTAACCAACAAACTATGCGGAGGAAACAAAGATTCTTCTTAGTAGATCAACAAAATAATATATTGAACCATATATCGATTAACCCACTAAAAACAATGTACAGCATGCAGCTGAAAAATAAGCAGATCATGCAACCTATGGCACCAATGGAAAAAGAATTTAGTTCAAGAGTTTGAGTGAATCGAGGAAAGTCAACTTCGCAAAAAAGCAAATAAAACCACCTTCGACTCAGAAGAACTCATACCAGAGAACGGAGGCCTAAAGAATAAGAGATCTTAATCCAAAAGGGTAAATGATAGAAGCCACATCAACCATTAGCAATTGAAAACGTTGAACCCAATCCAAAGCAGTCAAATCAGCTGAGAACAATTAGAACTCATAGCAACCCAGAGAATGACAATATTAATGGAACATCAGAAAAGGCTAAAGAAGATAAAACAACCAACAAACTCCAGACGCAGGTCATCAATTGCCAAAAACAACAGAAAATTTCATTTCTAGAGAATGTAACAAGAATAATCAGATCAAAATGCATCAAAGGCATTTACTATCAATTGAATCATTAAAAAGAGAAAGAAAGAAAGGAACCCACAACCGAAATCCAATAAAAAAAAAAGAATTTAGGAAAACAAACAGGTTAAAAAAAGAAGCTTACAAGGAAAGTAGAGCTTATTTGGAGGATCAAGCCTGAGACTCCTTCTAGTAGGAAGCAAAGACTTGGCCATTGAAGAAACATTTGAAGAACTAACAATTGATCTTCCCATCACTTGTTGACTCTGATTCTCCTGATAAACATTGTTACTATTGATATTGTTATGCATCGAGGAGGAGGATGAAGAAGAAGAACCGTTGGCTGATTGCCAAAATGGCATTTTACATAGACTCCAAACGTTTCTTTCAGCCCCTGATTTCCGTTCATCAACAGCCATTTTCTTTGTTTCTTTATTAAAACTGAATATGGATTTGAGCTTTTCTTTTTACTTTTATTCTCTCGGCTTATGTGTCGTGTTTTCTCTGTGTGATGTGTGTATTGGTGAAAGCTCTTTATCGTATCAAATATGGCTATGTTATGTGTGTATAGTCTCTGTACTGTATGAACTTTTGCTGGCCTTGCCTGCGGTATTGCTTTTTTAGATTGTTGAAACTGGCAGAGTGGCATTGCTACTTTTACCTGTTTGATGGATCTCGAACTTTGAGAATTTTTTCTATTAGATTTGGGCGGTTTGAGGTCCGAGTTTATATTGATTCCCAGGTTTGGTTTTTACAGTTGGCTGCTCTTTTTTAATACACAGCTACGAGGAAGTCTTTTTACTAATTTTGCCATCAACCCCTACTACGTCCGACTGTCCCAGTGAATATCCATATTTTGAGGTTTTCCGGGGGGTCCATTTTTTCCAACTCGGCCTTATTGGTTTTGGTACAACCAGCGAAATCAATTTAATATTTTTTAGATAAAGCTTTATTCTTGATCTTATTACATTTTTCTGGTGAAAAACCTGCTAAATCCAGCTAAATTAAAGGGGGGGTTTCTCTCTCCTATATCTTCCCAAAGTAAAGAGGGATCTAATATGATATACAAAATTAAATACACCAATAGAAGGTGCTATTATTATTTAGCAAAAAAATCTTCTCCTTTTTATATAATAAAAGAGTATAAAATATAATTTGTACATTAAAAATTTATTATGATTCGATCATATATTCAGATCAATGAAAAGAGAATTCCTCTCTTAATCGGGAGAAATCTTTTACTCCCGTAACTTCTTCTCAATTATTTAAGTAAATAGCGATAAAAATTATTAGATTATGAGATAATCCTTTTCATCAATTTTACAAATTATAAAATTAAATTTATTAAAACTACTTGATAACTTTTTAATCCATATTTTCTCCCCACTTACACAGTTTTTCTTAAAAGGAATAAATAAAAAAAAAAACTTGATATAATATTATGACAATAGAGCAGCCATGAGAGCATATGATGTGGGAACATGTTCTTTTTGATGGGTGAGTTAAAAACAACAGCACAATGTGAAGGGAAGGAGAGAATGGCCACTGATTCTCCAATGTGGCCCTCTTGCATAAAAGCATCTCTTTCTTTTTTCATCTACATACAATAATTTAACACAACAATACATTACACATTGGCCAATGAGTAAATTGCTTGGGGGTAATCCTAATCCAACACCCTTGCCGTAATATCACTTTCTATTTTCATTATTTCATACTAGTCGATCAATTTTGGACCCACAACCCAATCCTTTCATTATATTGTTTCACCATTAACCTTTTAATTATTATTGTTATCTAGTCCAATAGATTTGCGGATCTCCTTTTTGTGTTAAAACAATGAAGGAGGAATTTGATTATCTGTTATACAGTATAAGTATTTATATTATCTGAAGGGTAAGAGAATTGAATTTTGACTAAGAAAATAAGTGCAAAATAATATAGCTGTGAACTCATAAATTAGAGGTTGGTGCTAGTTGATTTAACTAGTAAAAGTTTTAAAAAGTGGTGCAAGAGTTATACAATTGAAATCACGCAAATGCATGAATTGATAAGAAAGAATTCGATTATTTTCTTGTTATTTAAAAAAATAAAAAATTACATAAACTAATGTCTTACATATTTAATCAAGACAAAGTATAAAGATTATTATCATTCTAATTGAATTTTGCTCTCATTAGTTAGTTGGTTAATGCAATCCGATTAATTTATTATTGTTAATTATTTTGGTAACTAAAGTAAATCCATTGGTTTCGATTTTCTAATTTAAAATCTTATGTAGGCATTTCATGTCACGGAGGCCTTATTTAGGAACAACTGAAACCCGCTCCAACTTGTACTTAGAGAATCGGAGTTTTGGAGAATTTTATTAAATACAAGGCAATGGCTTTAGGACTGAGATAGAAAAGGTGGATGTTGATTGTCTTCATAAAGGGGACACAATTCCATCACATTCATTATTCTTTAATAGATTAATGGGGTGAGAGCATCTCATTTCACTTCATGTAATTCTATTTTTCCTTTTTGTGGTTCTACCCTCTAGTTATTGGGGCCCAGAAACTGAAATACATAATTTTCCTGATTGATTCTTCTTGATTGATCGAAGTTTTCTTCCTTACTTTTCTCCCTTGATATCATTTTTGAAGAAGATTTGGATGAGGACGATATGTAGGTGATGAAGATGAACTCTCCACTTGAGTAGAGGTTGGCCCCATATTCTTACTGGAATGTTGGTGATGGTGGTGGTGCAAATATTCTAATAAACCTTTGTTGAACTTTATATCTGTGACTGTGAGAGTTAAAGCTTGCTAATAAACCTTCTTACACAAAATGGGGATTAGAAGTCGGTTACATTTGTAGCTTATGGCTTCTGCCAAACCGAGGGTTTGGACCTTGGTTCTATCTAATCAGCGGACCTTTTATCGTCTTTTTAGCCCAGAAAATAAGGAAGTAGTTTCGATCACTTTAGTTTGGGTGACCGCCGAATACTATACTCATTGATAGCTGGGCCACAAGATTTCAGCGCTAGGTCCAAGCTTGGGTGTATGGCTTGCCCTAGACTACATACAGCCCATTTTGACCCAAAACAAAGGGATTTGTGTTTCTGCATCAGCCTGTATTGCAAGTGGAACTTGAAAAAGCTTTGGTCTTAAACTCACCATGCTAAATATAATGGGAACATTGGGAAGTTTTACAACTGATAATTGGAATCTCTTTTACAACAATAACATGGTGTTTCTAACACACAAATGCAAAACCATTTAGTTATCAAATGGTGATTAGATCTTTGCTGTTTCACTACTAGAAAACTTTTCTACTGTATCGGAGAAACTATTTAAGTTTCTGCTGGACGACGTAGTGATTAGATCTTGCTGTTTCACTACTAGAATTTCTACCGAATCGTAGAAACTGTTTTAAGTTGCTGCTGTAAGACGGGGTGCTGAGAGCAAAGAAAATGTTATGGTGCTTTTCCCAAGTCTATTAATTTCTTATATGGATTCAGGTAAATTTAAGAGAGTTAACAAAATGGTCACTGCAGTCTTCTGAGAACGATTAGAATCAAATCCTGAACATATATATTAGATATAATCATTGATTTACAAAATTTAATAACTGAAATATGATTCATAGTATATAATCAGCCTTTCAAGTATGTACCTATGATTGAGAGGAAGAAACAAAAATATCATAAGATATTTGTAAACGATGGAACGGTAATTCTTACAGTTTACAGCTTACACAATATCTACCACTACCTGATCAATTTAACAACTACTCTCATCAATGACAATCTCGTATTTATGGTCTTTCTGATGATGATAAGAGCTACGTTTGGGTTTAGTTGGGGCCCCAGCAGCTCAAATACATGACTGTTCTTAAAGACTCTTCCGATTGCTTAGCGTTGCATTGTTCTCTCATCAGTTTGCTTGAAACCACCGCAGAAGATGAAGAAAGCTTCTTGGATGACTGAGAAACCGACCTAATATTGTTCTTGACATGGTGGTGTAATGATCTAATAGTGTAGTTCCATCTGCAAAATCCTTGATCTTTCAATGCTTCAACTGTCGCAACACTTGCTGTTACTATCCAAGCTCTGCTTGTTGAACTCATATTTTGTTAATTTTTCAGACAATTCTTCTCCTTAGGCTTTTTGTGTGCTCTTTTGAGAACTGGATGTTTTTACGGAGAAAATGGGTAGGAGGATTCTTACTTATATAATCAGAATATCAAGGGCAAAACCACAGGAAATAAAACCAGTGTTTACTGCTTTTAATTTACTGGTGGTTTTGGGATTAATAAAAGCCAGCGACTTTCTTGTTTGGTAGTAGGGATTGTGATAATAACTCCTATGCCTTTCATTTCCTGTCCCTATAAACAGTAGAAGTAGGACCACGTGTTGAAATTATTAAGAGAGGATAAAACGGGAATTTCGATGCATTGCGACAGAGAAATTCTAGCCAATCGCACCTGGTTTTGCCCGGTTAAAATCCACCCAGGCATGGGATGTAGAGTTGTCAAACGGATTGGGTCGGGTTAGATCGGGTTGGGTCATTACGGGTTGATATTTTAAACGGGCCGGGTCGGGCTAGTCCGTTTAATAAACGGGCTAAAAATCTCAACCCTAACCCAATCCATCGGGTTGACGGGTTAAACGGGCTAACCCGTTAACTTTTTTTAATTAATTTAAAAATAAATAATTATAATTTAA
>JAVXUL010000001.1:2991375-3006435 GCA_035590515.1 Trichilia minutiflora | reverse complement strand
AAATGGATAAAAGAAAAAAAAAAGGAAAAAAAAAATAGTCAACATATTCAAGAAAATAAGGCATAAAAACCGACCACTATGAGTCATTCCTTTCCAACATGTGCACCACTTTTCCACTTCCTTATATAAATACGAGACTCGATTATATTTTCGAGTGTTTTCAAATATTTAGATTGAAGGTATAATTTTTCGTAAGAATTTGAAATAACTGAAAATTTACTCGTTCTCTTTTAGTCCAAAGAAGGATAGTGTGATAGACGGGTTTTCTACGTGTACAATATATATACATATATTATTTTGTTAAGCAAATAATAGTTATATAATATATTTATTATTATTAATTTTGTTTGATTTCTATATCATGATAATGATAAATTGATCATTGTATGTAATGTATTGCAATTTGTGGAAGAAAATAAAACAAAATGAATTAAGTTGCAAGGTTGTTTGTATGTATTCAAATTATTCAAGGAAATGATTGTATAAAACATAGAGCAAAATCGTACGCAATGTATGACTTTGTGACTGAGAGAATAAATACTGAATAAGATTTAAAAGTATCTACTCTTATATTCTATTACTCGAAAAACTCTTATTTTGATGTTAAATAAAATTACTTAATACAATATGAAATTCTATAATTAAATATAATTAATTTAACATTTTGAGTTACAAAATAGTAACAAATAAAACATATGACATACTCCGGATCTAAGAATCCCAAACCCCAATAAAAATAACCTCCATTAATATAAAAAGCAATTTGTTGTCTGTTTTTATAAATCCTGTTCTTATATTTTTCATTCACATGCTTATGTATTGTTGTCCAAACTACTGCCATATTCATTAAAATATGTAATTAGATTACTAAATTTATTCAATACTAAATCAAAATATAAATTGATTTAAAAGAACAGACTGGTGACATGCATCTAACAATGACAAGATGTTACAGTCAACCATTGCGCGCTCAACAATGGCGGGCGACATACAGCTGTCACTGGCGATAGCATCATATGGCTATCCCTTGTGTGTACCATGCAAGCTAGCGACATGCATCTGTTGCCAACAATATTAACATGTCGCTCGTATCGCCTGCAATCTTGCGCCTTCATCTTATTTATTTCTTTTTTTCTTTTTAATTTTTTTGATATTTTAATATTAAATTTTTTATTAATATATATTAAAAATATTTTATTATAGTCTTGATGTGGCATTCATTTACACTGAAAAGCTTTTATTTTTATAGAAACATTTTGTCTAACGGTTTTAATACACATCAATAAATCACCCTCATCAAAACTTTTTTATTTTTCTTCTCATTTTTTTATACACATTTTAAGAATACAATAGTATTGATATTATAATCAAAATAAAATTTATATAAAAAAGCTAAAAATTAAGATGAATTAATTCTAAAACAAATTATTTTATCTCAAGATAGATAAAAGTTTTTATAATTTGTCTAAAATTTGATGAATGTCAGAAGGATGTCAAAGTCATAGCTTTACAAAATGGATAGTAGTTCGGAAATTTGGTAGGTATCATCAAAATATTGGAGGGATGTCAAAATCATAGTTTCACAAAATGGATATTAGTTTATGGGGTGTGAATGTTTTGGTGATTTTTACATTCTTAATTTTAATGAAATAGGGTGAAAAGTATGTGTATTGTGTATAAAAGAGACAAAGATGAGTAAAACATAAATATATATATATATTTGAGATAAATTAAGAATAGTTATATTTCTTCTAAGAGTATGGATAAGAGAGGAATGTGGTCACGTATTAATGAGAAATGATCTCAAAGATATCTAGGGTTAGCTATTTAATGGAATATAAAAACCATTATCTTCTATAATAGAACAATATTTTGACTTGATCTCAAAAGAAAATGATATATAGATAGTTTGGTTGAAATTTAAGTTCGGTCACACAAAAAACCTTGAAACCACTATACCATTAACCTTCATTCACTATACCATCATTGTTGTAAAATTTATGATTTGACATACAAAAATTGTTAGAGATTTTGTGCATCGATATTTGATGTTGTTTGTAAGAATCATTTATAAAAAATTATTTTTCAACAAATTTAAGAAACAGAGTGTGACAATAAGTGAAGAAATAAAAAGAGAACAAAATGAGAGAAGATACAGATTTTTTACTTTGTCTAGTTTTTATTAAAATATCGATATAAATTTGTTAACTGTTGAATCAAAATAAAATTTAGTTTGGACTTTTTCTGAGATTTCATTTTATGCTCTGAACAGTAGAGATTGAGTTTTGTTGCCTATAGTTTTAGTTTGGTTCATAAACAATAACCTCTAAACATGTAGAAGTTTCAGATTTTTTCACCCTATTCAGTTTTTATCAAAACATAAATGAATTTATTAATCATTAAATCGTGCTAAAATTTAATATAGATATTTTTAATATCTTGTTGTATAATTTGAATGGTAGAAATGAGATTTTTTAGTTTTTAGCACTAGTTTTGGTTTGTGAACAATAACCTACAAACATATGAAGTTAAAGATTTTTTTTTACTCTATCCAGTTTTCATCAAAATATAAAAATGGATTCGTTTACTATTGGATCATACTAAAATTTGGTTTGAACGATTGTAAGATATGATTCTATGGTGAAGATGAAATTTTGTGATTTTTATTTTCAAGTTTGATATGTGACCAGTAGTTTTTATTTTTAAGATCTCATCCGATAAAATTTTATCTTAAGATGGACTCATTATCTCATCACCTCATTATTTTATTGTCTTATCCCAGATGTCTCATCTGACAAGGTTTCATCCCAAGATAGTTTCATAATCACATCATTATCCCAAAGATCTCATCATCTAAGAGGCTTCAGAGGTCTTATCATCTTAGATGCTTAAGAGATTTTTTTTTATCTCAGAGGACTTAAAAGTCTCATCGTCTCATCCCAGAGATCTTATAATCTTAGTAGACTTGTCGTTTCATTTTAGAGGTCTCATTACCTCATCTGAAGAGATATTATCACCTCATCCCAGAGGTTTCATTGTCTTATCCGAAGAGGTCTTATCATTTTATCCTAAGGTCTCATCTCGAGGTTTCATCCGACGAAGTCTCATTTAACAAACTCATATCCTAAGATGGTCTCATATGTTTCATCCAGAGAAGTATCATCTCAAGGAAGTTTTTCTAACAATCTTTATTTTTAATCAATTCTAGTCATAAATACTAGCTATATATTAGTCATCTAGTAACCATTACAAAAGCTTAATGTTATTTATATGAGAGTTGCTAATATATCTACTATGATTGAACTAAGAATTGTGAATATTCATGTTATTAAAATTATATGGTATTTTTTGAATGCTAGTACTCACACAGATATTTAATACTTTATTAGAAATTCTTCAAACACTTGCTCAATAATCGTACATGCAAGCATATTGAACAATATTGTCTTACATATAAGCTTGTAAATAGATATTGATGGGACATGTAAAAAAGTGACATAATTTTATTTTGTGCTCTTACTTATATGTATATACAAAAACTAAGCTCAGATAATTTGAGTTTATGGCTATGTCTACATTATATCATTATTTATTATGGATACATATTGTCACTGTTTTTGATACACTGATTTCTACTATTATCCTACATAGATTTTTTGTAAGCTTGCTATTATTTTTTTACTACTGTATTGCCTTGTTCTCGATTATCTCGTCATTACAAATCAATGTTAAGCTCATTTACTTGATAATGCCAAGCTCATTTTTTTGATATCAAGTTCATTTACTTAGTGATATCGAGTTCCTTCGCTTGATGCTGATCTGATCCACTCGATGATATCGAGCTTATTCACTCAATAATACTGAGTTTATTCATTCGATGTCGAGCTTATTCACTCGATGTTTCTGAACTCTTTTGCTCATTGATATTGAACTCCTTTGCTCGACATTGAACTTTTTCGTTCGATGATTTCAAGCTTATTTGCTTGAGGATACAAAGTTTATTCACTTGATGCTGAGCTTATTCACTTGATGATACCTCACTTGATAATATGAAGCTCATTCGCTCTATGATACTAAGTTTATTCACTTGATGTCAAGCTTATTCGTTCGATGTTTCTGAGCTCTTTTTTTTTATGATATCGAATTTCTTAGGTCAATACCAAGCTCATTTGTTTAATGATACCGAACTTTTTCGCTCAATATTGAGATCATTTGCTCAATAATATCGAGCTCATTTGCTCGATGATATCAAACTTATTTGCTCGATGTTCTCGAGCTCATTTATTTGACGATGCTTATCATATTCACTCGATGCTAAGTCCCTTCATTTGATAATACTGAACATATTTGTTAGATAATGTCAAGCTCATTCGCTTTATGGTACCGAGTTTATTTACTCAATGCCGAACTTATTCGCTCGATAATATTTCATTTAATGATATCAAATTCATTCGTTCGACGATGTCAAGCCCCTTCGTTTGATGTTCCCAAGTTTATTTACTCGATAATGCCAAACATATTCACTCGATGTAAAGTTATTTAGATTTTTTGGATGAGACTACATTGGTTTCAACTACAAAGCTACATATATTATTTTATGAGAAAGTGCTACATGTACTATTTACATTTTTCGGATGAGACTACATTGATTTCAACTACAAAGTTACAAAAATTATTTTATGAGAAAGCGCTATATGGACTATCTACATTTGTTGATGAAACTACGTTGATTTCAACTATTAAGCTATAGATATTATTTTATGACAAAGTTTTACATGCACTATCTACATTTTTGGATGAGATTACGTTGATTTTAACTACTAAGCTACAGATATTATTTTATAAGGAAGTGTTACATGCACTATCTATATTTTTTGGATGAGATTACGTTGATTTCAGCTATAAAATTATAAATATCGACTTTGGCTACGAAACTACGAATATTGATATCAATTGCGAAATTACAAATATTGACTTCAGCTATGAAGCTACAAATATCGATTTCAGTTATAAAATTATGAATATTGATCTCAGCTATGAAGCTACTAATATCTACTTTAACTATGAAGCTATAAATATTATTTTATGAGCTCTCTGATTCAACGCTGAGCTTTATGTTCTTTATATAGAGCTCTCTCACTTGATATCGAATTTTACCATCTTATATAGAGCCTATGTCCTTATGAGAGGCTTATACAGAATATAGTCTTTACTAAAATAAATTTTTATTGAAAACTGGGGGCTTGTGTTAGGGATAAATTGAGGGCAGTTATGTTTCTCATAAGAGTCTGGATAAAAGAAAAATGTGACCACTTATTAACGAGAAGTGATCCCAAAGATGTTTAGGATTAACTATCTAATGGGATATAAAAACCACAATCTTCCAAAAGAGAATTACATTTTGACTTGAATCTAAAAGAAAATATAATGTAGGCAACTTGGTAAAAACTAAGTTTAGTCATTAAAAAATCTTTCAACCATGCATCATATCAATAATCTTCAAGCACTAAACTATTATTATTGCAAGATTTATAATTTAGTGTACAAAAATCATTGAAGATTTTGTGCATCAATTATATATATATATATATATATGCTCAAAATATTTGAACTTTACTAAAAAAATAATAAAATGTATTTATAGTTAAGAAAACAAATGGACTTTAAATATGGCTAAACAATAAAATTTTCCTACTAGTTTCCATCCCGTTGTAGAAGAATTGCAGTTTCAATCAATGGAGTGACAATATATATTACATATCCGTGTACTGATACGCGGTTTCTATAATTTTTTATTTGTAACACAATTTCTCTCAGCAATTCCCTGCATGCCATGACCTATCGTCTTGGATTTTTGGACGCACCTATATAATCGTTAAAGCTCTAAACGGGGATAAGTTTATTGAGCTTAGCCCACTATCTTTAGGTACACCATAGACCCAACATAAGAAGAAAACAATCCAATAAGTTTGGTCGATGTCAATTCTTGTTGCTCGCTTGGAATTGGATATTGATTCGTTTATTACACAGAGCTTTAATTTTTAAATTAAGATCTTGCGTTGAGAGAAAAGGAAACGCAGCGAGCATCTTCAAATATACTTCAACCAATCAAAGCTGACTAAAAGCAGCACACACGAGAAACACCGGCATGCAGAACGAGCACCCGATGTGTTCTTCAAAGTTTTGTAGCAAACAGCACACAGCAGAACACCGAAGTAAAGACCACCCAGAAAAACAGACTTAGGGAGTTTAATAGGCAAGCACTCTGCACATTTTGTTTCTCTCAATACAGCCATTCCTATAAGTCTCATCCAGTTAAATCTTATTCGTTCTTTTAGTAAAAATTAAAGATCAACTTCAATGTTAGCTTTTGTTATGGATATAGTCAACACTATGATATGATTTGATGAAGCATGGATAGATTGATAATCCTGAAGCTGGTCCAGTTCATTACCTTAGTACATCCCATCAATTATCAAGAAGACGAGAGAGATTAATAATATATAAGATCAAGAAACTAATCAATGAACAAATTCCGTGAATAAAATATTCAAAGAAGGATTCATTTCCATAATACGATCAAAAATAGATTCCCCAATAAGAGAACTTTATTATTTCTATTGACATTTACAGTTATCTAAATTATATACTTGCCTAAGTCTTATTCTATGTAGATTTACACATTTCTCATCGTCTTATGAAGCTTCACCACAGAAAACTAAAAACTCAGCTCTAGTTTAGTCCCTCGGACTTGATGCTGTTACAGCAAACCATAGTCGCCAAAAATCGTGGAATGAACTGACGATTGTTGGTAGATATTCCGTTAATTCTAGCTTCAGCTTAACTCGTGTAAATTAGGACCCCAGCAGCTCAAGTACATGACTTTCGTAAGAGACTCTTCAGATTCTTTTATTCGGTCATCCGTCACTTTACTCAAAGCCATAGCAGAAAATGAAGAAAGATTCTTGGCTTGAACCAAATATCGTAGATTGGTCTCGGCTTGCTGTTTCAGTGACCTCAAAGGGTAGTTCCACCTAGCGAAGCCTTGATCTTTCAGTGCTCAACAGCTCCAATACTTGCTGCAATCCAAGCTTTGCCTTGTACACTCATTTTCAATCTAGATATCATAATTACGCTTTGGAGTTGTAATTTGTGAGGTTTATATATGAAGATCAGAGCTCATGGTGCCTGTAACGACTGTTATTGGTTTTGTGAAATCTGGAGGCAATCTTTGTTCGTTTATTAGTAACAGTAGATGCTAAAAATGCAGTGATTTTGTAGTTTATGAAGGAATAAACAAAGTTGGATGATCCCAGTGTGCTATTCTCTCTAACTGCCTCTTGTATTTATAATTTCTCATGGCTTTTATTGAAAATCAGTGGGCGGGTTGTGTTTCTCCCCACTGAGAGCACTTTTCAGGTTGCCATCCCATGCATGGTATAGCCTTCAACTGTTGCCATGTTGCATACTTGCATCTTGCATGTTGTTTCATCCGACACCTGTAACTTTTTCCAGTGCTTATTATATACAGATGTTAAAGCCAAAAACTGCAACGTGGAATGCATCTAAGATATAGTGTAAGAAATTAAGAATTGCAAGAGAGGATCTCATCCTTGCTGGTGGATATACAGAATCTTATTCTGTCTTTAATATCTTATGAATTAGTGAGTTTCATAATTCAATCAAGCTCCCCTATTCATTGTATGTTCAATTTATTTCATGGCAATAAAATCGACGTTAGGCAAAGGAAGTTACTGATTTCACCTGACGGTCGTAGGGGGCATAATTTAAAAAGAAAAAGTGACTGATTTTAGCTATTCAATTTTGGATTAATCGGTGCAATCCTGAGAAAATGGCGTTTATAACATTTCACATTCATTGATATGGAAACTAATGAACAGAATGGTAAACCAATGAAAGTTAATTTTTTTTTTACTATAGGGCTTTTTGCCACTTTTAAAAGTGTTCAATGAAATTCCCTACTGAAGACAGTATGGTGGAAAAAGGGCTCGGATAACGTTGGCTTGAACAATGAGCATCATGATGACGTTTTTAATGGGGATTGGGATATTATCTTGATCATATGTTCGATTTTGAGTTTGATCCCAGGAAAATCCTGGTTAAAGAAACATATTAGGGTTGCGGGTAGAAATATTTGGTTTATCCTGGGATTATATATGCATTAGTTTTCAGCTGGCGTGCAATCTGACTGCTTTATTTAGTGAGCTGCTTGAAGCTTTCTACAAGAAGGGTTGGATGATCTACTTGTGTTGCGCTTTAACTGTTCGACGCTTAATTAGAAAAACTTGCGTATTAATCAGAAGAGTTATTCGTAGTTTTAGGGGTAACACAATTTCGAAGCAAACTAAACTTCTCATTGGACTCAAACTGAAAAATATTCCAAGGATTATCCTTGTGCTTTGCTGGAAAGGAATCGGGACATTAGTTACTCAATTGCCGCCTTCTGTTTATATCCATCAATTAAGATGATAATTTCTTAATGCAAACGAAGGAAAAATTTCAAGGCAATCAAAACCACACAGTGAACATATATATGTACAGTAAGCTGCTTTCATGTGTCTTATGAAAGTGCAGCTCACTATGGCACTCAAAATTCACATAGAAAACTGTGATTAGATCAATTAGGACCCCAGCAACTAAGGTACATCACAGTCCTTAGCGACTCCTCAGCTTGTTTAAGCTTTTTATCCTCATTACCTTGTGCAACTCTCTTACAATTTCTGAGATTAGAAGCTCCTGAAAATTTTTTCTCTTGCTTAGAAGAACAAGCTGTTGCACAAGAGGAATCATGATTGATAGATTTGACGGCAGAATCACTTTTATGAGCTTGGTCCCTGATGCCTTGGAAGATTTCCCTGCTCGTGTTCCTAATCATTTCCTTTTCCATCTACCAATTTTGGTGTCGTTCCTCAGCTGTTGTGTGTGAGTGCTTGTGTTTCGAAGAGAAAGATGATTTAAGTTAGGGGTTTGTGACACTGTGATAACTTGAAACTGCGGTACTCCTATATATGAACAACCCGAAAAATATGGTTCCTCCTTTCAGAAAGCACTTTCGGAAAGTATCTTCTCCGGACATGAATTTGTCCATTGAAAGATCTTATTTATCCACTTGGCGAAATCTCTGTCATGTAAATTTAATATTCTGCTCCTTTAACTCCGTTCAACAACCCTTGAGTTAAGCAAGGAAGAACGAAATTAAAATATAGATTGGCAACAGTATTCTAATTGGAGATTGCTAATGTTATATTTCCATTAGGGAACACGCATTGCAGTCTTTACTATCCTATTTATTAATATTATATTTCCATCAGGGAACATGGATTACAGTCTTTCCTGTCCTATTTAAATTCAATTACTTCTAAATGTAAATATGAAATGCTATTTTCTTTGAAGTGGCAACATCAGTCACATGCAATTTCGCCTTAATGTCTACTCCGCCAGATTCGGTCAGGAATATGCAGTTATTCTATGTTGAATGATAGATGCTTGTTTGCTTTGTCCTTGTCAAATATTTTCCTGCAGACTTTACATTATGGACCTCGACTTTCTCTTCCCAAAGAAATATATGCGCATTACTTCCCATGATTTCTTCTTCATATTTTAAAATAAAGAAGCAACACTATTTTATAAGTCAAGATGAATGCAGATATAGAAAGATACTTTGCACGTTGCTCTCAGACATTGGAGGAAGAGGGAACATATCCATGTGAATAGATGGATGCCTTGGACACGTTTGCATGAGCCATTCGGATAAAATCGATATCTAACAAAGCTTGCATTTTTCTTTTTCTCCATTCTATGCCAAGAACACATCTTAATTAATAAAAGAATGGTAGTGATCATTATTAGAAATATACGGACGATTCAATGTATTTTACAAAAGCAGATAAGACATTAAAAAATTTAACTAAATTTTTTTAGGTTATTTGATTATTATATCATTACAAAATTAAATCATCTCTCCATTACTATCATCTCTCCATTACTTTCATTTTGACGATCAAATTTAATAAATTATTCTTATATTGAGATATTTTTTTTCTCTAATTCATTTTCGATGATAGAAGCAATTAAATGATGGCATAACTTATAAGTTCATGATTCTTTTTAATTTCGTTTTATATTGAGTAAAAAATTTGACTATTAAACGAAATGAATATGTGTAATGGATGTTTTGTGAATGTGTAAATGTAGAAAAAAAATGAAAATAGGATTTACATATTGTTGATGTCTCAATTTTTGACTAAAAATAATTAATGTATCAATTTCTGATTGAAATGGTTGAACCGAGAAAAATAAACACTCTTAATATTTTTGATTAACTATATTTAAGACTGAAATTCAAGGTGGAATATAAATGTCAAATTTGAGAGTCAATATAAAAATTAATTGCGAGTGACATGTGTCAAATTTGAGAGTGACTAAAATTTTAATTTCTAGAATGAACATGAAAGCTAGTTTTAAGAGTGGCTAAATTTGATAGTGACTAAAACTTAAATTTGAGAGTGGACATAAAATTTCAAGAGTAACTAATTGTTAAGTTAAATTTAAGAGTGACTAAACTTAAATGAAAGAGTTAAAAATAACATCTTTCAAGTGTGAGAATGATAAACAAAGTGTTAAATTTGAGAGTAAATAAAGCTTAATTTTCAAGAGTGACTAAAGTTTATTTCGAGAGTGATTTGAGAGTGTGAAACTAAGTGTTAAATTCAACAGTGAGAATAAAAATTACTTTTGAGAGTGACAAGATTTTGATGGTGAAAAATAACATCTTTGGAGTGTGAGAATCAAACTATTTTTGAGAATAAGGATTTAATGTCTTTCAAATGTGAGAATACACCTAATTTAAAGAGTGAAAATTTAACTAATTTTGATAATTTGATGTATTAGTTGGTTACTTTCTCTCTCTCTCTTTTATTTTTTTCTTCAATGTAGACATGACTGATGAAATTCTATTACTTATATGGCATGGATGTTTATAGTCAATGGGATCGAATGCTGACAAGTCTTATGTTAGAGGCTTTTTAAGAGATTTTTGTATGAATCGTACAATAACATTTTAATAGTTTATGCAGAGGTTGTATAACTTATTTGAGATAAATCCTATAGAATTTACTACTAGAGCAAGAACGTCGTATAAAAATTATACACAATCAGGTTTTGCGACAACTATACCGGTTGACATTATGAATAAATCAAACTTTAAATTTTTTTTTACCATGAACCAAATCATAAATAAGGCAGCTGGAGTTTGTAAAATATACACTTCTATTGAGCTAATGATAGTCATGAAGAAGAAAATTTGAACCCAAACATAGAAGGACACTCTATATGTCTGTTCAATTCTTCAAGTGATAGCTATAAAGTGAATTATACATTTTTTACTATGCCATAAAATCATCCATGTATTGTTGTAAACTATTCTCAATATTGTCCTACGTCTTAGAGCATAGACAATGAACCCAAAGTTGATAATATCATTTTCTTGAATGATACATTAAGGATCTTGCACACAATGTATTTAACTATGAAGTTGATTATATTCAGCCACATTAATGAGTTCAATAATCCAATAGGTTTTATAAGTGGAATAAGTTATTGTGATGAAAAAGAAACCAGTGCTATTTAAAGATATTCGGGATAAACCTTGCTATCAAAATAACTCAATGGCAGGTCTATCGACTTTAGATCGATTTATCCAGTGCTTGTCATCTATTCCACCAACGATAAGCATACTTACGATGGATGCACTAATGATGATTATTTTTTTTTTGTTAACCAAATATTTAGTTTAAAGTAAGAATTAAAACATATGTTGAGTTTAATAGGAATGAAGAGTCATTATGAATTTAAGATTTATAATTCGATAAGAGACTGATATGAGTTGAAATATATCTTTAATTATTGTAAATGATGCATTCGAGTTATTAAAACTAAAGATGACTTCTATTTTTATGTTACTCCTAGAAACATTGATATAATGCATACGTGTGTCAATGATCGACTATATGATGGGTATAGATAAGCGACTACTCAAATGATCGTTGAAACTATAAAGGAAAAATTTGTAGATTATAGTAGAGTTCATACCTTCAAAAATATTCGCGATAATATCCACCAAGAATACGGAGTTTGGATATCATATAAGAAGGTATGGTATAGTAAGATAAAAGCTCTAAGAATGATCTATAGCGATCTAACCCAGTCTTTTAATAAACTTACATTATATTGTCATATGCTACAAGAAAAAAATAAAGGTATGGTGTAGGCTGTAGAAAGAAATGATGACCACCATTTTATATTTTTTATGGCCATTGGTACACATATTGAAGAATTTAAAAAGTCATTTAGTCTAATGTTGCTATTAACGATTCTTTTTTAGAGGGAACATTCGAGGCATTTTATTGGTGACAATTACTGTTGACAATAATAATCAAATATAACCACTAGTATTTGGAGTTCTGAATTCAAAAAATGATGTATTATGAGAATGGTTTTTGTTGAAGCTACGAGACAACATTAGCTTGCTGATAAACCTTATGTTTATTTTGAATAACATAATGGCATTGAAAAGAGAATTAGAAAAAAAAAATTTTGGAGGACATCTATGGATATTATTTTTATCATGTATCTGAAAATATTAAGATAAAATTCAAAATACTTATACGAGTGATAGATTCTTTTAAGATAAGGTAGTTCCTTATAGTTAAAGTATGTCATCTTAGTGAATTCAATGAACACATGAAAAAACTAAGGACAATACATTTAGATTTCGCACATTGTATACAACATAGAATGAAATTTCATAAATGGGCTAGGTCACATTTCTCTTCTCGAAGATATAATATGATGAACACGAACATCAAAGAGAGTCTAAATGCTTTGTTAAAACATACACACCATCTTTCTATAAATACGGTTGACTGAGTACATAAAATCAACATTATAAAAGTACTTTTATGCATGACAAGAGACGGTAAATACAAGAGAGGTTGAATTAATTGATATAGCATATGTTCTAATAGATAAGGAAATTGAATTTTCTCGTTCAATAAAGTTTGTCTAGTGTCTGAGCTTCATTTTAAGGTTCAAAGTGTCACATCCCATGGTGTAACCGGCAGGAGACAAGAATCCCTCATCCCCTTTAGCCACCTGATGACATCAAATGAGAACTTGACTGTGATCACCTGTTATTTATAGATTCAATACTTAACATATCATATGGATGACATAAATGAACTCCATCCATTTTAATTCTAAAAAGGGCTCTATGCCCAACATTTACACATATGTACCAAAATCATAAAACTATACAGCATGTCTACATATACGATCCATCAAAGATTTATATATTAGTATATCTACAATACATAGGAGGGCTTTAAAGCTCGAACATCATCTACAATATAAAATGGACCCGATCTCCTAGTGAATGCATGTCTATATTTTAATCCACTGGCTTGCTCTTATAGACATCTACTACAAAAAACGAAACCTGCAAAACTGGAGGGAAAGTAGGGGTAAGTCTGGGGAAGACTTAGTGAGTGGAAAGAAATACCAATGAAATCATAAAAAAAATAATTTAATAAAATCTATAGATGGTACACAGTTACTAATCTGGCAAGCTATTCATCTGTCGCGAGAATACTATCATACACGAGGATATAATAATATGTAATCAAGCATTATACACATATCATCTTTAGCTGGTCCCTGTCCAGGGCTACGCACTTGACCAGACAGAGGGACAGTCCATACCCAGGGCTACGCACTTGACCAGGTAGAGGGACAACCATAACTGGATCCATGGATCAAATCTGTAGCACACGCACATGCATGCAACCATACATATATAGATATGTTTATAAATCACACATGAAAAGTATATAACACAATCAAATTGGCCTCTTCCTAGCCTATACCTAAGTCAGCATAACCCCTCAACACTTCCATCAACTTTTCACAAGAGTCTATAACATTATTACATATCTTACCATATGCATAACATGGACATTATTATGAAATGATATGAGAACATAAACAGCATATAGTTATTTCATTCATAACTCATAAAACTCATAATCAATAGTCTTTTCGCAAAACTTTTTCAAAATGTGCACTTTCATAATCAATATAATAATGAAAGATAAAAAAACAGATTCCACTCACAGTGCGCTAGAGTAATCAAAATGCTACCCAAGTCAATGTGGGCTGGAAGGCCGCTCCCTCGGAGTATACAAAGACTAATTTAGCTCGTAATCACTTTAGTTTCGAGTAAATGCAAAAATAGCCCAAATATGAATAGTACCCAAATGATGCTCCCGAACTATTCTTCAACCAAATCAGTAAAACAAAAGTTGTAGAGTGTAGCTCCTGTTGAGGACTATTGATTAACAGCAAGAAACAATGTTTTAATCGGTAGAAAAATGAGTAAAATGAAAGAAATGTGAAGAAAACCTAAAGAAAAAGAGCAAAACCAGGGGCTGATGGGAGGAGAAGAAAATGAAGCAAATGAGGAAGCTTTGTTCTTAAATACAAATATATGGGGGAGGAAATGACCAATTTACCCCTTGTCCCTCTCCCATTATGTCTTCTTATGCCTAATAGCTTGAAATAAGGCTTCCGTTCTCACTCATTTGAGATCCAATTTCTATGAAATTTATGTATATGAAATCTTTATTCTTTACTATTTCAGTAGAAACAAACCACGCATCAATCGGATATCCGGATCAACGGGAATTTAGCTCGTAAGCTCAGGTGCGCAGATGATACCTTCTGATGCATATTAGCTCATAGAAATTCTTCCGTTCTCACTCATCTCAGATCCAATTTTTATGAAATTTCATTATATGAAAACATTATTCTATCCTCTTTCATTAGAAACAAACTGCGCATCAATTGGATTTCCGGATCAACGGGAATTTAGCTCGGAAGTTTAGGTGTACAAATTATGCCTTAACAAAAGTCCCTCTAAACTCTTCCAATTTTCATTAAATGAACCTTATTCCCTTACTAAACATTAATATGATAATAATGAGT
>JAVXUL010000001.1:2971845-2991275 GCA_035590515.1 Trichilia minutiflora | reverse complement strand
TGAGATCCATGAATGCAGCTGAGGTATTAGTTAACCTAAACGGTATTACGAGGAACTCATAATGACTATACCGAGTCCGAAAAACTGTCTTGGCCACATCACTATCCTTAATCCGCAATTGATAATATCCAGACCTCAAGTCAATCTTCGAAAATACACTTGTCCCTTGCAACTGATCGAACAGGTCATCGATCCTGGGTAACGGATACTTATTCTAGATAGTGACCCGATTCAACTGCCGATAATCTATACACAAGCGCAGGGTTCAATCCTTTTTCCTGACAAACAATACGGAGAACCCCAAGGCGACATACTCGGCCTGACGAAACCCTTATTTATCAAATCCTGCAGCTGCACTTTTAGTTCTTTAAGTTCAGCTGGTGCCATACGATAAGGAGGCATTGAAATCGGCCTAGTGCCTGGCACCAAGTCAATGCTAAAATCGAACTCTCGCACTGGAGGCATTCCAGACAACTCCTCAGGAAAAATATATGGAAACTCCCTCACCACTGGAACTCGCTCCACAGAACATTCAGAAACGGAGTTATCAATAATATGTGCCAAATACCCTTGGCACCCTTTTCTCAAAAATCTCTGGGCTTCTAAAGTAAAAATTACACTACTGGATAACACATTCCGAATACCTTCAAAAATCACTTCTGCTTTTGCGGGTCCTCTGAAAATAACCTGCTTAGTAAAGCAGTCTATTCTTGCTCGATGCACGGACAACCAATCCATCCCCAAAATAACATCAATATCCTCCATTCTTAGAGGAATCAAATCTGTTGTCAACTCAACTCCACTCACAATCACAGCACAGTCCTTAAACACTATCTTCCTCTATAACTTTTGACCTAACAGGGTATGCACAATGATTTTCTGATCTAGGGGCGACAATGGCACGTTAGCACTAGATACTAAAGCCGTGTTGATAAAAGATCGATTGGAATTCGGATCTATCAATGCATATGTAGGCTGATTAAATATAACAACTGTATCAGTTACCACATCTGGGTTAGCCCGTGCACACTCCTGGTCCAAAACAAATACCCTGGTTTGCACCCTCTCTCGAGACCTCTGAGCACCTCGGGATACAACAGATGAATTGTCAGCTCCGGATCTCCTACTAGAAGGAACTGCTGCCTGCTCAACTGGTGGCTGTTGCTGGTGGTGTAAGTAATGCTGGCTCGCCTGACCCTCTGTCTCCCCTCTGCTTAACTTGGGACAAAATTTTCTTATGTGACCTGTCTCCCCACACTGATAACATACGGACAACAGCAGATATGTCCCCACATGACAACGCCTGCAGTGACCACACCTGTCCATCCTCTGATCCTGCCTCGATCCTTGAGCTAATGATCTGAACCTCGAGGGTCCCTGGCCTTGATAAGAACGCGAAGATACACTGACTGGGCTCGTAGTGAAAGCCTCACTAGACGAACCACTACTGCGACTCTTCTTGGATGGAGAACCAATCTGTATACTCAAGTCTTTCCTCTTCTGGAACTGACTTCTCGATCTCGTCTCTCTGGCCAGCTTCTCTGCTCGAAGGGTCATCTGTATCATCTCCTTGTATCCCTGCGTTCCGGATAAAGACATCTTCTCACGGATCTCGAAATTCAGTTCCTCTTTGAATTTCACGCACAGGCTCTCTTCGTTAGCAAACTCGGGTACAAACTCTACCAGCTCCCTTTGCATGATGTGTTAATGGTATGAGGAGTGAGTGGTTGTTGTCTTAAGACAATCTCAAATGGACTTTTCTTTATCGATTCACTCTTTTAAAGGTTGTATAAGAACTATACCATGTTTAAGAGTTTAGCCTAATTCTTTTGGTTAGCACTTACAAAGTACCTCAAGTAGCACTCTAATAAAGTATTCACCTCTATTTATCCATCTATTTGAGGGTGAAAACTTGTCAAGATATGTAACTCTATCCCAAAGAGTTGAAACAACTCCTTTTATAGTTTTTTCGTAAAACAAGGGTTTCGTTACTTACAATCATCCTCGATAAATCCCAATTTTCATTATATTCGTGAAGAAAAGACAATATGTCTCTTCAGTTGTGCGTTAGGGCTATTATAAATATTGCATACTTTGAAAATCTATCTACCACTACCAATATAGATCAATATCTCTCCTACTTAAGTAGTGTCAAAATGAAATCCACAGAGACACTCTCTTATAGCTGCTTTGATATCTAATAAACTCCAGATGATTTCTACTCCACCTTATCTTGTCAACATATAAGATAAGTCTTCACATAGAGCTTTACTTCATCTCTCATTTGTGGCCAATAATATGCTGATTTAAGGAGAACATATGTCATCCGTTGTCCTAAGTGATCAGTTCACTTGGTGTCATAACACTTCTTAATAAGACCCATTTGTATATTATTTCATTTAAGAATATAGATCCTCTGTTCTTTAATATAAAGAAGGTTATCCTTAAGCCAAAATCTCCTTATATTATCATCCTTGATGAGTCAAACCAATTGCTTAGTTTTAAGATAATGCTCCATAACTTCCTTGATTTGATCAAAGATATCTCTCTTGGCTTTATTGATAGTTGCCTATTTTTCCTTCTAATTCAGTGTATTTGTCACCGAGTTCTCTTTGTCAAGTGTGTACACAAACTCGTAATCAAATTCTACCAAAAAGTTCTGCCACCTAACTTATTTAAGAGTCAATTTCTTTTAAGTTAGGAAATAGTTAGTAGCTACATTATCTGTTTTGATAACGAAATGAGTCCCAAACAAGTAATGTTGTTAAATATGTAGGCAATATACCACGGTTGTCATCTCCTTCTCTTGCACTATGTAGTACCACTCCATCTCATTCAACTTACGACTCTCATAAGTTATAAGATACCCTTCTTGCATCAACACTTTAACGATAACAAAGTTAAAACCATCAGTGTGTAACTCAAAACCTTTTGAGTAGTATAGGAGTGCTAAGACCGACTACATCACCATTGTTGTCTTTAGTTTCTCAAAGGCATCTTGTTATCGTTAAGACCAATCTCATATCTTAGCCTTCTTCAATAGATCCACTAAAAGGGTTGTTTATGTCAAGTAGTCTTTAATAAATCATCAATAATAGTTTACTAATCTAAAGAATAACTATAACTCTATCACCTTGGTTGGTGGTTCCTATTCTTTAATAACTTTTATCTTGGCTTCGATTATCCTTAGAGTTTTTGTCTTGATAATATGCTTAAGAAAATGCATTTTTTCTCGAGCAGATGAGCATTTTTCCCCTTTAATGTATAATTTATTTTCCTTTACTAACTTATTAAAAGCCCCATAATCAATGCTCAGTCACAAGGATCTATCTTACTTATTTTGAAACAACACCGATACCCTATAAAGTACCTTTGACAGTTGAATCTGTCCAATCTCTAGTAAGCTCTTGAATTGTTTACGTAATTCCTTCAACTTAAGCGGTGTTATCTGATAGGGTGCTATAGATGGTGGTTTTATTCTTGACTTTAGTTTAATCTTGTGATCTACTGCTCGCCTTGATGGTAACCACTTGGGTAGTTTTGGTGGTATCACATTCTTGTTTTCTTCAAGGACATCCTGGATAATTCGCAGAAGTTCCTTACTTTTTTGTGTCACGAGAATGTCCTCTATTTTTTCAACGCTTTTTCGACTTGCATTACATACAAAGTTTTAGTAGGCAAAGGCGTTGTAATAGTAAAAATCATGCATGGAGACCCCTTCTATAAGATATACATCGTATCATAATATAGCATTGGAACTGCGTTTGCCTTTCATGAGAAATTCATCTCTAACACCACTTTGAAATCATCCATATTGACAATCGAAAAGTCGACAACTCCTTTCCATGTGCCAAGACGTACTTCTATACTATAAACTACAACTTGTATGAGCTTAGCACTTACATTAATCATCTTAATCCACCCACCCTCACTTGAAACCTTCAAGCTACTTTTTTGGCTTCTTTAAGCATAATGAAATTATGGATGACAACCGTGTTACCATGACTTGATTTGATCGCCTATTAACTTGTATCTCAATGTACATGAGCCTTTGCTCTCAACTACCTGAGGCTTAGCTTTTAAGTTATTGAGAAGTTGTAATGACCTAATATG
Organism: Trichilia minutiflora; assembly: GCA_035590515.1. Classification (NCBI taxonomy): domain Eukaryota; kingdom Viridiplantae; phylum Streptophyta; class Magnoliopsida; order Sapindales; family Meliaceae; genus Trichilia; species Trichilia minutiflora. The sequence goes on along the minus strand of JAVXUL010000001.1, from coordinate 2,987,162 downwards.
ACATATTACTTGATTTTAGCTTTCCTAAGTTTTTCGCTCTTGCACAATTGAAGCTAGAGACACAAGCTTAGGATACTCTCTCATTCGTTATAGACCTTTACACACTGATTTTCATCATAATATTCTTTTTCTTATCCTTAAACTCTTGCTTTGAAGAAGATCTAGAGCTTTCTTCTTTGACTTGCTTTCCTTTCACTCCACCACCTTTTTCAGTATTCCCTTTTGCATTCTTTTATTTGGGTTGTTCAGTTCGCTGATACTCCTTAAGAAACTTCGCCACCGCTATAGCCCCATCCAAGTCTTTTACGTTATGCCTTTGTAACTCTTACTTAGTCCTATTTTAAATACCGTCAATAAAGTAGAAAAGGTGGTCATCAACGGCTAAGTTAAGGATTTACAACATAAGAGTTATTAACTCTCTAATATAATCACTAATAGTGGTCTTATGTTTAGGTTTCCAAAGCTTTTTCTTCATCTTATATACCACATTTTTTGAAAAGAATTGCCTTTTCAGCTCTTTCTTAAAATCCTCTTATGTTCTAATAGAGCACACTCGTCTTTCTATATCAGCGTACTTCTTACGTCACCAAAGAATAACATTATCAAAGAGAAATAAAGAAGTAATATGTACCTTAACTTGTTCTTCCTTAAGATTTAAGCTTTCAAAATATCACTCTATCTGCCAAAAAAAGCTCTCCACCTTTTTGGCATCCCTCACGCTTTTAAATTCCTTGGGTTTCAGCATATTAGCTCTAAAAATATCCTTAGCCCACTAGAACTCCCAATAAACATTAATTATTCTTTGCTTGCCTCCATTGATGTCTTGAGGACATTAAATTGGGCTTTCATTTTGTCGATAGCGTCAATGACCTTATACTCTAAGGTCCTTACATGTTTAACTTGCTCCATTTTAGTATCCGTAAGAGAGTCAAGGTCCGCCTTTACTTGGTCAAACTTTTTCACTGAATGGCTTGTGAGAGTTTCTAAGTTACCTTCTACTTGCTCAACCTGTAGCACCATTCGTTTGATAGTTGCCTCTAAAAGAGCCACCCTTTCTTTCAAGGCTTTGAAGTTCTTCCCATAATCCTTACTAGTGCCTCGAGACTTCTTTTTGATAGGGATAGACTCTCCACCCCTTTATTCCTCAATAGTATGGCTTAAATCCTCAATCACATTTGACATGGCTCCTTCTCTTTTGAGCTCACTTCCTTGATAAACCCTAACTTTGATACCATGTTGTCACAACCTTAGACCTTTCTTTAAGTCAACTGTGCCCACACTTAACAATTCTCAATTCGACAACAATACTAAATCAGTCTAACCAACAAAGAATACTAAAAGACTAGAAAGAGTTCAAGAGAATGAGAAAACTTTTATTATTGGAATAATATTTTATAACTCTTGTATAATTTGGCCAAATAAGACCTCCCCTTATTTATATACTTTTACCTCCTCAATGGATGGTATAGATTAATTTACATTAACGATCTAAATCTATTATCTAGAATATGTTATAAGGAATATTCTAAAATAATAATCTAGAATTCTCTAAGTTCTTTAGAACATCCTAGAGTTCTCTCCAAAAATCCAACTCTTCTAGAATCTTCTTTAAGCCCCCTCTCTACAATCCTTTATTACATGTTTAGGTCGTCACAATCTGCTCTTATGAAACCTTTAAACCTCCCTCTCTACAATCCTCCATTACATATTCATGTCGCCACAACTTGCTCTTATGAAATGTAAAACTCCCTAGACCATTGTTTATTATCATTATGCTCAAATAATTATATGTTAATTACAATTTGGTCGGTGATATATTATCATGGATCAATTTCATCAGTCTGTACAAACAAATTAACAATCAATCGCTTCTGCCATAAAATTTCCCACCTGCTTCATGCATAACGTCTGATAAGGCATGTGACATATGTGCACACGGCACTTATTGGATGATTCATGACCGGAAAAACTAACCTGAGACTGACTGTTATGTTATTCGCATGCAATTGCTTTAACAATCTTCTTGAATAATCGGGATATTTAAGCAGTGTCTCAAGTTGGACGTACTCACTGCTCTAGACTTGAACAAACAATATTACAGGATTTGTCTGAATCACAGATTTTGGCTGCTATTGCGATCATTATTGCAAAAATTGAGTTAAAATTGAATAGTTATTACATCAAATGTACTACACTTTCTGGGTTTGACAAACAAAATCATAATATATAGGTCAATATGGCTCTGATTTCCATCTCATTTGAGTAATCGTGTAAACCTTGGCCTCCCAGTCTTATTGCACGTGTCAATTTTTCTTTCTTTCCCTGATGGTGATTTCTATCTGTTCATGCCAAAGCGATTTCCGCAAGCATTTCTGATAAATATATAGATTGTTTATCTTGCAGTTTGGTTCAATTATACGGGACCCAAGTACTCAAGTCGATGACTTTCCTCTCGGACGACTCCGTCTACTCCCTTGTATGAATTGGCTTTGTTGTAGGTATAGTCCGAGAACCTTTAAAAATCAGAACTATTATATGCTTTGACGAAGCGTGGACAGATTGATAATCATGAAGCTGGTCCGGTTCATTACCTTAGCACATCCCTCCAATTATCAAGAAGCTTAGAGAGAGAAATAATAAGATCAAGAAACTAATCAATGAACAAAGTCCGAGAATAAAATTTACAAAGAAAGATTCCATTCCATAATACGATCAAATATAGATTTCCCAATAAGAGAACTTCATTATTTCAATTGATATTTACAATTATCTGCTTTATGTGCTTGCCTATGTTCTCATTCAATGGAGAAGAACACACTTCTCATCGTCATATAAAGCTTCACCACAGCAAACTAAAACCTCAGCTCTAGTTCTCGTCCGTCGGACTTGATGCCGTTACACCAAAACAATAGTCGACAAAAATCACAGGATGAGCTGACAATTGTTGGAAGATATTCCGTTAATTCTAGCCTCAACTTCACTCGTGTCAATTAGGACCCCAACAGCTCAAGTACATGACTTTCCTAAGAGACTCTTCAGATTCTTTCATTTGGTCATCTCTCACTTTACTCAAAGCCATCGTGGAAGATGAAGAAAGCTTCTTGGCTAGAACCAACGATCGCAGATTGGTCTCGGCTTGCTGTTTCAGTGACCTCAAAAGATAGTTCCACCTAGCGAAGCCTTGATCTTTCAATGCCTCAACAGCTCCAAGACTTGCTGCAGCAATCCAAGCTTTGGTCTGTCCACTCATTTTCTATTTAGATATCAGTTTTCTAAGTTATCTTCTTTTCCTCTTTAGCGTCAAGATTCTTGATAAGATAATTACGCTTTGGAGTTAATAAGTTGTGAGGTTTATATATGGAAGAACAGAGATCATGGTGCCTGTAGCGCTGGTTATTGGTTTTGTGAAATCAAGGGGCAATCTTTGTCCGTTTGTTTGTAATAGTAGATGCTAAAAAGGCAATGGTTTTAAGTTGGATGGTTCCAGTGTATTATTCTCTCTAACCGCCTCTTGTATGTATAATTTATCACGGCTTTCACTGAAAATCAGCGGGCTGGTTTAGTTTCTCCCCACTGAGAGCATTTTTCTGGTTGCCAGCCCGTGCATGGTATTGCCTTCAACTGTCGCCATGTTGCATCTTGCGTGTTGTTCCATGCGACACCTGTAACATTTTCCAGTGCTTATTATATACAGATGTTAAAGCCAAAAACGGCAACGTGGAGTGCATCTAAGATATATTGTAAGATATTAAGAATTGCTAGAGAGAAACTCATCCTTGCTGGCGGATGCTACCTGCACGGGAGCTGATTCTGGCTTTAATATTATATGAATTAGTGAGTTCGATAATTCAATCAAGCTCCCCCATTCATTGTATGTTCAACTGATTTAGTGGCAATAAAATCAACTTTGGGCCAAAGCAGTTACTGATTTCATCCCGGGGTGGTAATTCGATGGTAGCGGGCATAATTTAAAAAAAAAAAGGTTGCTGGGTTAGCTATTCAATTTCGTTTTAATTTTTGCAATGTTGAGAAAATGGAATCTATAACATTTAACATTCATAATTATGATTATTATGGAAACTGATGAACAGAATGGTGTATCGATGAAAGTTCAGGGCGTTTTTACTATAGGCTCTTTGCCACTTTTAGAAGTGTTCGATGAAATTCCTCACTGAAGACAGTATGGTGAAGAAAGGAATCGGATAACGTTGGCGGGAACAATGAGGATCATGACGACATTTTTAATAGAGATTGGAATATTAGCTTGATCATATGTTCGATTTTGAGTTAAATACTGGTATTTAGTGTCGCAGGTAGAAAAATATTTGATTTATCCTAGGATTATATAAGCATTATTAATGTTCAGCTGGCGTGCACTCCTGACGGCTTTATTTAGTGAGCTACTTGAAGCTTTCTACAAGAAGGATTGCATGATCTGATTGTGTTGTGCTTTAATTGTTCGACACTTAGAAAGGCTTGCGTAACCGCTATTTGGAGTTTCAGCGGATAACACAATTTCCAAGCAAACTGAATTTCTCATTAGCCTCAAACCAAAAAATATTCCAAGGATTATCAGTGTGCTTTGCTGGAAAGGAATTGGGACATTAGTTCCTCAGTTACCTTCTTCCGTTTACATTCATCCTTGATAATTTTTTAATACAAATGAAGGAAAAATTTCAAGGCAATCAAAACCACAAAGTGAACATACTAACAGGTACTTTTATGTACAGTAAGTCGCTTTCATACGTCTAATGAAAGTTCAGCTCTCCATGGCACTCAAAATTTACATAGAAAACTGTAATTAGATCAATTAGGACCCCAGCAACTAAGATACATCACAGTCCTGAGGGACTCCTCTGCCTTTATAAGCTTTTTATCCTCATTGCCTTCAGCAACTCTGCTACAATTTCTGAGATTAGAAGCTTCTGAAAATCTTTTCACTTGCTTAGAAGAACCATTTGTTGCACAAGAGGAGTCATTGACAGATTTGATGGTTGAATCACTTTTAGAAGCTTGGTCCCTCATTCCTTGGAAGATTTCCCTGATCATGTTCCCAGTTATTTCCTCTTCCAGAAACCAATTTAAGTGCTCTTCTGGTGTTGTGTTTGAGCGTTTGTGTTTCAAAGAGAAAGACTATCTTGGTCAGGATTTGTGGCACTGAGGTAACTTGAAACTGCAGCACTCCTATATACAGGGAATGAACAACCTGAGAAAGATGGCTCATGCTTTAGGAAAGTATTTTCTTCGGACATAAATTTGTCCACTACACCCAACTAGGTGGTCGTGGTAGTAAAGCCTAGGACATTATAGTTAGTGTTCTGAGTTCAAATCACCATGATACTCGACTAACGCGTTAAAGTGACGACCTTAGTTTATTTCTGTTTTTGGTATTACTACTGATGATCTCTACACACGCGTTTAGTAGTTAAGGTTAGGCTAATGTGATTTATGGTCACGGGTTCCGCAGGAATTAGTACCTATCTTCGTGTGTGGTTAAACACTATAGTGAAAACTGAATATAGGAGGTTCCAGATTAAAAATAAATAAATAAATAAATAAAATGTGTGCAATAAAATATTTTATATATCCACTTGGCAAAATCTATCCCATGTAAATTTAATATTCTGCTGCCTTTAGCCCCGCTCAACTACTCCGGAGTTAAGCAACGACAACGAAATTAAAATATAGATTGGCAACAGTACTCTAACCGGAGACTTAATATTATATTTCGATCAGGGAACACGTATTGCAGTCTTTCCTATCCTATTTATAGGCAATTACTGCTGCAAGCATTAAATGAAAATATGCAATGCTATTTTCTTTTGAGTGGCAACACCAGTCACATGGCATTTCACCTTAATGTCTCCTCTACTCCATGTTAGTGGCCAGATTCGGTTAGAAAAAATGCAGTTATTCAATATTGAATGGTAAATACTTCTTTGCTTTATCTTTGTCAAATATTTTCCTGCAAACTTTACATGACAGACCTCAACTTTCTCTTCCCAAAGAAATATATGTAAATATATTTTCTGGTTACTTGCCATGATTTCTTTTTCATATTTTAAAATAAAGAAGCAACGCTATTTATAAGGTAAGATTAATGCAGATATAGAAAGATACTTAGCACGTTGCTCCATAGACATTGGAGGAAGAGGGGGCAAATCCATGTGAATAGATGGATGCGTTGGCCGATAAGATGGACATCTAACTAAACTAACAAACTATCACCTGCCAGCCTTTACCTATTAACCACAACCATCTGAACATAACCCCGGCAAAGTTAGCTTGTAGTAAACTTCCGATGGTAATTTTATTCGGTTTCTCCAAGGCTGCAAAACATGTACTTAGATATACTTTTTGGACACTAATAATTTCTATTTTTATATATAAAATTGATACTCAACCATTGTTAAAGGAACAATTTGAATCCTTGCATTTTTTTGGTGTCACTGTAAAAAAAAAAAAGAGAGTTAACCGTTGTTTAAACCCATAAAGCAGGTTAAGATGATCATCCACCCTTGATTACCGTATCTACCGGTGAAATAGAAAATTGGTTTGAACATGAAATGTATAGGATTTAATTTAAAGTTATTTTAAATTTTGTCTTAATTCACATATTGGTCTATTGGAACCGAACATATAAGTTTTGGCAAAGACTCAACTAAGCTCTCGTACCATGCTAATTATTGTTTTTTCATAGCCGAGAGAGACTCACCATACAATCGCTATCCCATTTTCTTCTCCTAAGAATGAAAATTTTACTCTAATCTCAAACCGAATTCTAAACACCAGAAAGATTTAGGCAGGATTCGCTATTTAATCCTCACTGCTATTTTCTCCTCTTAAACATGAGATTAATATAAAAATTATCATCCCCTACGCTGCGGAGACTATAAACACTCCATTATTTCAGTGTACGTTTGGCATTTTAGAAGTTAAAAAGTGCCATTCTTTTGTTCATTAGGGCGGGTGTATTATTTTTCACACGACACCGTTTTCAAAAACAGTGGCCCATTAGTAGCTTTCTCTTGCAAAGTAACCTTAAACCACAAAACACGCACGATCTTACAAATCAGAAATCACCATCACCAGAAAGCCACGTGTCCAAAACTCAGCGCCTTCTCATGAAAATCACAAAAATCAATATTTTATGCACTTGGATAAGCCTGGGCTACTTTCTTGGCCTTATTTTCTCTCAATTTCCGAGAAAAAAAAAAAAATCAAAGGAACTAAAACGAAATGCAAACCTCTTTAGGCTAATACACAGATCATATATATATATATATATATATAAACCTAAAATGGCGTCTGTTATTTCAGTGGCGTTTACGGCAATCGGTCATTCAACTTGTGAGAGGAAAGTCTATGTTTCGTCCACTCGTCATTTAGCTTCTAATTTTGAAGGTTTCCGTTTCCGTAGGAGTGTACTGTGTCATTGTGTGGGCGTTAAAGCTTCCAGCTCAACTTCTCGGATGCTTATACAATGCGTATCTACTGCAAGTGGTGAGCTTTTACTTCTTTTTCCTTTCTAATTTGAAATTGATTTCAATTTTATGTTTGTTTCGACCGAATGAGGTGTAAAAAAAAATTATTCTACTCGATAATTTCATTTTTATTGTTTGTTAAATTTAACTTGAATTTCTATGTTGTTTATCTCTTAAACAGAAGAGGCAAAGAATCTTGATTATAGATTACTTGTATTTGCAATGCTGGAGCATAGTACCACATAAATTTACTTTTTAACGTGTTTGCTGTTACCTTTTTGTTTATGTTGGAAGTAATTAATGAAATTAAAGATGCATATGAGTTAACAGTTCCTTCTTTTTTTTTCGTTCTTCAATATGTATCTTATTGCCCCGTAACATTACTAAGAAAAAAAATTTTCTACAATAAAAAATTGGAATCTCATGGTCTATTATGTAATTTAGTGGTCCTATAAACAGAGCTTGTATCAAACTGAATGAGCTCAGCTTGACTTGATTCGAGGCCTGTTTACATATCAAGGTCAAACTTGAGAACTATAAAACTCTGCTTTATCACCTGATGGAAGGTATAATTTTATATGTTATATACGATTTGTTGATATGCTATAAATAATTTTTAGATTTCACTAATTTAGGCATTGTTTATGATGAAATTCAAAGCTCATGCTTGAATTTCCTTTTTTTTTAAACCTCGGCTCGCAGAACCAAATATTTGCCTTATTTGGATCCTAAGCACCACTATCTGTGGTTGGCATGGTAATTGAAGGTTTGAGTATGGCCTTCCATTTTAGTAAGCATATATGGAATCATTTCATTTTCTTCAATTAAAGCATTTTCAACTGGGGTAAATGGTACTAAAGTAAACACTAATTAGTTGCTGCACTATAGCTCAAGTTAGTCAAGAACTGTTTTTGTATTTTAAATACGTTTTGCTTCAATATATTGAATTTATTTGTAATCAGTGCAAAATTTTTCTACTTTTGACACTGTATTTTTGCTTTGAATCATTTGTTGGTCATTATGTGTTTATTTTCATGATCTTCAGACGAACCGCCCACCGTGTCCGAGACAAAGTTAAATTTTCTAAAGGCATATAAAAGACCAATCCCCAGCATCTACAACACTGTTCTACAGGAATTGATTGTCCAGCAACATTTGATGAGATACAAAAGAACTTACCGTTATGATCCTGTGTTTGCCCTCGGTTTTGTCACTGTATATGATCGACTCATGGAAGGCTACCCAAATGATGAGGATCGAGAGGCCATCTTCCAAGCATATGTAAAGGCACTGGAGGAGGACCCAGAACAATACAGGTTTGTCTACTCAGACTCCTGTCTTTTCTAGGAACTCTTTTGAATTCTTTTTCTTTTTATATTTGCAAGTCTCCATGATGCCATCTGCGTTTTGCTAAAAATAAGGAAAGATGACTGTATTCTTAGTAATAGATGAATTATATGAACTATGTATTACAACTGAAAAAGTTTCAGTGGAGGAGAATAAGTAACATGGTTCCTACTTGAGAATCCTGGTTTGATTGTTGGGAAAACTGAAGGTGTATGTACTAAAATTCTTAAAATATTTCTTTCATCAATGATATGAATTTTTAACCGTCAGAATGTGAAATTTGGAAATTTTTATGAAATGTTTAGCTAAATCACAAATGTTTCTTTTCTTTATGAACTATAGTATCATGTTGGGTTGAATATATTCAATTTGCAAATATATGTAACTGTACTTCATGCACTATAGGACTGATGCACAAAAGTTAGAGGAATGGGCTCGCACTCAGACTGCCAATTTATTAATTGATTTCCCATCTAGAGAAGGAGAAGTTGAGGGGATACTAAAAGACATTGCAGAAAGAGCGGGGGGCAATGGAAGTTTCAGCTACAGCCGTTTCTTTGCTGTTGGACTTTTTCGCCTTCTTGAGTTGGCAAATGCAACTGAACCCACTGTGTTAGAAAAGGTTAGACCTGCTCTTTCTGTGATAACATTGCAATATCTGTTGTACAAGGTGAATCTTCATTTAGTTCATATGTTCAATAGATAATTGCACGAACCTTCTTGACAGTAGAGTTAACAGTTTATTGCAATTGTACTCTTAAAATTTCTTTCTACTGTTCTTTTTATCCCTTCTAAAAATCTATACTTAAATCCATAATATTTTCCTAGTTTATATGGACTCTATATTCTAGTACCTAATTAAATGACATTCAACCTTTTTCTTACCCTTGAAGTTTAGCATCACTTGAGTATTAGACTATTAAGTTTTCCCTGCATATGCTTGTAGTAGTTGAGAGCCAATGCTCTTGCTTTTGATCATGGAAAATTTAGAAGATCAGGAAATGTGTTGACAATGTACATATTTTCAACTTTCCAAGTAAAGGAAACCTGGCAATCAATCATGAAAAGACCCATGGAGGCTTGAATTATGTTAGAAAAAACTCTTGACAGTTGCTAAAACTAAGTACCACATCTTTGAATGTCCTTGATTTTATTATTGGCTTCCACGTGATTTCATAGATACCTTGGCATGCCATGATAGTTTCAGACAGATAAAAGAACCATGATGATCTACTGAAATGTGCAAATAGAAGAGACTCTGGTTAGGTGGGGAGATTGAATGCTAAGTGCATTCTGATTTTGCTGTTATATCTGAAGATTCTGCTCTTTGTTTTACCATGAATTCTAGCCTTGTTGTTTCTTATTGGAGCGTTATTGTATTAGCAGGACATGGAAATCAATTAAATTAATTGAATTACAGTCACCACTCACCACTGGCTGTCTGAGTGAGCATGGGTTATGTATTTTCTCCTTAGGCTTTCCTCTGTTGGACTATATGCCGGAAAGTGGGCTTAAGTGAGGCAAACTAGTATTTATGGTTTCATAGCCTTGAAAGTTGAAGATTGACAATTTTTACAATATGTGATGTTCGCATTATGATTAACTTCAAATATGCTTATCATATCTTCACTTAATTACATATTTATTCATCAAAGCCACTGAAAGGCTAATGAAAGATATCTCACAAATCACTCTTTTAATTGGTTTAACTTTTGTTGACTTGATAACTTACACAAAGAAAAATGCTTTTCTTGTCATGAATTTCTTTAAAAAATCAAGATGTTTTGACTGATAATTTGAGCCTATCTAGTGGTTGCTATGCAACAGCTTTGTGCAGTGCTAAATGTTAACAAAAGGAGTGTGGATCGGGACCTTGATGTATATCGCAATTTACTGTCCAAGCTTCTTCAAGCCAAAGAGTTGCTGAAGGAGTATGTGGATAGGTAAAAAGACAAATCCTCCAGTCCTAGTTCAGTTCTTTTCTAATATTTAGAATGGATTCACCTTATTTGACTAATGTTTGACATATTACATATTAATGTGATAATTATTCATCAGTTCAGACTGAAGCTAGCAGACTGTAAAATCTTAAAATAAAAGGATTTTTCTTTAAAGAAAAACTGAAACCATAACCCAGAGGTAGAATATACAATAACTAATTGAATTCATTTATTAAAGTTTCAAATCTATACAATTTATTGCCTGTATTCCTCGGTGCTACATTTGTGACAATTTCCTTTTGGATCAGAATCTTGTGCAGAGAAAGTTGACACCCAAAAGTGGCAATCCAAATTTTATGTCAACTTAATCTTCTGGACCTTAAACCTGATCGAGCTGGAAGTTTTTGTGTCTCCTACATTCAATTCATTAACTTATTGCTCATGAACTTTGTGGCATTGTCCACTGCTTTATATTTACTCCATATTTCTTTCATACTGAATTATTCCTAAAATGTTTTGGGACTTCAGGGAGAAGAAGAAGAGAGAAGAAAGGGCAGAATCACAAACAGCTAATGAAACCATTACAAAATGTTTGGGAGAATATCAATATGTTCGTCAGTAATTTCACTTGTGAAGCAATCCCTCAATCCTAGTCATCCCTTGCGAAGCATGAATCTTGTTTTCCTTTGCTTTGAGGTAAAGTTGGAGCCTCCGTGGTTCAGGCACCGTGTTTTAAGTTTGTGGGCTTTTGCCTATTTTAGTCTCCTCCATGCTTGTATGCAAGATTCTTTTGCTTTTGCCAAATGTATTAACTCTGTTCATAAATTCAATCTCAAGATGCATTCAAATCAGCACTACTCTGTTTTTGGACGCACGTGGGCTTGCAAATTGTTGAGCAGTTATAAATATGTTAAGATACATCTAGTCTTCACCATGCTGATTTGCATTTTTCTTTTTTCCTTTTTTTTTTTGGCCACTGCCAAATCTCACGCACACTGACATTGTTATTTATTCAGTAGAGCAGAGAACTGATAAACAATTTTCTTTTCTTATCAGCATACTTTCAACAAAGGTTATCGGAAACAACCATTAAAAAAAAATCCTGTTATCAGACCATTGCCCTTCTTTTCATCAAGATTTCCGTCCTTCGCATGATAGTGGCGACATTATTTGTATTGTTTGTTATTTCTATTCAATTATATAACTGGATCTGAGTTTCCATTGTTGATTTATTAAAAAATAAAATAAGAGCACGATTAAAATTGAGGTGGTTTATAGTCTAGCTACGATAGGCGTGGAATAAAAGTATTAGTTTCGAAATGAACAGTCTCACTAAAAAATTGATATTACAAACATGTTTTACTACTTTATTTTTAAAGTTAAGCAAAAGTTGACAATATTAAGCATGCCCAAAACTAATAAAATAACCCTTTTATTTTCTTTCCACTTCCCTCCACTGAACGAACTTTAATTGGCTATGCACTTAAATTGGAGTCAACAATCAATTAATATTGAAAACTCCGAGTTCAAAAGATAAAATGAAAAAGGCAAATGAGCTATATATGGGCGTTAACTAAGGTGGGCAATATCACACTCATCAGGGACCCTGAATGTATCTGCGGCACCAAATTTCCTATGCTCTTCTCCACCTCCTTGCACAGAGTCATCTTCATCACTAAAATTCTCCTCACTTTCATGCTGACTCGAGAGTGATGTTGGATTATGCACACTTTCAGCTCGACAGTCCTGGGTGGCAAGCATGTTCACTTGGCCATGGTGAGAGATTTCAACCACAACAGTATCATCATCCACTGGCAGTGGTTGCTTCCATGGTTCTCCATCAATTCTCATGAATGTATGATCAGCAGCTCCTTTGTGAAATTCAAAGAGGATTCGATGTGCCTAATTCCAAAGAAACTGAAAATAAGAGTCCTTCACACTAACTAATCCATAACAAGATCACTCAACAGCACTGCTGTGTTGAGAACGGATGACATATAGTTTAAGTACTTGTTTCCCAGTCTTGGATTTCCAAAACATAATTTGACTTTGGTCTCTGATACATTAAGTAAACCTATGATAAATTGGTATTCTAAAACAAGATTTTCACCTGTGCAAGACGAGTTCCATGTCCATTTGGAGCAAGCAGAACAAGCCCATGCCAAGCATCTCTAAATCCAACCACCTCTATTAGAGCATCATCAACATATGGCGGAGTCAAGTTTCTCTGCATGTCAATTGAGAAAGGTATTTCATCAGTTTTGAGTGAACAAAAGCAACTTGTGCCAATTATGTAATTAATAATTACTTAATTGTGATCAAGACATATAAACTAGTAAGTATGTATAACCTACATCACGGACTTTCCTGCTGTTTGGTGTTCCCCAAGGATTCAACCCACCAGAAAAGCTGGGCAAGTTAAGACATACAATTGACCTGATGCTGCTTACAAAAAACAGAGAAAACAATTAATGTAAATGTAATTATTTTTTTCAACCTTCTTTTCTTCTGAAGTTATGTTAAAAAAAAAAACATAAGAGTAGCAAGTAAAACAAAAACAATGAATCCAATGTACAAGTAATCTACAGAAGTAAGATTCAGGAAAATTCAAATGCACTTTCTAAAAATACAGCAGTAAGAGCAGAACAGAAGCAAAATAGCTGGGTTTCCATAAATTGGCAATAAACAGAAGCTAAAGAGTAAAATGTGCTTTAAATGCACAAATGCATGCCAGTATGAGTGTTTCTCAAGAGAAGTATTAGATTGCCGCATAAATAAAAATGCCAACTATTGATGGTCTTTTGATAAGAGCTGAAGCACAAATTAAAGTAGAAATTGTCACTTGCAAGTAAATTTTTAGCATTCATATATCAATCACCATGCCAAATCATAAAAAAAATGTAAAAAAACAGAGAGAGAGAGAGAGAGAGAGAGAGAGAGAGAGAGGGCAAAACCACATTCATTGTTAAGTGACATTTCCATTTATATTTCACATATAAGTGTCATCATTTGAGAAAGTTCCTATTCCATTCTAAACATATTTACATCATGCAAGGATGAAATTTATCCTTTGAGACACCAAGAAGTACTTTAAGCCCCACTGAAACATTGATAGATTACCTGTGAGGTATTTCAAGATCTTGCAATGGCCCATGTTTTTTCATGATCTTCACCTTTGTAAGCTGGGCTAAGTTCCTACAATGGAGATCATTTACATGAGACTTTAACCGGGAAACAAAGCCTTGTATCATAGATTTCGCCAAATTTATGCACTAAGGACTGCAATGCATTCCTCTGGATAGGATTGAAATTTAAGCTTTGGACAGACATGGTCATGTTAAATGAATCAGAATATGTGTGTTATAGTACCAAAAAGAATATATATATATATATATATATATATATATAATCTGATTCTTCTGGATAACACTCTCATTATATTTCCTTGTTCTTTTACTTTTCAAATTTCTATTCATTATTGAGAAATTCATTACAAAAGAGACCCAAATATAAAGCACTTATAATGGAATTCCTTCTAAGGTCAGCAGAGTGTATAAGCTGTGACTTAAGGTAGAAAGATTGATATGATTAAATAAACTTACGATTAAATGGAAAAGGGCACTGAAGAATACTCATGAAAACTATATAAACAGAGACGACATATCATGAGACAACATAGTTACAGAAGACTACAACAACACTCATACCAAGTCAGAAAACTAATATTGCAAGATTATTTTAGTTATTAACTCCCAGTAGTAGCAGTCTATGAAGAAGAAAGAGAAGCCTACGGAAGCTAACCGTATCATGAGCCTCAATGGGTACATTCCCTAAATGATATCATCAGGAAGAATAAAATTACACAGATTCTCTTATATAATAACAAAGCCAACAAAATGTGCAAAGTCAATACATATAACAAAACTATTATGATAAACCTCTAAAATTTCTAAAAGCCAAAAGCAGGGAAAAAATTTGAATTCATATTGATGAAATCCAAAAAGTAGCAAGCAATCATCAGTATAGAGAGTTGCAAAGCTAAGAGAAATATTCCCTCATCTAAGATTTATAAATTGTTATAGAAAATTTTCTCTTAGAAAGGAAATGGTTAAACCAGTGCATCTTTTAGCAGTCCAGAACACTCACCGCGAAGAAGGATGCATAAGAGAAGCACAAAACCATCCTTGAGTACAACCAAGCTTCACATAAGTACTCTGATTTAAAAGAGATGGAAAATAAAAATAAAAACAACAAATAGAATGAGACAAAAATCCAAGCAATTGAACATTTCCAAAATTCAGGTCAAGATATGTTACTTTGCATCAAATAATGACACTCAGTATTAATTCATTTACAACAAAAAGCATTCACAGAAGTGCCAAAAGGTTATACATATCCATTCTGCAGAACCTTAAATCTTTTCTTTCAAGATCAGACATAAGAACAACTAACATAATATCATACCATCATGCCCTACAAGTTAAAACCACCCAAAGGCAGCCAAAGCTGGCATAAATATGAATCGAACTTTCACATCATTTTATTG
>JAVXUL010000001.1:2954863-2971745 GCA_035590515.1 Trichilia minutiflora | reverse complement strand
AGCGGATTCCAACTCACACACAAATTATTAAGAAATATACTTCTATATAAATTCAAAAAGCATTCTCCATACCTAGAAGGAAAAATTAAGGGGAGAAAAGAACTCATAACTGAATTGACATGTTGAATTTCATTATTTCAATGTTATAGTTACATTGAACTTTCCACTCTAATAACCAAAAATGGCGTGCATACAAATTTCCAGGCATTAACAGGTCATTGTGATTATAATCCTTTAACTGTCATTACATATAATTAGCCAGATCATAGTGGATATATGCTTCCAAAAATAGCCTCAAATATATTTCAACAATTGCCACATATTTTCACATCTGCAAGTTTGTTCCATGTACACCATCCATTATAAGTGTTGTCAAATCTATCTGGAGAATTTGTCGACGATTTATCACTCATGCAATTTACTTCCATTAGTAACCTCCAGTCATCTAGACTAAAGGTTACATCTATTTAAGAAAGGCTAGAGTAGTCTAGGAGTAAAATTTCCCTAAATAACAGTAAGCCAGTACCGGAGACTAATGCTTGACATTTTACTCTCAAAGTTTAAACAGAGTAACTTTATCTCAATAAATTACCACTCAACCATAAAAACTCCACCAAAGACTCTATGTAGTAATAAACTGAGCAAGCAATGAAAAAGAAGGTGATAATTCATCTGTGTATAATTAAAAACAAAACAGAGATTGAAACAACCTGATTAACTATCTGATTTTTAAATTTTTCAGGATGAAGCTTTCTTTCAGAATGAAATGCATATGACACTTGAGCATCCATTCCTGTATACAACAAGAAAACAAACTAGTGGTTCACATCTCAGAAAATCATTGAATGAAAACCCAATAGACAAGAACCAAAAGCCACCTAAATCTTTCTAGACCTAAGAATAAAACATTCCTTTAAAGATAAAGCCAACAAAACTATAAATTTAAAATAAGGAGATTCAATACTACACATTCAACATTTCAAATTTTGTGTTAAACATTCAAGTTTTATGTTAGGGTTTTCAACTTTTGTGTAAGATCTAAGTGTGTGATATGTTGTGGCTAGTCAAGAAATTAAGCATCCCAACTCCTCATTGTCAGTTGTAAGATACTAGATATACAAAACTTTGCAACTTAGATCAAGGAACTTAACAAGCATTTCATTGGAATTTTGAATCGATGACCAAAAAAGAATTTTATATTCTTTTATCGCTCTAATCCATACACATTTTGTGTAAGGACTTACCCATACTGAAGTAATTCCAGAATCCCCCACGAAATGTATGGTAACCCTCCTGAGAAGCAGTCATATATTTGTTCATAAAAATGAAATAAAAGCTTAAAAGAGAACTTTCATGCATGACAGATTACGATGTAGGATTTCCAATTACAGAAAATATTGATATCGGATATTGATATATTTACTTTTTGCTTCTTCAGTAAAGAATATTTACATGCAATTAATGCACAGAAGTCTATAATGAGATTCTCAGTAGAATTCATCCTCTTTAATCATGATAGTTCGATATTTATTTGCCAAATTAGAAATCTGGCCTTTGGTTTGTTCTAGTTTAAGTTCTCTGTAAACCAAGAAAAAAATAATTTCCAAATTCAAATACCAAAACTTCAGGCTGTTCTTGAGATTCCATAGGCTCTTCAAATAAACTAGCCTAACAGCACTGGTCCTTAACAAAATGCACAACTCCATGAGTACAGTCAAAATTTGCTAAGGAATCCTAACAAAAATATTTAGTGATGGTGCCAAAAGAAACTTGTTTCTTTCCCAGAATTAGCGAAGATAGATGCATCACAGTTCTTTCCACAAGATATTCACTACTAAATCAAAACACCTATAAAATTATTCCAGTAATCCTGATTATCAAATAAGAATCCTTTTCTTCTTTTTTGTGAATAGAAATGAAACATGGAATTGTATTAATAACGGTTTGTCCACCTTTTATAAACCCTGTATAATTATACAGATTATTGATTTATTATAGTCCTCTTCATTGTAGCCAACTAGAAGGTTGGGCCATATAGAGAGAGAGGCAATTGAATAACACCTAATCCATTTCATTTGCATGATAGCCTTTGTTTTGTTTCCCATTTTGACAAAAATATGAAATCTAAATGGAGCAGGGTTATCTTTTCTTGATTACTTACAATTCATAATGACTTCAAAGCAAGTAAATCAAGGAGACAATCAGCAGTAGTCTCATGTAATTATGGAGAGTATTGATGAGAAGACATTCAAAAAGATGATAATGAAATATTAAAGGAGTAAAAACTACAAATTCATGACCTAATATGGCACTTCGGAGTCATTACACATTTAACAGTGTTCAGTAAGGAGTCTATCTTACCCTGTTCAGCTCATCTGTTGCAGAGACACGATGAAATGCATGTAAAGAATGTGGTAATTCAAGAGGTGCAATAGGGTCACAAGAACCTTCTTTTGGAGCTCTCATCCTCATGAGAAGATGCCAGCTAAAATAACAAAAAACAATATAAATAACTAAATTGAATTAAAAAGAAAAGGAAGAAACAAAAACTATTGATCAAACATGATGTAAATTACCCTTGTAAAATTTATATATTTTGGGGTAATACTGCACATCACTAAAATTGTAATAATAAATTTATTTAAATTAAGTGATATTGATGTGCAGTATAATATTTAGAAATGACAATGGGCATGACCAAAATAACCTTCATTTAAGTTGGGATATGATGAATCTGGGAAGGGGGGGGACACAGAGTTTTACATCACAATTGGATGAAGATTTCTAAAGCCTAAAAGAGGCATTTCTTCAAAGTATATAGAATGCCCTTGCGCCAAGATGTACATCAGTTGACACCAATAATCACCAGCTTAATTAGCTTCTTTTTCTACTGGTGATGTTTTAGCAGAAAACCCATAGTTAAATAACTAATTCTTTCAAAAAGTTAAAAAGAAGTATCAATGACGATGACAAAGAATAAATCACTAACAAACGATATAAGAAATTTATTTTTGCTTTCTTTAAGAACATGCACATACATAGTGAGAGAGGTAGAGAGATCATGCAAAGGTCATTACTTGTCAATTTTCATTTCCTTTGCTTTCTCTACTTGATCCAGGAATTGCTCCACAGATTTATGATCGGTCCCAGGATTCTTCTTACCCTGTAAATTAAAAATTGCATGTTAATAGTACCAACTTCAAATTGTCAATATGCACATGAGTGCGACTAGATTAGTAGTCATAAATCAAATTGCTAGCAGATACTCACTGCAGCCTGACAAAAAGAAAAATCAAGTACCACACACATTTAAACACATAGAGTCACATGAAAAATGCAAGGTCCCGGATATGGCACATAAGCTCAAGCAAAAGATAGGAGTTGCATTAAAATTAAGAAAAAAAAACATATCTTTGATTTGGAGGAGACAGCAAGAAATTAAAGAAATGTTCCCTAAATCTACTGAACCATCATCTGTATCGTATGGAATATACTTTATTATTATATTCATTGATATGATTGTTGCGGATAAATATTGAGGAGCTCTACTATTTTATCCTGACCCCAAAGTCAAGTTGACAACCTTGTTCAGGAAGAATAATAGAGAGCAGTCAAACCAGAGGCTATTCTACCCTGACTTGGAGACCAAGGAGGCCAGGTCGAGAATCGAAGCTAGATTTTAAGGTTGGAGCCTAGTTTACAACTACTCCATCCTGACCCCGAGGTCAAGTTGACCAATAAATCCTAATGGAGGCAAATCTACTGTCTAGCTCAGGTATAGAATCTGAGTCAACTGTCAGGATCATTCATCTTAGGTTAAAAGTCAGATTTAAAGACAAATACTGCGGACGACCTTAGCTAAAAGTCAGATTTTAAGGCTAACCTCGAGAGCCCATTGCCCGATGATTAAACCACACCTAAGACAAGGAGGGGAAGTAGATGGTAAGAGAAGACATGTGGTACTTCGTTAGATTACATGTAAGTCTCCTAAGGTTAGGTGTTAACTACTGAGATTTCGAGGTAATCTCTAATATTACATGGTAAATTTTTGAGGTTAGAAAATAATCTATAACATTACGTTACGTGTAAACCTTTTAATTAACCATCCGTTAAACCCACTCCCCAAGAGTCCCACGTGGCGGATTTCTAAAAAACTTCTAGTAATTACCAACATATATAAAAGTGGCAAAGATTACAAAAGGGAGGTTATTGAATCTTTAGTAACAGAATCCTTGAGAACTAAATCTGCTAAGTTGTTGTTACATTGCTTTCTTTCTCTAAAAATCCTATAAGCTGACTTAAGTATCAGAGAGTCTATGTCGGGCAGCTGGCACTTCCTCTGATTTTGTTTGCTTTTGCATGTTCAAATACACTTGCTATCACTCAAGTTCGATCACTTAGTACTTGAAGTTCTCAGCTAAATTTTGTGTATCAACATGATGAAATGAATTATGAAATAAATAAATGTTAAGAAAAAAGAAAAGAACAAGCTTCGTGTAAGATAATCGAAATGAAAATTACTTCTTCCTGCAACATATTGTGATTGAAAAATCACGACCACAGACTACTCAGCCTAACAGATAGTAAAAAGTAAGTATTGAAAGATACAAGTAGGTACTCACCCAACCAAACGCAAAAGGAAGGTTGTTTCCGGTCCCCATGGGCACTGTAGCAATTGGCGGAGGATGAGATAATTTGAGATCACAAACAACTCCAAGAAGCCAACCAGCTGTTCCATCGCCACCTGCAACCTAAAATGTAAACAAACAGTTCAGATTCATTAATTTATACTTCCAAATATGACTTTTGCAATCAATGACGAGAAAAATAGATAACTCATAGATGCTCCAATAAAGCATCAATTATTTACTAATCATTAACTTAACTTACTATTATTCTTAATCTCTCCTGAATATTTACAGCAAATTGATCTCCATTAGCTTTAAGCTTTTCTAAATTTATATAAACTCTTCGCAGCGCCTTATCAGGGGCTTCTTCCCCCAAATCAAACACCTGAAAATGACCAAAACACACCTTAAACACATACGGTTATAGTATTTCAATCAGATGCATCATCAAATTAAACAAAACAGAGATACCTGATCTTTATTGAGAAGAGTACGATACGTAATAAGAAGATCTCCTCCGAGCTGACCACCACTTTTGGAGTTGATAAACACCAGAACCGGACACTTCGGCACATCAGGAACCGATACAAACTCAGATTCAGGCACTAATATATAACTAGGAATGTAGAATTCCTTCAAGAAACTCGATTGCGAATGAGATTCTTCCATGCTAGCAGTTAACTACATTATACACAAGTAACAACTCATTTAACATCATCATATTTACATTAAAGCACAAAAGTAAAAGTTAAAGCTTGTAAGATAAAAAAATTACCGGAAATTTGAATTCCTCGGAAAATCAAACGTCAGAAAGATCTGACAAGTGATGTTATACTCGGCCCGTTGTTTTGGATCTTACAAAAAAATCATTCTTAATTGCGTTTAAGTAGGAGATACAATAGAGCGGGCGAGTTGACCAATTGGTTCTTTTGTAAATATTTAGAAATACATAGCAACGTGAAGATTCTGAATGTGAGAAAATGAAAATTATAGAGGTACTTTTCTCTCATTTGTTGTGATGGGAGCAGTGGCGACTGGCGACTGAGGATCTTTTAACTTCTACGATGAATGATAGCTATAGAGGAGATATTCAAAAACCCCGTCAGATTCCACTGGGCAAATGAAAAAATGGGTGGGTCCATCAGGTTCAAAGTCATGTTGCTATGGATTATGATAGTTGACACCAATTAAAACGACGCGCAAAGTTAATTGGTTTTGGGCGTTAACTTTTTTGCCTTTGACGATGAGTGTATCTCAATATTTTTTTTGAATGGATTACTAAGTACGTTCCCACTTAGTCAAGGTTCATCCAGATAAATACTGTTTATCAAGAATATTTTATCCTTGAGTAAATGGTAAACTTACTAAATGCACCTATTATTTCATAATTCTACTTCAATTAAGTTGATTTCTTGATTTTGATAGGTGTACTTAGATATGTGGGATAGTTATTTAAAAAATACCCGGAAAGCAGGTGCAACTTACGAGGACAAATTCAAACTCAAACTTAACCGAAACTTAGAAAGACAAATTCAATCTCAAACTTACTGCTCAAGTTGCCAGTTTTCTGTGATGATTGGAAATGGAAGGATTTAGGCAAGTTCTAATTGTGAGAGCTCGTACAGGATTGAACAATAAAAGTGTGGACGAGGATTCCTAAAAATTCTAACCTTACCTGGCTGGAACGAAAGCACCAGAATCTTCTTGGTTTCTGCTGGTGCTTCTTCTGTGAATTATGATCGATTGAAGAAGGAATATTTTCCATGTTGAGTAATTCTTGCAGAGTTGTCGGTCTACTTTGAGCAATATGTATTTATACGCCGAGATCACGCGTGGAAATTAAAAACTACATGATCTCACAAGCAAAGTGTGTTTTGAATTCTCTTCCGTAACATATCCTCTCATCGAGTGTGGCGCGTTCTTGCGTCACAGTGCCTGCCTCTCCTGCCTGCAATAAAGAAGAAAAAAATTCGGATCTTTTCTGATAATTTTCCATGATTTTTTCATGTCTTTACTTATCAAAGTAAAAGAAAAAGAAAAGAAATGAAGATGCTTCAAGAAATGCATTCAAGCCCAAGAAAAGAAATGAAGACGCTTCAAGAAATGCATTCAAGCCCAGAAGGTTGGTGGTCTTTTCAATAGCAAGACTATATCTTTGGGCTTGGGGATCGAAATTTCAGGTTTTTAAATAAGTGGAATATATTTTTACTAAAATATATTACATAAATGAAAATTCCATCACTATCGATTTATATTGTATAATATGAGCCAAATTTAAAATTTAATGATAATCGTCCCTCGGCTAATTTGGCAATTGGCAAACAACTCTTCCACATGAAGGAAGTGGTTTTTCACGATGTTATGCGAAAGAACAGAGGATGTTGGAATCGAATATGAAAATTTGACTTTATTGTAAGTATTTAGAGAAAGATCAAACTCTTTTAATTTTTTTTTATTAATCTAAAATTCTTATTAATTAAGTTAATTAGTACTTATTAAAATTAAAAAATAACAAATAAAATCAGAATACAAATTATTTATATATTATTTATAAAAAAAAAAATTAAGTACTTATTTGGCCCTTTTTTAGTGTTTTTCAACCTTTTTTATTAAAAGTTGTATTAAATAGATAAAAATAAAAAAAATTATAAAAAATATTTTATAAAAAAAACTTTTTAAAAGATGAAAAAAATTAGTTTTTTCTTTTTTTTCGTTAAATATATAGATAATATTTGTTTTAATTTAAAAATATCCCTTTTAACTCTCTTTTTTAAATATTTTGATTTAATTAAATAAAATATATTTTATAATAATTTTAATAAAAAAAAACTATTTTATTTATTATATCAAACAATTTCAAGAAAAATCTTAGCTTAATTTTGAAATTTTTTTCAATAAAAACAAAAATCAGTTTTTAAAATTTTAAAAAACTATTCCAAATATATTTTAAAACATAAAAACATCTATAGATAAGGATGAAAAATTTCCCAAAGTATAGATACCTGCATTCAATGGAAAGAAATAGAAATGATATTATCGAAAATGGGAGAAAATTATTTTGGTAGACAGAGAATGATATTGTTCACCCTACTCTGTACTATGACCCATGGTATACAATAATATAAATTTCATATAAATGATTATAATTTTTTAGATTTTTTAGTACATGTAGTAAATGAAAAAACAATAGTTAAATAATATTATTTTACAAGAAAAAGGGTACGTACAAAAATATTTTATTAGAAAGAAATTTATAATTTTTTTTATTCTACGAAGTAGTAGTGAACTGTCAACTTTTTAATATAGCTGGTGAATGAGAATAATTTTATAATAAGCTAATGTTATTTTTGTTTAATATATAATATATAGAAATAGAAAGAAATAAAGAAAACAAGTCAAGATTAAAAATTAGTTCTCTATGAAAATTTTTTGTTTTCACGAGTCAAATTTACTAAATATTGAGCTGAAAAATAAGAGTTAAATTTAAAAGAATTTTATTAACAAGTGTTATTAAAATATTTGCTAAGATTTTTATATTTGATAAATTATATTTTTAATATATTAAAATTTATATAAATAATACATATAAAAATCTTAACAAATATTTTAAGAATAACACAAAATTCAATTTAAATTTGAGGTATCTAAATTTTCATATTTAAATATTTATTTTTAAGTTATCCATTGCTTGAAGTTAGATGTCTTTAATGCGAGTTGAGGCTTAGCATCCTAACTTTACAACTCTTGCTTTAAAGTTAAGTGTCTTTTAATGCGAGTTGAAGATTAGCATTCAAACTTTACAACTCTTGCTTTACGTTGGCATTTAGATAGCTTGAATCTTGACTTATGGATGCCTCCATTTTCTTTTTTCATATATTTAATATTTGCTTTAATTTTGTTTTTTTTTCCCTCAAAGTATGAGTGTGACCTTAGATTTACAATACAGCCACTATTATTCTAAAAAACCTTTAAATTAAGTTTAAAAATTCCTCCAGTAACAATTATTGGACCATCATTTATTCAGAACGTAAGATATATATAAATATAATAATTAAAAACTTAAAAGAAATATGGATACTTTATACAAAATCAAAGTAAAAACAAAGTATTAAGAAAAAAAATTTTAATCTAACAATTGAATTTAGAATATTAAGTAATTAATTTAAACTAATTATTAGATT
Source organism: Trichilia minutiflora (assembly GCA_035590515.1). Classification (NCBI taxonomy): domain Eukaryota; kingdom Viridiplantae; phylum Streptophyta; class Magnoliopsida; order Sapindales; family Meliaceae; genus Trichilia; species Trichilia minutiflora. The sequence goes on along the minus strand of JAVXUL010000001.1, from coordinate 2,962,936 downwards.
ACATAAATTCAATAATTAAAATTTTGTATTTAGATTTAAATAAAAAATTTAAGTTGAGAGGCTGAATATATATATATAAATATATTAATAATAACAAATAAATAAATTTAATAACTCTTTTTTTAGGGAATGCAAAAGTCAACTAATATCATAATATCATTAAATCAAAATCACAAAATAGAATAAAATAATAATAATAATTATATTAATTAAATGACTATTATTAATACATTTTATTTTATTAAAATAATGGTATCTTATTAGAGAAAGACTCATGACATATATAATATTTCAAGCTGTGGCGAGGTCGCGTGGAGAAAACTTAGTTACTATTCCACCCATCTTACAAACGCATATGTATAGTAGAAACGAACAAGTTTGTAGACACCGGCATGTCCACCCAAAACACCATGTACATGGGATATCATTATCATATCCATCCACGACACTCACTCGCACCTAGTTTATACTATTCAAATCATCGTACAAACACAGAACACAAATCCATCGTCGACGCCAGCATGTCCAACGAAAACAACATCCATGCACAACATTCACTAGTACCACCTGCCCAACAAAATCCACGATCACCATCCAAAACAACTAAAAATCCAGATTCAAACCTTGCTTAAAAATGACATTGAAAATGTCAACTTTATCCCGACTAATTACTAAACCTATCTCAATTGCACCTTCCTCATCTCTACACTCAGCAAGAGTATAAGATCCGTTGGCACCAATGTGAACTATCTCGCTCTTTTTGGGTTTGCCCCAACCGAAATCGGTATCATATAGTCTTAATTTCGGGGAGCTAGAAACCGAAACAACGCGCCCTGTTTTCAATGCTTTGTGCAAATTTGACTGCCACTTATCTGCTCCTATTAATGGCCCCTTCTCTAGTTCACGGATTTTTCTTTCAATAGCTTTGGCGGCAAATATAATCCCATTCTTTCTCGTTAGCTCACTTCGTTTAGCTGACAGAAAAACAAGTGCTAGGCAATTACCAAAATAGGTTGCTGGTACTGGAAATTCAAAGCGGTCTCTGCAATCTGCGGGTACCAAATGGTAAAAAGTGTCGTCGTGCAATTGACCAGTGCCAGATTCAGAGTACTCTTGTAATTTGATCAAATTAACCCACATAAATGCACAAATTACCACGAATGTTGATATATGCAACGGCGTTGCAGCCTCTGCTTCAGTATCATTTCTGATTTGAGTAGTGACCAACTGTTTCAGCTTCGTAATATGGTTACGGTTCAGCACTAACGTAACCCGGACGTCATCAACAGGAATATCTTCTGCAGATCCTGAAGGCAAAATCTCCCCATTCCACAAATCGTTTAGGTAAATAGAAAAGAGTCCATCCGGATCCTTAATCACTTCCTTATTATGGTAAGGTGGTGAAAGGGAAGTCGAGTCTCCACTTTCTGATCTATGAATGGACGCCCAAAATTTCATGAAATGACTGTAACCCATTCCATCTGCTGCCACGTGATTGTAAGTGCTACCGATGGATACACCAGAATTTGAAAATACCGTAATTTGAATCGCCATAATGGGAACAACGTGTGTTTTATCTGATGAAATACTTGTCATAGGCAGTCTTGGGACAAGAGACTTAAACGCTATATTATCCCGGGTATGGTTCGCTATAAGATGGTTAAAATCGGCGTCAGATTCAGCAATGGTGACCGAAATGGAATCACCTTCGCTGTAGAGAATATATGGCTTATCGGGTGGCGGAGGACATGTAAGATTTGCTGCAAACGGGAAGAAATGTTGTAGGGTGAGAGAGAGAGATTGTTTGAGACGGGGAAAGACATTTTGTGTGAAATAAATAGTAGGGTAAGGGAATTCATAGAATAAGATGCCTTGCATGGGATGACAGAAAAGCCATCCCACGTCGAGGAAAGTGAGAGGAACAGCGGTTGTGGATACGGAGCCTGGTGGTGGAGCAACTTGGCTTTGATCAATAACATTGACTGTGTATTGTTGAGCCATCGGAAAATTAGGAACAAAGAGATTGCAGTCTAAGACAACTGAAAACGAAGAAAAGAAAGGTTGCGGTTTATGATTCTTCTCAAATTGTCATATATTTATTTACATCTTCAGCATTTGAGTCACTACAATACCATGCTTGTAGCTGTAACCATGCATTAAAACTTATTAATTGCTTTTAGTTGTACCATACATATAAAACTTGTTATAAAAGAAATATAAAATTTCAGCATGTCATAATTATACCTGTATAAAATATATCAAGGGAGAATGATAAATTCTCCCTACTGACAAACACAAATTCTCTTTCTAAAATTTGTAAAACAATCTCAGTTATTCATTTTTTAAATTCAATGCCTTAAATTATTTAAAAAAATTTAGAGGGGTGGATTTTATATTTGTCAGATAAGAGAGAATTTGTCATTCCCCAAATATATTAAGCATGTTGTACAATTTCACTTCTTTTTTTCATAAATATTTCAAGGGCTAATATTATAGCCATTTCCGTCGTATTTTTGTTTTTTGCGGAGTGGGTGAGTTGGGGGTCGGGGTGCGAGCATTTTTTTTTTTTATATATTTTAATCAAATATTATAAAGTAAATAAAAAGAGAATAATTAAGATTATTGTAACCTATCGTTTGATGTCGTTCGGTGTTGATGTTTGAAATTTCAACTAACTTTAGACATCACATAGGTTTATCGTCTTTGCTCAATCGTAGTACGGAATTTTGCAAGGAGAAACAATGATCAAGGGTGTTTACTGTCCGATGATAATTCTCCAACACTCAAATCAATTGATGCGTTTTTAAAGAGAGAAAGTGAGAAAATAATTTGATAGTATATAGACTCAAAATAACAAGATTTTTAATCCTCTTTACTCGATTGCCTCGCTCATTTATAGTATTTGGAGGCAAAGTAGATTTGCACTATCGGTCTCTCTTTGATAAATTGTTATGTATGGTAACGAGGATATGGACTAATGGTTGATTATTCTTGGATTTACTCATAATCTTGGGATTTACAGATAATCAACATATAAGTAAAACATTTATCGTATAATTTTAAGAATTATTACATGTTAAACAGGTAATCCTCTGAATTATTGATAATCTATCACGTAATTCTTAAGATTTTTACGTGTCTTGTATTACCTCTATTTATCTCTAATGATCCTGATCATATAGTCAAGCAACTGTTTATAAGATTAGTATTTAAATTACTTTCAATCTAAAATAATATATTCTCACAATGAGACTTGGTATTTCGACCAAACATTCGGTATTTTTAAGTTGTAATATTTATTTTTCTTCCTCATGTAATCAGTAATCTTGATTTAAACTAGAATAAGTTTAAATAATTTTGATTCTTATCGTAGCTAATAACCTAATCAAAGGATTGGTATACTGATTATAAAACCTGCTATCCTAATTTTAGCGAATATAAGCATCAAATAACTTCGATCCTGACTTTTACAATTAGTAACTTAATCGAGAAATCATGATGTTGATTCTTTTCAAATTATTTCAGATGTCATTGTTTTGAGAAATTTTACCATTTTCCCTGTTTCCCAGCTTGAATCTAGTTCATTCTATAAATACGTGCAATCCCATCAGCAACTGGGACCACTCGACCAATCTCATCCACTTGAAAATTCGTGTAAAAGTTGTCAGTCCTACCATATCCTTTCTAGTAGAGTACGTCGTTAGTTCCGCAGCTCTGGGCAAATGTTGGCATATGATCCAGAGATGACTCGGTGAGCATTCTCCGCTTTTCCAGTACAAGGCCGGCCTACCTTTTTGGATTAAAAAAAATGGTTGGCCTACCTATGTTCCATGGACATGATTTTCGGGTCCATAACAAAATGGACTCAAGCCCACAGGGGCATTGGATCACCATAAAGTTTTAGAAACGTGACTTACGTCTTTGGAGCATATCAAAGATTTCCAGGAGCTAAAATCCAGGTTCTCGGACAATTTTGTGATGTTAGTTAGAAAATTTCGCACTGTGATACAGCTTTGGATCTTAAGATAGTATGTGAAATCTACTTACAATCGATCTATCGTAAGTTGCAACTACATACATAAATTTAATTTCTATAGAGATAAATTAAAGTACAAATAATGGTGCTATTTATATGATTGTGTAAATTAGATCTAAAATATATTATTTTATTTGAAAATAGAAATCCACGATGTATTAATTGTACAAAAATTATATTATTTATTGATCTACGATGTAGTGATTAAAGTTTTTTTTTATGTGATTGAACTTAGGATTTTGTTAAGGGATCATATTTTATCTTTTTAAAATTAAGTCAAAATAGAATTCTTTATTTAAAAGATAATAATTTTTATATAAATTTGAGTGATTAATTTTAAAAATTTTAAGGATCATTCTTGTTGGGCTTTGCCTTAATTTTCAACTCAAGTCCAAAAATCACAATATAATATTTTTATATATTAGTCAATTGTTTAGTAGGAGACAAAGAAATCAATTGAAATTTAAAAGCACATGTAGAGAACGACAATCATCAATCAAGACAATTGAAAAAGAAGAGAGAGTGAAGAAAAACAGAGAGAGAACGTAGAAGACGGGCAAAGAGATTTCTGCAGAAAATTTCAGTGAGCAGCTTCCGGTTTTCTGGCGATCGGAGAACGATCCACCGTTCAATCAAGCTGAAATTTAGAGGTACGTTCAGGACACCTTGTTCTTCATTCTGGAGGGTCTGATTGTCGTTTGGTTACTTATAACTCAGATCTGGAAGTTAATTCCGAATGTATTTATTGTTGGATGAGAAAGATTTGTTTTCTACCAATTTCTGAGTTGTTTGTGGATTGATCTTCACTTGTTATTGTTGAGAGTGTTTACTCTATTGTTGTTAGTGATTGTGGATAGGTTTTGTACCTATTGGATTTAGGTTTGTACCTAAAGTTTTATAGTGAAGATTTGGGTGGACTCCGAGAACGGTCCCGTGGTTTTTATCCTTTGGAGGAGTTTTCCACATTAAAATTGGATTGTGTTGATATTTATTTTTCTGTTCATATTTGTGTTTGGAGTGTTTGTTTGGTTCCTCTCAGGTTCAATCAAAGAGGGGATTCCACCAGTTCCCCAACACAATGGCCCCCCTCAACATTAAAGTGGCTCCGCCACTGATTTCAGAGATGAGGATACCAGAGAAAATTTTACTAGCCATCTCTTTGCTTTGTCAGAACTAACTAAAGATCATTGATGAAGATCTCAAGAGAGGAGAGGAGAGGAGATTTCTCCTGTCCTTTTCAATGTAATTGAAGGATCAAAGATTTCGGTAATCATTTTCTCAAAAGACTATGCTTCTTCCAAATGTTGTTTGGATGAAGCTGTCAAGATTATTAACTTGAATGCAAGAAAACGAAAGGGCAAAATATCATACCGGTTTTCTACCACGTTCATCCATCTGAAGTACGTAAGTACACTAGAGTTCTTGGAGAATCTTCTGTTAAGCATGAAAAAAGTTTCAAAAAGATGCCGGAAAAAGTTTAAAAATGAAGAGATGTATTGATAGAATCATCCTATCTATCTTGACATGAACTCGGCAAAATCAGGTACCTCTTATCATTAATCATCTGTCATTTACATAAAATAATAAATTAACAGAGAAGACATGTTACCTCTCTTTTGGTTTCCAAATGATTACCAATGAAAATGGATCCTACCATTTAAAATAATATATCATTCTCCTCTCTGTTTATCATTCATCATTTACATCATTTATTGAGAAAGAAATTGAATATAATGTTGTTATGTTTTACTGATTTTTTGGGTGTCAATTGATTTTTTGCTCATTGTTTTCATTTTCACATCTGTTAGGCCTAACGCAGAACTTGTAGAAGTAACTGTCAAAGATGCTTTGAAGAAATTGGAAGATATGACAGTCTTCCCTGATTTTAAAAATCTAATTGGAATACATTCATTAATTGAGCAGGTGAAATCATTACATTGGATTGGATTGTCAGATTTTTGAATTGCAGGAATTTGGGGTATGGGTTTTTATAGACAAAACAACTCTTGCTAAAACTATTTTAAAGCAAGTTTCTAGTGATTTTGAAAGAAAGTGTTACATGGCTAATGTTAGGAAAAAATCAGAAAAGAGAGTGTGGTTGGAAAATCTACAGAAGCAAGTACTTTTATATTTATTAGATGAAGGTCTTGAAGAAAGTGGTCCAAATATACCATCTTATACTATGGAGTGGCTCAGATGCATGAAGGTTTGTGTTGTTCTTGATGATGTAAATAAATTGGGACAATTAGAATATTTAGCTGGAGGATTTGATCGATTTGGTTCAGGAAGTAGAATCACTGTCACTAGAAATAAATAAGTGCTTGATGAATTTAGAGTGCATAATGAATATAAGGTTGACAAATTCAACGACAATCACGCTTTTGAGCTTTTTTGTAAGCAAGCCTTCAGCCAAAACTATTGCCCTGTAGATCTGTTGGTGCTGTTAAAAAGGGTAATAGTTTATGCCAAAGGCAATCCATTAGCTCTTAAATTATTGGGTTCTTTTTTCCATGGGAAGAACAAATCAGACTGGGAAAAAGCATTGCATAACATCCATCGAATTTCTAGCCCTAAAATTCACGATTTGTTAAATTAGCTATGATGAATTGAACATGGAGGAGAAGAGTATATTTCTGGACATAGCTTGCTTCTTTATTGGTGAGGATAAAGAGCATGTGATAGAGATGCTTGACGACCCTCCTGTGTATCATAGATTGAATGTCCTAATTGATAAGTCACTGATAACAATATTGCATGACAACATCCTGCAACAACAAATATTGAAAATACATTACAAGAAATGGGTCGATAGATTGTTCGCCGAGAATCCATTAAAGAACCAGGCAAACGTAGTAAGTTGTGGTATCATGAAGATGTCTATCATCTTCTAAGGAAAAATAAGGTAAGAATATATTTATTCAAATTTCTTTCCTTATACAGATAATGTTGAATAAAGAATTAATTTATGCAAATTTTCCCTTCTTTCAAGCTCATGTGCCATTTTATGCTGACTTATTCTTTTCTTTTGTTTACAAGCGAACCAAATTGATTGAAGGAGTATTCCTAGATTTGTCAAAAATAAGAGATTTGCATATAGAATCTGGAGCCTTTACAAAAATGCCTAATCTTAGATTGCTTAAATTCTATATGCATGCACAAGAATTTTGACATTTCTAATACGAAGTATAAAGTGCATAGACCCCAAGGCGTAGATTTTCTTTGGGGTGATTTGAGATATCTCCATTGGTATGGATATCCTTATTGGAGATATGTCCTAGAACCAATCGTGTCATATTATTTGGAGTTATTGCCATATTGTATATATATTATAAATATTAATTATAAATTTATTTACAATTAATAAATGTCATTTATTATATCATTTTACATTCCATCAGTTGCGATATTAATTGATAATTTGATTATGAATACAAAATGAGATCCCATGATGTATTATGCGTCAAGACTCTATCTACAATGTGTTGTGGATATGAGAACAAAGTCTATGATTTGAATACATACAAATAAGATCTTGGTTGAGGTAATATCATTAAGGATGATGATATTGCATGACTGGTATGTTTTATTGCTGCCAATAATTAGTATTCGATACTAATAGTTGGGTGACAAGTCTCATGTCACAAGAGTATAAACATGGGTAGTGCGTTTGTGAACGTATTACTGAACGTGATCAATCACGATGAATCACATGGGTGAATATTCAAAGTCAATGATAAATCGAACAGTTGTACTAGTGTATCACTAGTCCTTTGACCTGAGATATCACAGCTACTCTTTACACTGATAAAAGAAGCTTGATGACAATGTGTTCTTTTTGTATGAGGACAGATGATGTTCAAGATGAAATCTGCTGGCTTAGATGTTTGAGCTTGAGGTCCTAGGTAAGGATGTCATACACAAGGATTAAATCTTTGGCCAAAGTACACTTATTCGAAAATATATTTTCGGATAAGTGGATCCCGTATATGATTTGAGTTCCTGATCCTATGATTGAGTTAGGGGTTTGACTATACCAT
>JAVXUL010000001.1:2944010-2954763 GCA_035590515.1 Trichilia minutiflora | reverse complement strand
GCGCCATAAGCGCCTATGTGAGCTACCTCGGTCTTCTTCGGTCTACCCCATCCGAAATCAGTCTCATACACACGTAACTTTAGCGACCCAGCAACAGAAACTATACGTCCCGGCACTTTGATAATTTCTATCAAGTCTGATATCCACTTTTTTACCCCTATTAATGGTCCTTTTTCCATTTTGTAGATCGCTCTTCCAATAGCTTTTGCAGCAACGACTATCCCATTTTCCCCCGTCAACTCATCACTTCGTTTAGCTGATGCGAAAAAAATTGCTAGGCAGTTGCCAAAATATGTAGCTGGTACAGGAAATTCGAAAAAGCGTTTTCTGCAGTCTGCCACCGAAACGAGGTGATAAAGTGAGTCACCATTTAAGAGATCGCTATTTTCACATGCTTGTAATTTCATCAAAGTAACCCACATAAAAGCACACGTCACGGCATATGTCGATATGCGTATTGGCCCAGGTTCGTTATTGTCACTCTTTTAATTTGTGATCTTCTCTTTCAGTTTCACAATTTGGGCACGGTTCAGCACCAGGGTGAGACGAAAGTTGTCTTGATGAATACGGTCTTCTTTAGGGCTCAAATTCTTCAAAAAATTCCACCAATCGTTCAAGAAAATAGAGGAGAGTCCATCTGGGTCCTTGATCACGTCCTTGTTATGGTAAGGTAGAGAAAGGGAAGTCAATTCTTCTCCTCCTAATCGATAAATGGACGCCCAAGATTTAATGAAATGATTCAAACTCCTTCCATCTGCTGACACATGGTTGAACGTGATACCAATGGAAATCCCGGAGTTTGGAAACAGTGTGAACTGTATAGCCATAATAGGAAATACTTGCGTTTTATCTGAGAACAACCTTGTCATGGGCAATTTTGGGACCAGAGACTGAAACGATCTGTTATCTCGTGCATGGTTCGCTATAAGATTGTTAAAATCAGCGTCCGATTCAACGCCTGTAACCGACATTGAATCCCCTTCTTTGTAAAGAATAAATGGTATGTCGAGTGGTGGAGGGCACGTAAGATTCCCTGCAAGAGGAAAGAAGTGACAGAGAGTAATGGAAAGAGATTGTTTCATACGGGGAAAGATTTTTTGTGTGAAATGATTTGTATTATAAGGGAATTCATAGAAGAGGATTCTTTGCATGGGGAAAGTAAAAAGAAATGCCAAGTCCAAGAAAGTGAGAGGAATCATTGTGGTGGATACTGATCCCGGAGGCGGACCGATATGGCTTTGGTAAAGAACCTTGATTGTGTCTGTGCATGGTTGAGCCATGAGAGAAGAAGAAGATGATAGACTGCACGATAGTTTGAGAGATTTGTTGTTTGTTATTTAAGAGAGAAGTATCGGAAGAAGACAACAGTACGAGGAAGAATTTTTCGACACACGGAATCTGGTTTAATTAAGTAATTGAAAATTATAAATTAAAGACGGAAGGAAAGCCATTATATAATATTGTATACTAAAAGGATTTCCGATATATTTATAAATTATTTTTTTAAAAATATTATATATATAAAATTTATATTAAAAATATAATTAGACTCTTTAATATATTTAATTCTATCCAACTGACATGACAAAAAAAATAATTCACCTCCTCAATTTCATCCTCTATTTTTAGAGGATCTTATTGATAATTATAAATTGTTGACTCAATAATTTATTTATTTTATTAATAATTAAAAAAAAAATAATTAATTTAATAATTTTATAAAATAATAAATAATAATTTATATTAACATTGAAGAGTAATTTTTAAAAATTAATATCTTATAAGATGTAAGTTTTTTTATATTAATAATGTAATATATTTTTTTATAAAAGCAATTCATTTTATATTTTGGAGAATCTCTAAAAAGATTGCATCTGCCGACTGCAGCGCTATGCTCGTAAGCTTTACTTAAATCAACTAATAATGTTCAACGCGGAGTAATATTCTCAGGTTTATTGAAAACTTTTCTTAATTTGTATATGAAACCAAAGTTGAATACGGCAACCAACTAATAATATTGTCAGGTTCATTGAAAACTTTTCTTAATTTGTATATGAAACCAAAATTGAATACGGCACTTTTGGAAATCCTATTATAATATAAGAAAAAATTACATTTATACTTTTAAATTTTAATAAAAAGATATTTTAGTTCTATTAAATTAAAAATATGCATTTTTATTTTTATTTATTAATTTTTATATATTTTTAATGAAATTAATTTAAATTTTATTAGTATGTCCATAGTCTAAAATTTGTGATTTATGCAATGATAAAAGTAATTTTTACAACGGATTAGTGAAAATATTTAAAATTAAAAAAAAAAGTACTGACAAATAAAAGTAAAAATAAGTATTTTTTTTCACTTAATATAACTAAAATATCTTTTCAACAAAATTTTAAGGGTCTAAATATTTTTTACACTATATAATATATAACAGTATTTTATAATTTATATTTGTTTTTTTATTAATTAATTATTGATGATAAATTAAGAGCGTACTATAATTTAAAAAAAAAACAGAACTCAGAAAACTTTGTTATTCAAAGAAAAATAATTAATATTTATCAAATATCTTAATTCTAAATTGTTATGTATCTTAAAAGAAAAACAAACAGTCCCCAATAGTAAGTATCGAGTCCTCAAATGAAGCTTTAGTTTTCCCCCAAGCGCTTTTGGTTGCTCCATATTGGAGTCTGATATAAATACTCGATTCAATGGATAATATCCGTTTATAAAAACAATATTCGGATGTACTTTGAAGATCTTTTATATATTTTTCAATATATATATATATACTTTGCAAAAATATTTCCATTTTCTTTTCTCCTGTGCCCAAAACAAATATTTTTGAATTTTTTTTTTAATATACAAACTACAGCTACTTTCATACAAAACATTTTTTTATAAAATATATTTCAAATACGTTTACTACATATCCATGGAATAAATTAAATCTCATGAAATAAATATAAAATAGTTTTTAACTTTAAGAAAAGATACATAATGGATAATGATGTCCAAAATTGATTCTTGCTCTGTTTTTGTTTAGTCCAATTTATTATTGTCTAACACTACAATAAATATGTCTTTTTCCCGATACAAGTTAAATACCATCGAAAATAATCAGTTTCGACAGTGTAGAGTTGTATTTGATTTCGTTAATTATTATTATTATTTTTCTTGAGATCAACCATCACAACTAAGATTAATTTCTATCAATTCATACCATCATAAATTGATATACTAATAATCTTATTTTAAGAATCCAAATTATGGTATTGTTAGCAGCATAAAACAACATACATGTGCATTCTTTTCTATGAAAAAATAGCAATGCACATGGGAAAATTGCAACACAATTCAGTTAAGTTACTATTTTATTTTTGACAATAAAAAATTGAGAACATACAAATTTAATGTTCAATTCTATGCATATGTAGATGGGAATAATTTGTTTAATTCCCATCCCCTAAATTTAAATTTTAAGTCAAGATGACAGTTTAAACAATAATTTAGCTATGCATAAAATAATTTCTCAATTGCAACATGCATAAATTAACAAATGATGATTCCAAGCATTCATATGAATTATATTTAAACAATTTGTAAGTAGAAAAATAAAAATTCAAGCATCCATCATCATCATCTGTTAGTTTCCAGAAATAGGTAATACATACAGTAAGAAAGTCGTCAATCCGATTAATAAATAAGGAATTATTTCTGTATGTTTTTATAATTCACAATAAGAACTTCTATCTAAAGTGGACAAATTGAGGAATGGACCCGTCACACAATTTAGAATTCTGGGCCTAATTGACACTATTGGGTCAACCCAACATCACCAACTATTGATTCAAATAGGTTAGCATTTATCAATTAGGTAATAAAATAGTTTAATAAAGAATTTAAATTTTATAAGAATATATTATTCAATTGATGAATGTCAGATGTAAAATTTAAAATATAAATTTAAGATATGTAAAAATACTGTTTTAAATTATTTTTAATAAAGTGATGAAGTATTAAAAAATAATTGGGAGGTCCCACGTTCTAATTTGATATGGATTAGTTTGGTGGTGTTGCAGGTTTTAAAAATTTTTGCCTTTGCTGTGCTTTAGTTGGAAAAGAATAAGTTAAATGTTTAGTAAATTTTAATTTTAAAAATAGTTTATATGGATTTAATAAATTATAATTTTAAAATATTATATAAGAGAAATGACTAAAATAAATATAATACATATAAAATTATATTTACCAAAATTGACTATAAAAAATTATTTAAAATATAAGAATAAAATTTGAATTATCATTTAAATATTTTATGAAGTTTTTGAATTTAAATAATTAAAATTAAATCATAAAATTTTAAGATTAACTTTAAATGTCGAAATTGAAATTGTGGACAGGGAGTTGTGAAACTTGAATTTTTTTATTTATTTTTTTCATATTTTAAAGGTATGCTAATATCCGACCAACCAAATAGACAAGTACTAATAACATTCTACGAAACATTAGCTTATAGTTTTTTTTTAATTTTTAAATTTTAAAATATTAATAATTCAAAAGCAATAATAATAATAATTATTATTATTATCATTATAAATAAAATGGGGAATAAAATGGGTGTGGCGTGAAAAATATCATATCAATCCCCATCTCATTAAAAAATTAGGGATAATTTTTTTTTTTCATATTTTGCCTCAATCTCAATAAATTATTTATATGTGATTCAGTTTGGGGAGAATCCTTACGGGGTCTCAAATTCGTGGGGATAATGGAATTTTTTTTCTTTTCTTTTTATAATCACTCCACCTATTATATTGTTTAATAATTAAAATTTTATTCTTTATAAAATAATTAAATAAATATATATTAGCGAAATTATTATTATATTAATTTATAGAAAGTTATATTACATAAATATTTTTTATGCAAGTTAAATATTTTATAATTTAAAATATATTTTGAGAAACATAATATCATAAAGTGAGCGACAAAAATATATAATAAGAAATATTTGAGAAATAAAAGTAAAATTTTCTATCGCTTTATAAAATATTATAATTTTTAAACTTTTATGAGTGTTAATAAAATTAATGTGATGAGACTAAAAACTAAGATAAAATTGTCATCACCCTTTCATTTTTTTTTAATAAAATCTCAGTTATATCATTATTATTATTTTTTTTGGTTCAACCATATTTTTATTATATCTTAATCAAATTTTATACAGTAATTAAAAAGATAATGATTTAAATTATTGTAGCCCATTTTTTTTGTGTATTGTTGTTGTGAATCGAAAATTATCAACCACTGATAAAGTTTCAAATTGTTTTCTGATTTCATTATTTTGAGAAATGTAAATGTAAATGTTTCCGTAAAGATAGAGAAATGTTGGCATATGTTTCTACAATTCGTCGTACATATCTGTGACCTTCAATATTAAACCCTAAATTTTAAAACTATCCATTTCATTTTAGATTAAGATACGTTAACAAAATAGATTCAAGCCCATTAGGGCATTTGACCATCCCAAAGTTTTGGTAACCTGTTCTGTATCTTTGGGCTATGTCAAATAGGTCCAGGAACCAAAATGTTATGATCCGGGTATTGGATCTTAACGGAGTGTGTGAAATCTACTTACACCGATCTAACATAAGTCGTAACCGTATGGGTAAATTAAACTCCCATTGGGGCAGTAGTAAAATACAAACAACGGTGATATTTATGTTATTGTGTAAATTGAGTAAAGTAGATCTAAAAAATATAATTTTATTTTAAAATACAAACCCATCATGGATTAATATTTTAAAAAATCTTGTATTATTTTTGAAATCAATACATGCAGTACATAAGCAACTGGCTCTTTATCTCTAGATTTATTAATTTTAAATTTAATATGAAACTCAAGCATAAAAACATGGTGGTAACTATTACACTCATCATACGAATTTGTATCAATGACACAAAACACACAGGTCCCTTGACACCCATCGTGTCTACTTGTAATATTATAGCTATGTACAAGACTCACTTCCACCACAGTGCCATCCCACGTGTCTCGATCGTGGTCGCACAATTCAACAACTGACAGAAGCAGAGCCAGGTTCATCTGAATCATCTCTCCCCCAATATAATATAAGTTACTTCTACAAGTTGCAGAGTTTGTAGGAACGTACTATAAAATATTGTTGCATGAATTGCATTAAAAATTAGGGTTATTATAATTATAAATCTAGCTTTGATCACTTTCTATTTATAAATAAAAAAACTCTAAAAGAATGCATATGTGAACTCAATTAGAATGATAGCTTGCGAAGGTTAAATAAAGACCCGTGATTATTCAAAGTTTGTTGAAGCTCTCAGGCATATCCCAACAAGAATTTAACAACATTTGTATAACCACCATATTTCTAAAATATAGAAGTCAACTCCATAGACGATGATGACTATATTGGGTAAATCATGCACAATTACTAGCCCTAGATTTATGACAAGTAATTGTATAAAGGATGTAAGCACATTTATTTTTAATTTTGAGAACCAAAAGGATCTAAAGATTATACGGCAACCACGTAAAGGCAAAATCATAATCATTATCTATATGATCAGAAATATCAACCATTGGATTATTATTCAAATGCGTATATATGCGTCATCAAGGTAAAAGTATCTTAATCCTTATCCCATTATCTTGAATAATATATATTCAGATGATGAAATGTCTCTAGACTCCGAACAGGGGGACAAGCAATATTAATTTATATATGATCTTATATATAGATATAGTATAAACACTTAAAGAAACACATGTAAATCATTCATAATCTATGGTTAATATTAAAGTGATAGACACTTGTCATGTTCATGTTAATTAATTCATGTTCTTATTCCTCTAGAACCCTTTTTTTGTTAAAAAGACAGGATAAAAGAATAAAAGCTGAAAATGAATCACAAGCAATATAAATGCTGTAAAATTTTGAAAGTCGATGAAGTCTTTGTTAGAACAATATAAAAGCATTTGACGAGTGATTATATTCTATTTTTAGATAGAGGTTGGATGAAATAACCACCAGATTTTCAATGAGTTTTCGAATTGAGTTTCTTTCCCCATAATCCAGATCGAAAGATGTCTGACTGGATGAATGGTTTGCTTTGTATTGTATGCATGATTCCTTAGATAAAGCAAAATGCTTTGTATTGTATTGGGACAATTGTCAAAGTAAGACATCAGAGAGAAGGGGATGGTTGACTTTATTGTTGGAAGTAGAAAGGACACCTAGCATTACATGCTACGTGGTGGGATTCCTGTGGTGGGAAGAATTGAAAGCATGTCTCAGCTTGGACAAGTTTCCTCCTATAATTAGAAAAACACGTGGTCTGAAGGGATCTAAAAGCACACCATCCTGTTGAATTAACTAAAAATAAAAGAAAAATAATTTAATTAGTATGAACTTTCGTAAAATAGGATCCATTTGGATCATTTTTAAAAAAAAAAATTAAAATTTGGTATACAGCAAGAAGAAGATTTCTCCTCGTAGACCATGAAGATTTAACACATATGATAGAACGTTAATAATCTATGTTATGTCAAGATTAAGGAGACTGAAGTATATCGGTCTATATTTAGATAAGTGTAATCATTCACAAACAGTATATATAAATTTTAAACTTCAATTATAGAATATAGATATCAATATGAAACTCAGGTAAACACTTGTAAGATTGAAATAATATGAATCGCAAATCACAGTTAATTAATTATAAAAAATTCTAAATGAGTCAAGAAGAAAAATAAAAATAATATTTTACAAAAATATTTTGATTAATGTTTTAATTAAATAAAAATACAATAAATTCAAACATACATATCTACTTTAACTTTTATTAACGAATCACTAACACTTTGGGTACATTCCCTCGCAAGCAGATGAAACTAGCAAAGATGAAGATTTGATGGAAATTTGGCAACTATTGAAGGGGACATATACGTATATATCACTTCAAAATCTTCAGATAGTTGATGGATGAGATCTAATCTATCTAACTTATGATCCAGTTATCTTAAGCTAATTTTGGAGATTGACATAAAAGAATGTCAACCCAAGAGTTAGCACAGTTTTCGTTGTAACAGTATTATCTAATTACAATTGGCGACTATATTTTAGTTTTTGTTTGCCTTTTCAAGTCTAACACTCGAGACATTGACAGGAACAACAAGCAAGACTATGAACATTGCTAACTGCTACCATAGGGCCTGGGATTTGGGGCCCAAATTTCTAATTTTAAACTTTGAAATTGAACTTTTTAGTTAGACTTTTAGATGTGAAATAGCATTTATTTCACACTTTTGAATGTTTCCTTATTTTTACTAAACAAATCCAAAATTTATTGTTGGAAAAGGAATGAGAAATTGAGAAGAAAGTATACAAGTCAATTATGAATCGATTCGAGCCACATTTGTTACCTAATATGATGATACATATGGCTTAACAAAGTAAAAAGTCAATTTACGAAGGACATTTAAGCTTCTTGTTAACAAGGTAGACATTTAGGAAAGTGTCACTTTTTTATTTGCAATGAACATAAAATTTATTGAATATTGTATATAGTACATGATTGATGGCCGGTAAAATTATATTATTTTATATATTTTTTATTAGTATTTATGTGTATATTAATTACATATATAAGACTAAATATCAATTCTTGGAAGTGTTTGGATATAAAAATAATATAATTTTAAATTGCATTAACCTTTGTAAACATTTAAAGAAAATTAAAGTATTGTATATTATTCATAATCTTGCTCATATGTGTGTGTATATATTTAAATAAAGTATTGTAATTTTCAGTTAAATATTAATAAATAAATAAATTTTATTAACCATTAATGTTATTTCCCAATTTTTTTATTTTATTTTAAAATAAAGCAGAAGAGCTACCATTCCTATTAGAAGCACCGTAACTTAAAATAAAGCCATAACTTTCTACTCTCTTTTTTTTCAATTAGAATTCAAAACTTCTACTTTAAATACGCGTAATAAGCAAAGATTAGCATATGGGTACAAATATGACGCAAATATGTATTGCGTTTAACATAAAAAATTGCCTAGAAGTAGATGGTGTATATGAATGTCAGAATAGAGAGATGGCACTTGTCACAAGGCCGGCGCCAAATCCTTTTGACTTCCAAATAAATCTCGTGCACTTCTTTCTCAACCATATATGTATATATATATAAGCAGATTATCTTCCTCATTCGGATCAAACAGTATACTTTCAATTTTGAGAGCCCACAATTCCCCCATCTTCGAACATCCTTTTGCAAATAACAGAATGGGAAGAGCTCCTTGCTGTGATAAAAATGGACTTAAGAAAGGTCCTTGGACTCCAGACGAAGATCAGAATCTCATCAGTTATATTCAACTGCATGGACCTGGAAACTGGCGCAACTTGCCCAAGAAAGCAGGTAAAGATCTTTCCCTTCTTAATTTATGTAACTACCTCGATATATCATGAGATTTCGGGTTTTTTTTTTTTTTTTTATAATTCATCAGATGATTTTTTTCTAAATTTCATCGTGATTTAATGGTGCAGGACTACAAAGATGTGGAAAGAGTTGCCGCCTTCGATGGACTAATTATCTCAGACCTGATATCAAGAGAGGAAGATTTTCTTTCGAAGAAGAAGAGACAATAATCCAATTACACAGTATTCTCGGGAACAAGTATGTCCATGGTTAATTCTTTAGGGTAATAGGTTTCTGGAATGAATTGAATACACATAGTAGGTTATCAACTTTGTGGAAATGACCATTTTGGATCTGACGTGCATGTTTTTTTCCCTTCAATATTAGATGGTCAGCTATTGCTGCTCGCTTGCCGGGAAGGACTGACAATGAAATCAAGAACTACTGGAACACCCATATCAGAAAAAGGCTTCTTAGAAATGGAGTTGATCCTGTGACTCATGCTCCTCGACTTGATCTTCTTGACATTTCCGCAATTCTAAGATCAGCTCTCTGCAATTCATCGTCACTTCTCAATGTTTCAAACCTTTTAGGAAGTCAAGCCCTCCTAAATCCAGAACTGTTCAGGCTAGTTTCTGCACTTTTATCATTAAAACAAGAGAACCCAGAAATATTGTTGCAATATCTTCAGCAAAATCAGCTTTGCAATTTTCAAATTCAAAACCAGATCCCAGCATCACATCTGAATCAGTTTCAAGCTCCAGTTCTTGCTGAAGGTCCAACTAGCACCACATCTACTTCTACTACTTGTACTCCCCTTCTAGACCAAACACAATTCACACAATCTAATTTGGAAGAATTATTGTCGAACTTCACAAACTTTAACAGCCAAAATTCCCAAGAAAATTTGATACCTTCAAGTTTGAATGAAACGTTCCTTGCGCAGCAGCCAAGTCAGGTATATGGCAGCTCAAATTCTTCAGTTCCTGTCCTATCTGAAAGTTCAAGTTACCAGTCATTAAACAATAATGGCATTCAGAATTTTAGCTTTGATTCTGTAATATCAACTCCACTATCCAGCCCGACTCCATTGAATTCATCATCTACATGCATCCACGGCAGCACTGAAGATGAGAGAGAAAGCTACTGCAGCAGCTTGTTGAAGTTTGAAATTCCAGAGTGTTTGGACATTAATGATTTTATGTAAATTAATTATGTATTTGCGTAATTTCAGTTGTAGTAAACTATGGTTGTGTTTGTAGTTTTTTTTTGTTTGGC
>JAVXUL010000001.1:2931954-2943910 GCA_035590515.1 Trichilia minutiflora | reverse complement strand
TGAATGAAAGTTTGAAATATGAATATTTTTGAATAAAGAGTGTTACTAGTGATCAATTTTAGTTAAATTCCTTTATTATTTCCCTCGTTGTACGGACTTCACACCCATCATGTCTAACAACATCATCTACGTGTAATATTATAGCCATGTATGTACAAGACTCATTGCCACAACAATGCTATGCCACATGTCTCGATCCTGGTCGCACAACCCAACAACTCACAGAAGTAGAGGCACGTTCATCATCTCCCCCAATATAAGTTACTTCTACATGTTGCAGAATTTCTACGACTTCTCTGGATACTATATCCATCCGACGTACTTTAAAAAATTGTTGCATGAATTGCATTAAAATTAGGGCTATTGTAATTATAAATCTAGTTTTGATCACTTTCTATTTATAAATAAAAAAACTCAAATGTATATGGGAACTCAATTAGAAAAATAGCTTGCGAAGGTTAAATAAAGCAGCATTAATATTCAAAGTTTGTTGAAGCTCTCAGACATATCCCAACAAGAATTTAACAACATTTATATCACTACAGTATTTCTAAAATATATCTGAGTCAACTCCATAGACGATGATGACTATATTGGGTAAACCATGCACAATTACAGGCCCTAGATTTGTGACAAGTAATTATATAGAAGATGTAAGCACATATATTTTTAATTTTTTGAACCAAAAAGATCTAAAGACTATACGGCAACCACGTAAAGGCAAAATCATAATCATAATCTATATTATCAGAATTATTCAAATGTATTTATAGTATGTGTCATCATGCAGAAACATCTTAATCCTTATCTCATTATCTTGAATAATATATATTCAGATGATGATATGTCTCTAGCCTTCAAACCGGGGACAAGCAATATCACTTATATATATAAAATCTAATGGTTTAAGGTGATATTAAAGTGATAGACACTCGTCATGTTCATGTTAATAAAGTCATGTTCGTATTCCTCTAGAGCCCTTTTCTTAAAAGACAGGATAAAAAAATAAAGGTGAAAAATGTTCCACAAGCAAGAAGGCTATGAAATTTTGACATTCGATGAACTCCTTGGTAGATTAATATAAAAGCATTTGACGAGTGATTACATCCTATTGTTAGATAGAGGTTGGATGAAACAAACACCAGACTTTCAATGACTTGTATGAATTGAGTTACTTTCCCCAGAATCCAGATCCAAAGATGGCTGACTGGATGGATGGTTTGCTTTGTATTGTATGCATGATTCCTAGCAAAGTTTTTTATTTTCTCACGATGGGACAATTGTCGAAGTAAAACATCAGAGAGATGGGAATGGTTGACTTTACTGTTGGAAGTAGAAAGGACACTTGGTATTGCAAGCTACGTCGTGGGAATCCTGTGATATGAATCGAAAGCAAATCCCAACTTGGATAAGTTTCCTCCTCTAATTAGACAAACACGTGGTCTGAAGGGTTCTAAAAGCACACCATGCTGTCGAATTAATTAAAGATCAAAGAATAATAATTTTAATTTAATTACTTGTGAACTTTCCTAAATTAGGATCCATAATTGATCATTTAAAAAAAAATTGAAATTTAAAATTTGATATACAGCAAGTAGAAGATTTCTCTTCGTATATCAATATAAAGTCCAATCCGATCAAATAATGAATTAAACAGAACTTACCATGAAGATTTAACACATGTGGTAGAACATTCATAATCTATAGTTTATGAAAGATTAAGAAGACTTAAGTATATAAGTCTAAATTTAGATATGTGTAATCATTCACAAACAACATATGTAAAATTTAAGCTTTAATTAGCAATATCCATATGAAACTCGGCATAAGTATATGTTTAAGACTGAAATACAATGAATCACAGTTAATTAATTAACAAAAATTATAAAGGAGTGAATGAAACATATAAAAATGATATTTTATGAAACATTTTAATTATTTTATTTTTAAATTAAATAAAAATACTATGAATTCAAACATATATATTCTAAATAAACCTTACAGTTCCTTTATATACAAATATTACTTTTATTAACTAATCACCAATACTTTGATATACATGTAGTCATGATTTGGTCATGCTTCTATTATCATCGTTGCATTTGGACATTCCATTACAAGCAGATGACAGCTAACAAAGATTAACAATTGATGGAATTTGGCAACTAATTTCAAATTTTGAGGGGGACGTATACGTATATGTCACTTCAAAATCTTTACATAGTTGATGGAGGGGATCTAATCTATCTACCTTATGGTCCAATTATTTAAGCTAATTTTGGAGATTGACATACAAAAATATCAACCCAAGAGTTGGCACAATTGTCGTTGTAACAATATTATCTGATTACAATTAGCGACTGCATTTTAGTTCTTAGCTACCTTTCCCAGTCTAAATTCAAGACATTGACAGAAACAACAAGGAAGACTATGTACATACATTTGCTAACTGCTACAATAGGGCGTGGAATTTAGGGCCGAAAATTTTAATTTTAAGCTTTGAAATTGAGTTTTTTGGTTAGACTTTTCGATGAGAATTAATTTCACTTTTGAATTTTTACTTTATTTTACTACACGAATATAAAATTTCTTGTTGAAAAAGGAATGGGAAATTGAGAAGAAAATACACAAGTCAATTATGAATCGATTCCGGCCACATTTGTTTCCTAATATGATAAGATATACGGCTTACAAATGTGAAAAGTCAATTTATGAAGAGACAATTAATTTTCTTGTTAGCAATATAAATATTTATAGAAGTGTTATATACATACATACATACATACATATATATATATATATATATATATAAAGGTTTTGATCCATTAATAAAAAATAAAGACTTTGTTTAATATTAAAATATTTTAACTTTCACAAAAATAAAAGAATAACTCAAATATAAATAAATAAATATGATTATTAAAAATTAATATTATTTCATAATTTTTAATTTTATTTTTAAAATACAGTCAAAGCATTATAATTTTTATTAAAAACATCACAATTTAAAATCAAGCCATAACTTTCTACTTTAAATACACGAAATGAGAAGAAAAAAAATGACAACGCGTAATAATTAACATATAGGTCCAAATATGACGCGAATATGTATTACATTTATTATAAAAAAATCGAGTAGATGATGTATATGCATGTCAGAAGAGAGATGACACCTGTCACAAGGCCGGCGCCAAATCCTTTTGACTTCCAAATAAATGTCGTACACTTCTTTCTCAACGCTATATATATTTATATATGTATGTGAGGTTTTCTCCCCCGTCAGGATCAACCAGTACAGTTTCAGTTTTCAGAGCCCACAATTCCGCCATTTTCGTACATCCTTTAGCAAATAACAGAATGGGACGAGCTCCTTGCTGTGATAAAAATGGTCTGAAGAAAGGTCCCTGGACTCCGGAGGAAGATCAGAAGCTTATAAGTTATATTCAACTGCGTGGCCCTGGAAACTGGCGCAACTTGCCAAAGAACGCAGGTAAAGATCTTTCTCTTCTTATTTTATATATATATTTAACTACCTCGATATGTCAAGAGATTTAGTTTTTCCATGGTAATTCTTCAGATGATTTTATTCTAAATTTCATCTTAATTTAATGGTGCAGGACTCCAAAGATGTGGAAAAAGTTGCCGTCTTCGATGGACTAATTACCTGAGACCTGATATCAAGAGAGGAAGATTTTCGTTCGAAGAAGAAGAGACAATAATCCAACTACACAGTATTCTCGGAAACAAGTATGTCCATGGTTACTGAATTCCCGTGATAATATGCTTCTAGAATGAATTGAATACTCATAGTTGGTTATCAACTTTGTGGAAATGACCATTTTGGATCTAACGTGCTTGGCTTTCTTCCCTTCAATATTAGGTGGTCAGCAATTGCTGTTCGCTTGCCTGGAAGGACTGACAATGAAATCAAGAACTACTGGAACACCCATATCAGAAAAAGGCTTCTTAGAAATGGAATTGATCCTGTCACTCATGCTGCTCGACTTGATCTTCTTGACATAGCAACAATTCTAAGATCAGTTCTCAGCAATTCATCGCCACTTCCCAATGTTTCAAACCTGTTAGGAACTCAAGCCTTCCTAAATCCAGAACTGTCTAGACTAGTTTCTACCCTTTTATCTTTAAAACAAGAGAACACAGAAACATTGTTGCAACATCTTCAACAAAACCAGCTTTGCCATTTTCGAATGCAAAACGAGATCCCAGCATCACACCTAAATCAGTTTCAAGCGCCAGTTCTTGCTGAAGGTCCAACTTGCACCACATCTACTTCTACTACTTGCACTCCGCTTCTAGACCAAACACAATTCAGCCAAGCTAATTTGGAAGAATTATTGTCGAACTTCACAAACTTTAGCAGCCAAAATTACCAAGAAAATTTGATACCTTCAGGTTTGAATGAAACTTTCCTTGCACAGCAGCCATGTCAGGCATATGGCAGCTCAAATCCTTCAGTTCCTGTTCAATCCGAAAGCTCAAGTTTCCAGTCATTAAACAATAATGGTAATCAGAATTTTAGCTTTGATTCTGTAATGTCAACGCCATTATCTAGTCCTACTCCATTGAATTCATCATCTACATACGTCAACGGCAACACTGAAGATGAGAGAGAAAGCTACTGCAGCAGCTTGTTGAAGTTTGAAATTCCAGAGAGTTTAGACATTAATGATATTATGTAAATTAACTATGTATTTGTGTGAGATAAGTGGTAGTAAACTATGGTCGTGTTTCTAGTTTTGGTTTTTGTAGTTGTTAATACACGTATATGCATTCTTTGTTCTATCTTCTTTATTTCTTTGTCAAAGTAATAATACCCTATCACTATAATTATTCTCATCATCTTCGAACTTGTGTTAATAACTCAATGCACTAACAAGAAAACCAATGCATGCAGCTTCGTTTGAGAACCAATATTTTTTTTTCTTAAAAATATGGTCATTCTATTTTAGATTATGATGGTGTAATTGAAGGATAAATAATGTGGATTGGCTATAATTGAAGGGTTATAAAAGATATAATATTAATATAACTAGTTTGAAGCTATGATCTATTGCATACAAGGCATATTAATTTTGCAAAAGAGAAGTAGCGTACAACCTCCAATTAATTAATTTCTCTTACCATTTTACTTTCTTTTGAACAAATTCCAACCAATCGATATTAGACTCAATTTGTCATTGACTGGAAAGACAAGTTGATTTAGTTCCAAAGATCATTTTTTAATTGAAGTAAAAATTAATGGGTTCTCACTCAAAATTTATATGGGAAAAAAGTTGAAAAATCAAAACTTAAAATTAAATTATCCTTATTTATATATGTTAATTTGGTTTCACCACAATAGCCACATTTGATTCTAGTACAGATTTAATTATGTTGAAAGAAAATTTTAATTCAACCAATTCTTAAACTTATAGATTGTGCACTTTTATATATCTTACTTCAAAAATAAAAGTAAAAAAATATATTTATTGATATTTAACATCTAGTTCTAATATTTGCACAATGATTTTAAAATCATTGTTTCAATACTGAACAAACTTTTAATTGGATTAACTTTTATAACTAATATTCTTGTCTATTTGAATACTTAATTAAATCTGAATAAAATGAATGTAACCTTGTTAGAATAAGTCATCTATATTTTCCTTTTCAAATTATATTGTACTGAAAAAATATAAAAATTCCATTTCGTTACGCAATTTTATCATCATCATCTCGTCATCGTCAATCTGCTCTTCTTTTTCGTCTTCTTCTCTACTCTTTTTTTCAATTCACGACCGCCCACCCAAAACAAAAAGATATTGGCGTCGATAATCACCAGAAGCTACCTTTTCTTCAAAAGTTTTATACTAGAATTTCAAAGCATGAAATTGTTGTTTTGTCCCTACAAGATCATCTTGTAATAAATAGCTACTCATGAAGCGTATATTGTAAGATACCTGGAAATAGAATGCTTTTACATTGCGTGTTTCCTGTCTTATCTGAGAAAAAAATATTAATCTGTGTTTGACTCAAATCATAATTCACATGTCTATATTATATGAGTCTGCCTCCAGGGGAACTTTAGAATTGTCCATCCAAAAAATAAATGTTGTAGTGATTTCAACCAACAAGGGTGAAGCGAGGAATCTTAAAAGGGTTAAAAAAAATAAAAAGAAGAATAGCTTGTAATCATTTCATGTCAATCGATTCATTTTATTTGATTGATATAATAGAAATAACCAATAATAATCCGAAAAAGAACTACTCAAATTTGTGACATAATTAAGAGGAAAGGAATGGCACGCACGTGCATCAATCTCTACCTCTCTAAATATTATATATTCATTCAAGTTTTATTTATTTATTTATTCATTTTATCTACAGAACTAAGAGTCAAATTTCGATGAAAAATAAGAAAAAAATGAGTTTCTTTTAATTTTATTGAACTTCTGTCCTTGGAATTTACAAGGAAAACAATATAAAATTCAAGCATGTTTTCATCATCCGTTAAAAAACAGCCTTTTCCATTAGTTTCTTCTAGGTTCTTTATTTCTTGCTTTTCAAATGCACACGTTACCGCCAATCAAAACTCAAAAAAACTATTCTTTGAATTGGTCTAAACAAAAGCCGAAAAGCGCTTTTTACCATATGTGGAATTGTGGATCACCAACCAGGTGACACATATCAATACATGATAGCTATAGTTTTATTTATGAGGCCATTTTCTTTTACTTATGGACCAAAATAATGATGAGTTTCAGAAGATATTTGCTTATACTAAAAGTAAAGGAGGTTTAGTACATAATTGCCCATGAGACAGAAATGAACTCATGCAGAACAAAGAATAATAGGACAATAGATGAATTCAGAAGCAAGAGAAATCAAAACTCCTATGAAAATTGGAAAATGTTAATTCATGTTCTGTTGTTCGCTACTGAAAGTGGAAATTTTCTTTTAAGTCTATTGGGTCTAAAGGTGCCATTGATTTCAATGAGATGTTTTATAATGGTTGGCTGTCCTTTATTTTGCCATGACTTAGTGGCGCTGTCTTTAGTTTAATTTCCGGTCAAAATACTACGAAGGGTAGGTGGGTGCAACCCCGAACAGCCTTAAAGGATTGGCCTCTTTGGAGTTTCTCATGGAGACATTCTTGTTGCTTCTTCATTTGCACCATACAGTCCTAGTATTGGTTAAAGGCTACTTTTCGGCCCACGGGACAAACCTGGAGCCTGTGGTAAATGGACTTTGTAAAAACTGTGTTATAACGTTGTTAAATCCATTTTTTATGGCAAGAATAACTAAAATCTTGATTTTCTTTGTTCCTTGTATCGTATTCCTCCTATATCACCTATAACCCAGTTAGTTGATTATTGTAATGTAAGGTGAAACTTTATAGCTGTAAAAGCTTTGAAAGATATCTTTAAAATAAAGGACCTCAAAGGAAGATCAATCTGATCAGCTAATCACCTTTTACTTGTACTCGGTTTGCTTTAACCTGAAAAAGAAAAATGTTTATTTCCTTTTCATGATTATTGCTTTCTTACCCTTTTGTCTTTGGCTCTTCTCCAAGTTTAAATGTGCCTTCCTTTAACTTGAAATTTTAATATCATTATTGCCTAAGTAATAATCTTAATTGGATGTCAATATCACATCTTCAGAAGAGCTTATTTATATTGCTTTTATTGATTTATTTTATTGCTGTGTTTGGTAGTTGAAATATTATGAACTTGCTTAATTGTGAAGTTGTTGTCACGAAACCATGCTTTCCTCTTATTGACGCAGAGCATTGAGTTCTTCCAAAATGGTATTCCTTTTTCTTTTTTCAAAGCAAATTAGCAAAACCATTTCAATTTCCCAAAATTCAAGTCTATTTATCCTCAAACATTACCGCGTCTAAGCACTAGATCATCAAGGCATCAAATAAATCAGTTTGTTATGTTTTTTTACATATTCAGTGATTAATTTATTCATTAATTATAATCGTGGATTAGGTATCAAGATGAAAACCAAACACCAAGTCCTTTTTTTATATTTAATACTTCATTCATCTTTTGATGTTGCTGTTTTCTTCAAGAAAACTTTTTGAGGTAATTTAGAAACCACAATGGAGCACACATAATCACTAGAGTGAAAAAGTTTCCTGATCCTCAAATGATTTACACATATAATTAATCTAAGAAAAAGTGCCTTCACAATAAATTTTTTTGCCTTCAATAATCCACATTCTTGTAGATTAGAGACCACTGAGAGGTCATTTTTTTGTTTTTCTAAAGTGGGGTTTTCTTATGCAAAAATATAAATTGCAAAGTTAGCTGATGCTTAATTGCCTAATTTGCTTGTGTGCTAGCCGATGCTATCAAATTTGCACTGGTTGACAACAGCTGCTTTAATTTGTTTAATCCTCGCATTCTTTGAAAAAGCTGCAAACTACAGTGCAAATTGATAATGCAATTCTCTTATGCGATGCTTGCATAATTTCCAAATAATTTTTACTTTAATATATCATGATTGATTGATGCTTTAAGTTTTCAAAAAGTATTTTGAGAAACCATCAAAAAATTCTCCGTCCTACCCAACACATTTTCCTTTTTGTGTACTGAGGAGAAATATTCATACCGTAGCATTGCTTTTTATTACTTGTTAGGAACCTGTAGTTACTAGTGCAGCAAAGCAATTATGCATATGTTGAAGCTTTTGATTTCAGCATTAGGGTTGTTACCATGTAATTTCATGATTGGCTGCGGATTCTTTTTGAAAGACAAGACCGGATTACATCAAAAGTGATATTCACATTTGCATAGATGGACCACTAAACACTTTCTTTCGGTTTCAGTTGTCTTTTTCACTGTTATATTTTCTGAAATGATCATATTCATCAAATTCAGCTTATATTTAGGAAAATTAATATATGCATATTTTAACGCATCCATTGGATTCTCTTTCTCTCCAATTATTCAAAAATGAGTTGGAGAAAAGGGCAACATACGAAAAAACATTTGCAGCCGAAATCCCTGAAAAGAGAAGCCATCACTCAGCAGTCACCACACACCATGCCTTCTAGAGCTCACCAAAACAAACCCACCCGGTATTAGTATGCCTGGAAGAACTCCATCATTATTTTAAAAAAAAAAAAAACTTTCCAGCCTCAATTACCAATGGCTTTGAACCCCACATATCTTTTATCTTTTAAAATTTTTCTCTTTCTGTGACTTTGTATCTAAATCTTTGCCTCGATATTTTAATAATTAATTATTTTCTAACCTAATAATTTTTTCTTTTCAAAGTTTCCAAAGTTCAACCTAATATTTAGAAAAATAAAGCACTTTCTTTTTCTGTAACGATTACTGGAGCTAAGGGACCCAACTCAGAACCCGAAGTTAAAAGAGAAATAAAAGTGGGAAAAAAGAGAAAAAAGAAATGCGAAGTCTATAGGTATTCGAGATTGTGAGCTTTATGCAAAGGTGACTTTTTGTTGGAATAATTTTGCTTGATCGACCCTTTATGTTTTGCCTTTAAACTAAAACCCTCTCTCCCTGGTTACGATTTCTTTAGATTATGCATCTGTAATGGAACCTCCACCTGTATATGTGTGTGTGCTTTTTGTCTTTTGTAGAAATGGAATATGCATAGAATTGAAGACTGGATTAACTTGAATAATGGAGAATGTTGTTGGTTTCAATATATAATAAATTTTGTGATGTTGTTAAAAAATGGAGAGGGAGCAATTCCCATGTGAAGTCAAGGATTCAAATTTTGTGAGCATTCTGACTCCAAGGCAATCGCATTGTATTACTTTATACTATGCGTAAAAAGCCACTCTGGAAGGGAAAAAAATAAAAAATTAGGCTTTTCATTGGCTGTCACGCACTACTCTTGTCTCAGGATTGAGGTGACCAGAGATTTGGCTCCATGCAGGTATTACTGTTCGATCAGAAGAGTCGTATGGAGAAATATGAAATACCTAGGATGCCCTTGTTTTTAAAGCTTTTTAAAATAGAAACATATCACAAAAAAACCAGCTCTTAACAAATTTTTTAGGGCTGGCATAGTATTTATAGAGTTTAGGGTGGTGGACAGTGGACACCCCCTAATTTGGCTCCCATATCATGCGCCATGCACGTATGTGATGAGAAAATGGTCCCATCTGTTTTTATGTAACAAAACAAAACATTTTTTTTCATCTTAGTACAAGCGAAGCGAACCGTCCGATTATGGGTGGTTTTGATGAATGATCATCACGCCTTTATTTTTCTCTCTTCTTTTACTAAAGATGTGAACATTGGCGAGCTTCATCTGGGTTCACACACGTATTGTACACCCAATTGGAATTTAAATGTTATGAAAAATAAAAAAATAAATGCCTATTTCATTTTTTTCCCCTTCTATATTGATAAGTTTTTCTTTCTGAAACCGTAGCATGTGAATTGCACTGTATGTTTTGAAAATGCTAATTCCAACATGTCATGAAACAAGCTGCAGACAAAATGGTCATAAAAACAAGAAATATACACAGACGTATGCATTACACTACAAAACTTAAAGAGGCATAAAAGTCAGGCATATACTGATAGTCTGCATTTGTTCGTTCTCTAGTTAGCTATGAAAGTTCCTTTGGAGAACAAAAAAAAAAGAAAAATTAAATCGTCTTATCAATATAATTGATAAAGCTTTATTAATATCCAATTTCAAAATGGAGAAAAAAAGGGGTTGTTACTTACATCCAGGAGGTCCGGGACAAACATGGAATAAAGTATGATTTTTTCATTTCATTAGACATTACACTTAGTGGCGAGTATGAGTTGTGAACCAACCCTAGCAAGTAAGAAAGCAGACACACCAAACTAGAAAACCCCTTGAGTATCCTATCAGAGGCTCACAGCCAGAAGAAGACAGAGAATGAAAAAGAAAACAAAATGACAAATGAGCAGATAGCTTTTCATGTCAAAACCATGCTCCGCTTCTCTCTTCAAACGAATCTCTTTTTATACTTCTCTCCTCTTGGTCATGGCGATGGACCCATTCACCAACCTCTCCTCTGGACCTTCCATTAAAATAATAGAAAACCAAACCATTATAAAATTATTGAATGATTACTTTGCTTTGTGAATTTAACGCCTTTAGCCTTGCAGGTTTCGATGATTAATTCACTGATATAATTTACTATAATCTGTCATTTCTTAGAGTTTATTTGAGAGAGAGAAAAACTCTTTAAAAAATTTCGCTAGGCCAAAACCTTTTTCTTCTTCATGTACTGCATACTAGTACTACTTTGAATATCTTCTGAATCTTCTTTTCGAAAACATCGTTTGAAATAAGATTCTCAGACCTTCATTCCACTTTTCCGATCTTTTCTTGGCACACGGAAAAAACCAAAACTAGACGTCAACGTTGGAAACCCAGTAAACTCACTTCTTGCTTTTTAATCAGAAAAATGCCATTGCTTAACTTTATTCTCCCGTTAACTGTTCTACTAGCGAGTGCTCATCGGGCATTCGCCGGTTTACTAGCTGAACCGGTTTCCGGTCATGACCAACCGTTAAAACCGGGAGAATACGCATCCTCCAACACGGTTCCGGCATTCCCGGTCCAGACAGAGGCCGCAACCTGCCGTCTGGACCTCTCTGAAGAACTTTTCGGCGGCGTTAACGACGCCTGCGGCCATGACCTCGAGCGCAGTCGTTGCTGTCCCGTATTAGCAGCGTGGCTCTTCGCCGCTCATGCCCGGTATGCTCTCCAGATCCCTGCGTCGGCTACCGCTTCCAAGGAGGACCTCCCGATGATGCCCGACGACTCCCAGAAGTGCGTGAACTCTTTGCAAAGTGCGTTGTTGAGCAAGAACGTGAAGATTCCGCAACCCAATGCGAGTTGTGATGCGATTCTGTGTTTTTGTGGGATCAGGCTGCATCAAATCAGCTCGCTTAGCTGCCCAGCTGCGTTCAATGTGACGGCTGGT
>JAVXUL010000001.1:2899900-2931854 GCA_035590515.1 Trichilia minutiflora | reverse complement strand
AGAGGGCAACATATGAAAAACATTTACAGCCAAAATCTCTGAAAACTGAAAAGAGAATCCATCACTCAACTGTCACCACACACCATGCCTTCTAGGACTCACCAAAGCAAAATCACCAGGCACTAGTCGCTTGGAAGATTTATCTGGGCCCATTTACCTGGATTCACAAATGCATTATTTCTTTCATTGTTAAAACAACAACTTTCCAAGCTCAATTACCAATGGCTTTGAAACTTCTGATCTCGTTTTATCTTATCATTTTCTTTTAAATAAAAATTTCTGTCACTTTTGAATCTAATCTTTACCCTGTTATTTTAATAATCAATCTAATATTTATAAAATAAATCACTTTCTTTTTTCCCTAGCGATTAGATTACTGAAAGTAAGGGACCCAACCCAGAACCCAAAGTCGAAAGTAGAAAAAAGAAATGAGAAGTCTATAGGTATTCGAGATTGTAAGCTTTATGCAAAAGGGCTTTTTGTTGGAATAATTTTGTTTGATTGACCCTTTATGTTTTGTCTTTACACTAAAACCCCTCTCTCCCTTCTTACGATTTCTTTAGATTATGGATCTGTAATGGACCCTGTTCCTGTACATGTGCGTGTTCTTTTGTTTTTTGTAGAAATGGAATATGCATAGGAATAAAGATTGGATTAACTTGAATAATGGAGAATATTGTTGGATTTCAATAAATAATAAAATTGACGTTTGTTGAAAAATGGAGAAGTGGGCAATTTCCATGTTAAATCAAACATACAAAATTTGTGAGCATTCTGATTCCATCTACGACGATCACACTGTATTACTTTGTATTATCTGTAAAAGGCTAGGCAATGGGAAGCAAAAAAAATAAAAATAAATTGGAGCTTTTTATTGGCTGTCACGCAGAATTCTTATCTCTGTAGTCAGCATTGAGGTGACGAGAGCATTGGTTTCATGCAGATGTTGCTGCTTGATCAGAAGAGTCTTATGGAGAAATATGAAAAGCCTGGGATGCCCTGGTTTTTCAAAATCTATAACATAGAAACACAACACAATGCATCAATTCTTGACAAATTATAGGTACCAAAGATAACGAAGGATGGGGGTTCTCAATTGGGAAGTTGGAACGGAAGAGTGGAAAATCTAGTCAGCAGAATTTCCTTTCTTTTCTGTGTATCGTAGGGGACGAGGGTCGTGGACCCAACTAATTTGGCTCTCATAGTCCCACTCCCACCTATAACAAACATTATTTTTATTTTTAGTCCAAGCGAAGCGAACCGTCCGATTTTGGGTTGATTTTGATGAATGATTATCACGTCCTTCATTTTCTCTTTCTTTCACAAAGGATGTCATCATTTGGGTTCTCGCATGTATCGTATACCGAATTGAATACAATTTACTAACCAAACGAAAATACGTGTTTTCAATTTATTTTTTATGAAAAATAAAAAAATAAATGTTTGTTTTATCTTTTTCCCCTTTTATTGATAACTTTTCTTTTCTGAAACTATAACATGCAAATTGCACCATGTCTTGAAAATGCTAAATCGAACATGTCATGAAACAAGTTGCAGCAAAATGATCATACAAGGTAGAAATATACACATGCATCCTTTAAACTACAAGACCCTGTACTTATTAATTTCTTTTGTCTCTAGCTAGGACAGTTGGTTTGAAAAAAAAAAAGTTTCAATCGTCTTATGAATATAATCTATCAATCTTCATAACATCCAATTTCAAAATTAAAATATGGGTTTATTATTTTTCAACCATGAGAAACATGGTCTAAAATAGTTTTTTTTTTTTTTCCGATTTCAGTACTCCTTTGTTTTAAGTATATTAAGTATGAGTTGTAAACCAACACTAGCATGAAACAGACACGCCAATAGAGAAAACGTTGGCTTATCCTATCACAGGCTCACAGCCAGAACAAGATAGAGAAGTAAAAAGAAAAAACAACACAAAATGACAAAACATCAGACAGCTTTTCTTGTCAAAAACCCTGCTCCGCTCTTCCCTCGGCTTTCCCCTTCATTCTCTCTCTCAACCAAACGATTCGAATCACTTCTATACTTCTCTCCTCTGGTCATGGTGATGGACCCTTTCTCTTCTGCCTCTTCCATTAAAATAATAGACGACCAAAACATTATAAAATTATTGAATGATTACCTTGCTTTGTGATTTGTGAACTTGAACTGCTTTTAGCCTCGCACGAAGAGATAGACACAGAATCTTTTCGTATAGATGATCAATTCATCACTTTAGTCTTTCATTTCCTAGAGTTAGAAAGAGAGAAAAAACTCTTTCCGAATTTCGCAAGTTCAAAAACCTTTTCATCTTCATATATGCATTGCATACTCATACTACTTTGAATATCTTCAGAATCTGCTTTTCGATAACATCATTTGAAAGAAGATTCTCAGACCTCACTTCAACTTTTCCGATCTTTTCCTGGCTTACCGAAAAAACCAAAACGAGACGTCAACGTTGGAAACCAAATAAACTCACTTGCTTTTTACTCAAAAATATGCCATTGCTTAACTTTATTTTCACGTTAACTCTTCTAGTAGCTTCTTCTCATCGCGCATTTGCCGGTTTATTAGCTGAACAGTTTTCCGGTCACGACCAACCATTAAAACCGGAAGAATACGCAACCTCCAACACGGTTCCGGCATTCCCGGTCCAGACTGAGGCATCGACCTGCCGTCTAGACCTCTCTGAAGAACTTTTCGGAGGCGTGAACGACGCCTGCGGCCGTGACCTAGACCGCAGTCGGTGCTGTCCCGTACTAGCGGCGTGGCTTTTCGCCGCTTATGCCCGGTATGCTCTCCAGATCCCTGCGTCAGCTCCAGCTTCCGAGTCGGACCTCCCAATGATGCCCGACGACTCCCAGAAGTGCGTGAACTCTTTGCAAAGTGCGTTGTTGAGCAAGAACGTGAAGATTCCTCAACCCAATGTGAGTTGTGATGCGGTTCTGTGTTTTTGTGGGATCAGGCTGCATCAAATCAGCTCGCTTAGCTGCCCAGCTGCGTTCAATGTGACGGCTGGTTTTCGAAACGTTACTCCAACTGCTGCAGTCAAGAATTTGGAGAAGAATTGCAGAAATTCCTCGTACTCTGGCTGTACTAAATGCCTTGGTGCACTTCAAAAGGTAGGTTCTATTAAATTTTCTTTTTGATTGTTCATCGCGTTTATCAGTTGGTTTCTGCCTGATTTAGAGTCAGTTCTTTTTTATACCTAATAATTTATCAAATGGGTTAAAAGTAAAAACACTTATAACATGGTTCTTGAGTTCTTGTTAGATTTGGAAATAATTGGTTCATAATGAATTGGAGTTTTTTATTCACTTTTTCCATAAACCTTATCATCAATTTTATTTCGAGTGAATTTTTGTCGTAATAATTTCATTATTGTTTTTTCTGTAAATTTATGAAATACCAATAATGAAAGAAACCCAAACAGAAGATCGTCTTTTTGATATCTGGTGGGGAAATCTTTATTAACAATTGAATACTTTCTTTACTTAGCCTTTTTGTATTAAAATAATATATAAATTACGCACCAACCGATAATGGCACATAATAGCCCATAAGCCACTCACATGAAAGTGAAGTAGGCGACGACTCTTCGGGTCTGTACTCTGTATTTTTTGCCGTTTTGTTAAACAAACCATTGTTTTTCCGGTAGTCCATAGAAGACGACGTCGCCATGTGTGTATTAGGCACTAGCCCTTGATTGCTTTTGCATTGAGAATAAAATGATGCTTTCACTAAAATTTTCCTTCCCACCGTCTTTCTTGTTTCACAAAATGTTTTTTATGATTAAAATTCCTTGACTGTTTTTGTTAATTACAGCTAAAGGGCGGGAACAAGAACGGAATGGATCACGAAAACAGCCGAGCGAGCAAGATGTTCAACAGAGACTGCCAACTCATGGGACTGACTTGGCTTTTGGCACGCAACAAAACGGCGTACATCCCCACCGTTTCAGCCGTTTTACGAGCTATCATGTACAGTGCGCACCCACCACACGAGTCCCAGTGCAGTCCTGACCAAGAGAACATGCCATTAGCCGTCGATTCTCTAGAGTTCGAAAAATCTCAATCTTCATCATCTTCACCATCGACGGCCGAAAACCTTCGACGAGACTTTTTACTTTCATTCTTACCCCTAAAGATTATAATTTCTGTTTGTTTAGTGGGTGAGAGTCAGCTATGGCC
Source organism: Trichilia minutiflora (assembly GCA_035590515.1). Classification (NCBI taxonomy): domain Eukaryota; kingdom Viridiplantae; phylum Streptophyta; class Magnoliopsida; order Sapindales; family Meliaceae; genus Trichilia; species Trichilia minutiflora. The sequence goes on along the minus strand of JAVXUL010000001.1, from coordinate 2,927,652 downwards.
CGGCCTCTATGTTTTTGGGTTTTGAGTCGCGGGGTCACGTGAAACTAGGGGACAAAAGGGCTATGTGGGTCGTTTTTTGTCATTTTTCCACTGTAAATTTCAGGTTGCTTTACTTTTGATATCTAGTGCGATCAGGGATTGTGGTTAGCTCCCTAACCATTTACATTTATTTTGCTAAAAAAAAAAATGTATATCATATGTTTTCTCTATTTATTTTTGGCAGGTCTGCATTTTGAAAGTAATTTAAGTGCCCGCTTTCAAGCCACTACATTTTTCTTGAAAGACAAAGCCATTAATATTACTATGTTTTTTATTATCTTTAAAATCAAAACTTTATGCTTTGAGCTGGCGGGATCTTAAATTTAATAATATTTTATTTAAATAATAAAATATAAAAATAAATATTTATTTTTTATCTTTTTTAAAAATAAAATTTATAATTATGTCTATATTTTATAAATAATAATAATAATATAATTTTAATATAATTTTTATCCTTTTCAACAATTTATGAAACCATAATTTTATACCCAAGTACTTCTCTTATCATACTAAAAAAATTCATTCTTTAGATTTTATTTTATTTTGATCTTTTATTTTATAATTTTATGACTTTATAATTAACTAATTAAGAATTTTTAAATAATTTGTAAGGGATATTTAATTATTTTTATAAATAAAAAATTAATTAAATACTTTAATAATTTTATTTAAATTTTTTACTATACTGTTAATATGTATTTGATTATTAAATAGTGATAAAAATTTAGTAAAAATTATTAGAATTATTTTTAAATTATTATAGGTGGAGGTGTGTAAAATTTTTTAATTATTAAGTATATAATTACTTTTTTATTAAATAAATATATATATTTTAATGACATAATTAATTAATTAATTATATTTAATATTATTATATATTAAAATAAAAATAATTATTAATAATATTTTAATTAAAAAATAAGTAATTATTTTTTATATTTTTTATTTATATAAAATATTATTAACGTTAAAGAGGTTAGTGATAACGCCGGTCGAGAAACCTAACCTAGGGTTGCTCTCCCAAGACTGAGTGAGTATGTTGGTCGCTTGGAAATGACAGATGTTTATAAGAAAATAATTTCATTTTTGTTTTGAAATATTGCATATTAAAATATCGTTTCACCATTGGATATCTACAAATAAATGAATAAAAAATTTCCAGGATTTCATGTTCAAGGCAGAAAATTGCTGCCGAATGTTTGTCGTTTTCACCTCCCTTCTCACGTGGCTGCCGATTCCTCCACAAGATTTTAATTTATCATTCATAGCCGATTGAGTGGGGGAAATAACGCTGCGGAAGAGCTCATTTAGCAACTTTCTAGTTACTTATTTGTGAATATCTATTTTACAAATTAAAAACTGAAGTGCGTCATTTTGCTATAGATTTCCCATACCGAAAAAGGCACGAAAATGGAAATCTTGAATTGTAGACTTACATAGGTGTCATCATCTGCCATCGGATCACAATTTTTCAGCTATAAACAAATGACACTTAATATTAATCCCCACCTCTTTACGGAACTGTACAATTGAAACACTCAATGATGAAGCTAGCTAGCCTTAGAGGATTTCTACCAATTTATTCTTCTGCCACGTAAAAAATGTACTCTTTCCTGCTAAACTGGAACAGAAAATATTTCCCATCTTAAAATCAAGCAGAATCAAACGTTACCATCCTTTGCCTATCAGCCACAACCAATCAAGTGTAACCCCAGCAAAGATGCCTCCTAAAAGAAACAACACAAGCAAATTTCCCAGTGCATTTTGCTCCGGTCCCTACAATACAATAATTAAAACAATAAAATAATACTTTTAGAAGAAGACGGATAAAAACTTGTATGAAACTGATGCTTTCAAATATTATAGGTAAAAGTGTACAATGGATTGATTCGGATTGATTCGTTCCGACTCGACCCATCGTGAGTCAATCTTAAATCAATTAGATTATACTGATTTAGTAGTTTATCAATTCTAATCCAATCCGCGAACTAACAGGTATAAACCAGTCGACCCGTACATCGATTTAAAAATTTTAAAATTATAAATAAAATATATTAATTACTATCAAATATATAAATAATAAATTTATTTTAAATATTTAAATATTTTTAGTAATTAATTAATAGTCTAACAAATAAAAATATTATAAAAATTTTAATTTGTATAAATTTGTATATTTTTTTAATATGTAGTTTCCACAAATTAAAGAAAAAGTATTAAAAATATCCTATAATATTAATTAAATAAAATATATAAAATTGATATTAAAATTAAAATAAAATATTTATTAATCATTAGACATAATAATTCGTAAATTATATAACTTATATTTATGAAATAAATTAAATACATTTGTATTTTATATGAATAAAGTATAAAAGGATTTTAGAATTAAAAAAAGAAATATAAATTTTTTTTGTATTAATTCTCATAAAAAATATAAAATATATATTATATTTTAAATATATAAAATATTTTTTATTTTATGGATTAAGTGGGTTGATCACGGTTTAAACGAATTGGTCCATTTAACCCGCGAACTAAACAGATCAAACTATATTAGCCCGCAAATTAAACTAATCAATTTTCTTTTAAATCCAACTCACTAAAATAGTGGATTAAACGGATCGGTCCGCCGTTTCACACCTCTAATTGTAGTGTACAAACCTTATAGCCTTTTGGTGCAGTAGTGAGGACACAGACAGTGAGGTAACCATTACTTAAACCCAGGAAAGTTGTTAGCATTATCATCCAGCCCTGGTCACCATATTTGGCCGTGGAATAGAATGCTGGGACAAGTAAGAAACGAGAGAGAACTGCTATCATGAGAGATTTTCTTGATTCTAACTTCAAGAATTTAACAAGTGGAATGTATCTCCCAATAAGATCCCCCACATTATAATTTGCTATCAAAACAACGGCATACCTGAGAAGTTGACAAATAGTAGACCATCAAAATCACAGGAAGACAAAATTCTCTTGAGAATTAACGCCCAGAGAGTTATATATCCTCACAGAAGACACCACTAAAACACAATAAACCATAAATTTTGTTTCAATGACATTTACCATGGGCCCAAATTGTGTAATCCAGTATCTTCAGATAAGAATCCAGGAAAAATTGATAATGTCAGGACATAAATGAGAAACATATCAAGTGCATAGTCAATATTCTGAAGCAATAATTCTTTGTTTGTCAGCCTCTGTAAGTGTTCATCAGCCTGTATGAAATTGTGAAGAAAAAGAAGTTATTTAGTTGTGTGTTACAAAGCATTTTTCATACTGATTAGTAGAGAGGAACCTACTTTTTCTCTGGCTGACTTTTGGATGCCACCAGCAGCAAGGTCAGCTGCAACAGTTTTGGATCCTTCTGAGGCTGCTTTGGCATGATAGTACTTCACAATTGGTAGTCTTGGAAACACATAAACATAGAGAATAACACAAAGGAACTCAAAAAATGCTGAGATGGAGAAGAATAGAACTGTCAAAAACAATGAATTAATTAGCACATTTGTCATCTCTTTCTAACCATTAGTTAATCAGAACTAGAAGGACCAGAGTTGACTATAACAGCAGAATGCACTTTTTAGGAGAGCAGAATTTTGTGTAGTTGGTCCTCTGTACTAAGTCAAAATGATAAAAAAACTACTTTAATCGAGTGCCCCTAATATTTCAGCATTCCCCAGATGACAAAGAATAAAAACACAGTCAGTCATCACTGTAATAAATTTTCTCACACTGTTTTTGGATTGTCTGGACATCTTTTAGAGACTCATAAAATATCAATCATAGATTGAGTTGCATCTCCTGATTACAATTCTTAACAGAGGTCAATAAAACTATGCCACTCAGTATGAGGCACAAACTGATTATTAAGCCTGTAATGCATACAACCAACAGGCAAATGGGCAGAAACACACAACTTGGCTGTAAAAAGGGCAACCAAGAGCAACTAGAGTCACGATGGGCATGTAATATTAAAAGCAAACGAGAGAGAACACGATTCCACTCATAGCGATAGCAGTTAAATCTATTACAGCGGTAAGAAATTATTCTTTTCTATTTTCTGAAAAAAAAAAGCCACCCAGGGATATTGAACATACTAGCCCCCTTGCGAAGACCGTTCCTTGAATTCTCAAAAGCTGCTTTAGTGATTAGCCTCAAACCGGAGGTTATAGTCCCTGATGCAGCCACACCAGCAAGGAAAGACTGAAGGATTTGAAACAAGAGAGATCGTTATAAATTTAAGATCGGTGCAGAGAGACATTAAAAAAACAGAGAAATAATTGGAATATAGGAATTCCAACTACATATCCTGACTTGAATTATTGCAGGCGACATGAAGGAAAGGTCTCCAACCATTCCTCCCTGCACATGAGCATCAGCAAGTCCAAAAGCACCACTAATGATACAAATTCCGATGAAAGTTCCAACTCCTCCTTTCCCTGATGTTGCTAAATCCAGCTACCATAGGAAAATGAAGAAAAAGGATTAAGACGGTTCCAAGGGATACAACATGCAATTGAATCAACACAATATACTGGTACATGTTATCGGGAAAGGGTTCATGAATACATTGGATAATATAATTTTAGCATGAAAGACTGATACTTACAACCAAAACCATGAGAGAACTTAGGAAAAACAGGATATATCCAAAGAGATTCCTTTTCCGAGTGTTGATTTTTGCCTCATGATATGCCAGAATGGCAAGTGTTATAAGGGCAAATGGCTGATACACAAGAGTGAGAATCCTTGACGGATGGTATTGCTGCAAAATGGGAATCATGCTAATATCAATTTGTTAAAGCAGTACTGCAATGATGGCTATAACTTGCAACCTAAACTTTAATGCATTTGGAGAAAACACCAAAAAAGGGAATGGGAATGAAACCTGAAGTATGGTAGTCAGAAATAAGAGATTGCATCAAGTAAATTGAGCAGATTTACAATACAATTGGGTTTGAAGTTTTGAGTGGAATTCTCTTGTATGAAAATTCTTACAATTTACAAAGACGAATTTACTACACTCATAGACATATTTCCAAATTTGATAAGAGTAATCCATTTCACTAGAGATGGAAGAAGTAAAAGAAAAATAATCTAAATAAACAACTATATGCCCAAAAGGTCAGATTCAATAAAAACCAGTCATTTATAAATCATCAACTCACATGACCTAAATTGTTAACAACTAGGTAACTTAAACTGCATAGTATTAAAAATTGGTTTTTAAGCCAGTTGCTTGCTTTTTATGTTACAGGAAAAATAGGTCACATTATTTCTAACGTTCAATAATTATATGACAAGGTGAATTTTAGGTATTGGTAAAAAGAATTTTACAATTTCAGCCAAAGAATGCAACGCAAGTGAAAATTACCGGGAACAAAAAAGTGTAGTAGTCTACTATTGTCAGCATACTGTTCCATGAAAAGAGGCACCCGTTTCCGAGAAGCCAACACACAACCATCGCAGTATACTTTCCCTAAATTGCAGCAAATATAAAACAGAAACACCTTTCAACTAATTACCCTCCTGTGAATTTCCAGGTAAAGGAATCAAAGGATTTAATGACAAACCTCGAGCTTAGCTGGAACCTCATCTGGTAAAACCATAACTAAATTCTTTCAAGCACCTAAAACAATTGCAAATTAGCACAACAGTATAGCTCAAACCTGTATGGAAAAAAGCGCATAGAAATTGATATTGATACATATATAGTTTTCAAAAAAGTTTCTCCGGTTACATATTTGCATACTCATCCTATTCTGAAATCCTACTCGATGAAACAGTCGATCCAACACGTTATTAACCTTGCAATGATTAAATTAATAATTTAAAGTATGAATTATTTATGGTTGAATAATAATTACATGAGTCTAACAAAATTCAAAATAACAGCACCACATTGCACATCACTAGAAGTGCTGAAACCTTTTTATAACCCAATTGAGAATTTTCTTTTCACCAAACAAGCGATAGCATTCAGGGCCAAAACTTCAAGTTTCTCATGAAATAAAGCATACAGATAAACTGAACCCGGAACCTATAATTATTTACAGAAGAAGGAACGTAAGAGAAAATACCCAGAAAGCATATAAATAAATACCGTCTTTTAATAGCGAAAAGATAATTAAAAAGCCGCAAGAATAAAATATGCCAGGATTTAACCGACGAAAAAAACAGAAGAAAGAGGAAAGAGGAAGTCTGAGCATACCTTTACGGCTTTACCTAGTGAAAATCTACTAATATACTAAGAAGAGAACGAAAAATTCTTCAACGTTTCTATAAAGTATAATCTGAATCTGATACTTTGCGTGGGGTACAAATACAGAAAGAATAAATCCTATGAAGTCTCCAAACCCGATACAACTCCTTTTCTGCTTCATGCGACTGTCAAAATTCAAAAAACTATTTTCAGCCCATAAGATGCTAACAACACTAAGATCACAAGCTTGGTCGAAGATTTGGACCGATCCTGATTGCACGTGGGCCAGTGTATTGTTCTATTTATCTACAATTTGCGTTGACCAGTCTGCCCTGCTTTGAGATTATCTATTGAAAATCATTTTAAAGAAAACAAAATTCTACAGTATTTAGAAGACTGAATTTGCACGATAATATCACGTACCAAAACTACGTGGGTTACATGGTGCCAGCCACCCATCTAAGATTATAATTTTACTCAAATGGAATTGGTTGGCTGCATAATAGTAATAATAATAACAGGAGGACTAAAACGTCGATGTCTGTTTATTAAAATAAAAAGAAGAGGAAGCAACGTCTGTGTATATGTAGATTCACATCAAAGCAACCGTTTTTTAATGTTCGCTACCATCTCAATAAATGCCTGCTTATCAATGCATACTCTTTAAATTGGATTAAAATTCCATGTTTATATAAACTTCCATTTATTTTAAAAATTACACTCATAAATATTGTCTTAATTCCTAGAAGTAAATAAAACTGAGATAAATTTTCTAACAAAGCACCAGTGGTCTAGTGGTAGAATAGTACCCTGCCACGGTACAGACCCGGGTTCGATTCCCGGCTGGTGCAATCGTTTTTTCATTATATTTGTTTTCTTTCCATCAATAAGTTAAAATTTTTAATCCACTGATACTATATAACTAAGACCAATTACGATGGACTTTAATCAACTGATAGGCCCAACAAGTGAAGAATAAAAGCAATTTAAAATGGTGAAGGCCTAAAACCAATAACTATGAAGACCCAACGAGTCAAGGACCACGGCAATAAGTTGAAATAACAATAGATTAATACTGTAATAATTAAAAAGGACTCTGAATCAACTCATAGGACCAACAAGTGAAGGACCACAGCAATTTATAAAGACTAAGGCCTAAATCCAATTAGTATAAAGGCCCAATAACTGATTGACCACAGCAATTTGAATAGGGGTGGCAAGTAATAGCACCGCATTAAGTTAATTAAACCCTTAAAATTCTAATATTTTATGAATTAATTTATGGGTTAATATAGTTTTGGTCCATAAGTTTGTTTGTTTGTTTTTTCACGTCAAGATACAGAAGTGTACATTGTTGCAAATCCATCCCTACACCTTCCAAATTCTCTCTACTCTAAAAAGCATGTATTGTGTTGGGAATTTCATTCGGTTGAATCTTTTGATAATTATGTGTTAATTTATACCTATAATACAAAAGAATAGTAATGAGAGGATGATGATCCCGTGGCTTAAGAACTTATGATATTGTAGACTAAATGCAAATATTATGGTATAATGTAATTATTAAGATTTTCTTAAAAAAAGATCATTCAGGTTAAGAGACATTTATTTAACGATAATTAAATCGATAATTAACGACATTGGATAATGATAGGCCAAGAAGTGCATCGTCGACTGTTGACCAAGTTGATCAACATACATATTAATTCAAACTTGATTGAATAAAGACCTCTGAGAAATTAATTTTATCCCAAATTTAAGTTACAATAGGATAAAATATTTTATTGTAATTGTAATACACAATTCAAATGCAGATCGAATGTTATGTTAGTGAAATGGAGGAAATTCTTCAAGAACATGGATAAAATTTTCTTTACAACTAAAAAGAATATTGCAATGTACATATCAAATTAAGATTTATAAATAAATTTATAGTTATCATATATGCAACAAACCTCGGGATGGTTTGATGATAAGACTTAGGTTAATATTTATATTGATCTTGAGTTTGACTCTCAGATTTCTTACTGCGAAACGTTAAATGGATCAAGTAAGGGGTTTTATCTTGTCTTTGGTATCATAATGCTATTACGCTGGATTAATTTATATTAAAAAAATTGTATACCTAACGTCTCTTAAATTATTTTTTAGCTTGTTTATACTAAATTATTCTCAAATTTAGTAAGTTGCCATGTAAGTTAATCAGTTCCATAAAATGCCAAAGTTCAATGATGGATTGAAAGGTTTGAGATACTTCATCAGAAATTTCAATGTTCTGTGTAAAAGCTATCAAGAAAATGATACGTGGAAGAACAATAGAGAGGATTTGAAAGGAAAGATCATTTGGCAATAATGAATAAGGCAACATTATACTAAATGATTGATTGTTAGGATGGAGATTAGGCGATAAAAAGCCATGAGTTTTTTATTAAAATTATTTTTAATAAAAAAATTAGGGACTCAATATGTGGAATATTTTCAGAGAGCCCTAAAGCCCAATAGAATCCCCATTCCCTAATCTATATTCTATAACCAATAAGACAATACGACCCCAAAACCTTTTATAACGAGGTAACATCCAAAACCTCCCATAATGATATACAATTCAAGACCTATTATAACGAGATAATGTGAGATTTCATTCGAGATATCTTATAATGATATGAGATCCGAAGCCTGTTTCAGCAATATGATGTTTAAGGTCTCTAACAATTACTCGAGATCATCTTTTGTCATGAGAGGTTAAGAGTGTTGGCTTTGTTTGCTCTTTAGGGGTCCGATTGAGGGCTGCTAATCCTATTCCCTTCCAATAATAATTACTCCAACTATAGCGAACGTTTACATACTATTATTAATAGAGACTATTATTATGATAATTAAAACCCATTATTATCATAATTAATTCTCAAATTTATGAGAAGAAATAATAAAAGAGGAACATGTTACACAAGCTTGAAGCCACAAGAATTACCCAGTCTTTTAACAACTTCAGAAATGCTTCCTGGTTTTTGGAAACAGACCAGCAAGACTAACGATTCCAGCTCCTGTCAACAAAGATGATGTAGCAAAAAAGAACAAAAAAGTAAAAGAAGAAAATGGTGTGAAAATAAAATGAAATCTTGGAGAAGAAAAACAAGAGAATCTTGATTATTCCAAAATTAGTTTTACAACCTTCTGAATCAAGAAACTCTACTGACTCCGCTGTTAGACGTTGCTAAGTATTTAAACAAGCTCCTAACCAATTAACTACCCAAATCCATGAAAAAGACTTGAATACCCATAATGAAGTTTTACAAAAACTTGCATTTTGGTTCTACAAAACTTTGCACTTCAGTCCATCAATGAAATAAGCTGCTCAATCCTTGACTCAACAACAATCCTCCACCTTGAGTCAAAATTGTGTAGATTCAAAATGCTATCCACTACTACTTGATCAACCCTCAGCAACACATAGACACATAGACTATTAATGCACACTTCTTTAGTTTCTGCAAGACACTATGAACTACCTTCTACTCCAAGCACAAAGGTGTTCAACCTGAACTCTTCATCTATTATCAGAAACTGCAGCTCTCTACGAAGAGTCCACACACATATGCCTTAAACAATAGTTGTGCTTTTTAATTATTACCACTTTGGTTAACATATCAGTCACATTTTCCTCAGTGTTAATTTTCTGCAACCTCACTTTACCTTCTACAAGTATATCCCTCACAAAGTGAAATCTTACATCAATGTGTTTTGTCCTTTCATGAAACACATGATGCTTGACAAGATAAAGAGAACCTTGATTATCCCAGAATACTTCTGGACATTGTTTGGTAACTTTAATCTCAATTGCAAACCCTTGTAACCAAAGAGCTTTCTTTATTGCTTCTGCAAGTGCCATATATTCTGCTTCAGTGGTTGACAAAGCTACCACATACTGCAGAGATGACTTCCAATTGATTGCACATTGATTCAAAAAAAACACAAGTCTAGATGATGACCTTCTTCTGTCCAAGTCTACTGCAAAGTCAACATCAACAAACCCTCTAATCACGGCACCTGAAGAACTATCACCTAAGTAATGTAAATAATAATCCAAATTCCTCTTTATATACCTTAACACCCACTTGACTATAGACCAGTGAACTCTTCCAGGAATTGGTTTAAATCTGCTTATTAAACTTAAAGCATAGGCCAAATATGGTCGAGAACCCACCATTGCATATATTATGCAACCCACTACACTAGAATAGGGTACTATCATCATCTCCTTCTGTTGTTGCTCTGAGTTGGGCTCTTGATCCTTGTGTAGTTTGAAGTGAGCAGCCAAGAGTATCTTAACAGGTTTTGCCTCATTCATCTTAAACCTCTGTAACACCTTCTGTAGATATTTCTTCTGAGACAGCCTCAACCAGCCTTCACTTCTATTTCTCAAAATCTCAACACCTAAGATCTTCCTTACCTCCCCTAGATCTTTCATCTCAAACTCAGCAGAGAGTTAAGCCTTCAAATCATTCAATCTAGTCTTCCTTTTACTAGCAAGTAACATGTCATCTACATAGAGAAGTAAGAAGACTATATCATCAAGAGTATCTCCAATGAAGTACACACACTGATCAAATGAGCTCCTGGTATATCCCATTTTGATCATAAAGCTGTCAAATCTCAGGTTTCATTGCCTTGGAGATTGCTTGAGTGCATACAAGGATCTCTTGAACAAACACACCAAGTTTTTCTTCCCTTGACTTTCAAAGTACTTTGGCTGCCTCATATGTATTTCCTTATTCAGATTACCATGCAAAAAAGCTGTTTTAACATCCATTTGCTCTAACTCCAGGTCATGAATGGTAACCAAAGTAAGGATCAATCTGACAGAAGCATGTCTCACCACTGGAGAAAATACCTCTGTATAATCCAACCCCTCTTTCTGTGTGAAGCCTTTGGCCATAAGCCTGGCTTTGAATCTATAAGATCCATCTGCTTCCTCCTTTCTTTTGAAAAGCCACTTGCAGTCCACCAACTTCTTAACTTTCATTTTTTCCACCAATGTCTAGGTATGATTTTTCTTCAAGGACTACATCTCCTCTTTCATGGCTTCTTTCCATATTTCTGCATCTATGCTTTGTAAAGCTTCTTCGATAGTTATTGGATCAATCTGATCAACTTATTCTGCTGTAAAAAAGTAAATGCAATTAACTCATTGTAGGCATATCTTTCAGGTGGTTTAATCTGCTTTTTAACTCTATCTCTAGCCAAATGATAATCTTATAGGTAAGCTTACTGGTTAGCATCTACCTTGCCTTTTTGTTTTTCTTCTGAAGCATCTACTCTCCTGTCTTGAGGTTCCATGTCCTTATACTTTGTTGGATCTATCTCCACCTCAAGTTCAATGCTGTTAGAGTTGGTGTTTTCTTCTTTCCTGTTAAAGTCGCCATGTATTAATCCATCTTCTACAAACTTGACATTCTTACTGGTTATACGTTTTTCTCCAACTCCATTTTGACACCATAGCTTCCAGCCCTTTACCCCCTCTGGATACCCAATGAAAACTCCCTTCATTGCTTTTACATCAAGTTTGCCTTGCCTAACATAGGCATAAGTAGTACACCCAAACACTTTCAATTGTTCAAGTGATGGAGCCTGACCAGTCCACATCTCCTCTGGGGTCTTGAAGTTCAATGTAGAGGAAGGGCTTCTATTGATTAAGTAGGCTGCTGTGATCACTGCTTCTGTCCAGAATTTCTTAGAGAGACCTGAGCATAGCACCGTACTCCTCACTCTCTCAAGAAGTGTCTTGTTTATTCTCTCAGCAACTTTATTTTGCTGAGGTGTATAAGCCACGGTTCTGTGCCTCTTTATCCTATGATCTTTGCAGAATTGATCAAGTTATTGATTACAAAACTCCATACCATTGTCTATCCTTAAAGTCTTCACTTTCAGGTTCTTTTGGTTCTCCACCAATTTCTTCCACTCTTTGAACTTAGTAAAGACTTGATCTTTGATTTTTAAGATAAACACCCACACTTTTCTGGAATGGTCATCTATAATGGATAAGAAGAATCTAGCTCCACCTAGTGAAGGTATTTGTGCAGACCCCCATACATCAGCATATAAGTATTTGAGTACCTGACTTGTACTAATTTTACTATCAGCAAATGTTACCCTTTGCTGCTTTCTATAAATACAACACTCACACAACTCTATATTATTACCTACTCCCTTTCTCAACAGATTCTTCTTATTTAGCTCTATCAGACTTTTAATCCCTAAGCGCCCTAACCTCTGGTGTCAAAGCATCAGCTTTCCATCCTCTTTATCTACAGAACCAGTGATATTTATTGTACCCGTGACCACACTTCCCTGAAGCACATACAGTCCATTCTTCCTCTTAGCCTTCATCAATACCAGTGAGCCTTTACACACTTTTAACTTTCCATTTTCTCCTTTAACGACACACCCTAGAAATTATAGTATGCCTAAGGAAACTAAATTCCTTTTAAGTTCAGAAATGAATCTAACATTCTGTAGCTCTACAAGTGTTCCATTCATCATTTTCATCTTAATAGTTTCTACTCCCTTCACATCAAGTGTCATATTATTCCCTAACATAACCTTCCCTTGATCTTGAAGAACTAAAGATGAAAAAATATGCTTACTTGGGCACATGTGATAGGTGCATCCTGAGTCTAAGATCTAGTCTTCAGATGCCCTGTCTGCTGCAGCCAATAACAAGAAAGCTTCCTAAAAATTAGCCTCTGTCACTGCAGCAACTTCAGTCTTGCTTTCATGCATCCTTTCAGAGCTGTCTTTCTTTCTTCCAGCGCAGTCCCTCTTAAAGTGTCCATCCTTATGACAATGGAAATACTTTATAGATTTTCCTCTTGATCTTGAACGAAAATCTTTCCTACCTTTACTAGCTTTCTTTGCAAATCTTCCCTTGATGTTTAAGCCTTCTGCTGCAGATGACTCTTTATTCTGAATCTTCTTACTCAATTCTTTTGAACTTAAAGCACTCTTCACATCCTCCATTAATAGAGTGCTTCTGCCATAAGAAGGGTATCAACAAAGTGCTCATATGATGGAGGCAATAAAGACAATACCATAAGTGCCTAGTCTTCATCTTCAACTTTGACATCCACTATTTCCAAGTTTAACATTAGCTTATTAAACTTGTCTAGATAATCTTCAATTGACCCTCCCTCATCAAGATAAAATGCATACATCTTCTTCTTGAGGTATAATCTCTTTGTCGTGGATTTCACCATATACCTGTCTTCAAGCTTCTGCCATAGCCCTCTTGTTGTCGTCTCCTTTGATACTTCCCTAAAAACTTTGTCAGACAAAGACAATATCAAGGCACTCCTTACCTTCCTTTGTACTTCATAAAGCTTATACTCAGAAAGTTCTTTACTTTCAATCTTGATTCTTTCTTCCTCTAAGGTTGAGTCTAGTCCTTCATGTTTCAGCAGGGCTTTCATCTTCAACTTTCACAAATTGAAGTCCCCATCACCTGTAAATTTTTCACCTGTAAATTAATAACAAAAAATTTGAGTGATAATTTGATTAAATGAGTATAATTAAATTTATTAAATAAGTTATATATTTAATATAATATAATTTTTTATTTATTTATTTTTAGTTATAATAGTATAATTTAATAATTTTATTTTTTTAATAATAATTTATTAATTTTTATATTTTATATTAATTATATAAATTTTAATTTTAATTTTTAATAAAAATTTTTGGGCCCGCCTCTGTATGGTCGTGGAATCAAGTATTTGTACGTCTTGTTATTATTGCCGGGTTTGACAGAAATGTTGGCTTGATAGATAGGACACGAATTTATAGAGTACTGAAATTGAGAAAACATTGGTATTGTAACGAAGGAATAATATTGAGAAAGAGAGAAAAAATATATATATATCGTTTTTGATAAGATTATGAATTAAAGATAATAAAAAAAATACATGTTATTAATATTTTTTTTTAGTAATAACACAGTTTTAAAATTAAAATAATAAAAAATATTAATATGTAAAAAAATACTATTACAACTTTTTGATAGGGTACAATGTAAAAATTATAAAAAATAGTGATAGAAATTTTTAAGGTTACAATATAAAAATAATAAAAAAAATTATTAATTATATTTATGTTAAATTTTGTCCTTATATTAAAATAATAAAGTATTCAACTTTATTTTACCATTAACAAAATTGATGTCAACAAGGGTATATAACTTGAGAAATTTTAAATTAAAGATAAATAATGGGTATTAGCTAAAATTTGAGGAAAGTGTCGATAATTCTTCCGTTTGAAGCTCTACACACTAAAGTTAAATAGTGTGTTTAACTGACAAACTACAATATCCTCCCGGGTGTGGAATATCTTAATATTTTCTGATCAATATTATGATGCATTGGTGCACTCAAACAGTGTACATGAGGTGCCATGTTTGAAAAAGTTTATATACAAGTAACAAAAACAAAGTGTTACTAGGACAAAATGTTACAAAAGAAGAGTGTATAAATTAACATCTACCTCCGTTGATCCAAAATATATCTTTATAAAAATGTGTCAAAATAATGACGATTGACGCATAGAACTATCAAGGAAACTGTTGTAAACGTGATAGATATATTATTAATGTAATAAAAATATAATAAGTTTTTTATATGATCACTCTTAGGTTATGGATTAGTGTAAGGATACGTTGAATGATAGTTTAATATAGATTTTATATTTGAATCTTAATTCTTTATGTTTTGTTAAAACATTAAGAATGAGAGATTAAAATTTTTTTCTTTGACTTATTCTCTATTAAAGGGTTATTAACATTAATTTCGAATTGATAATATTTAATTATTCTTATTGTAATATCATTGGCTATTAAATTGGTTCATATATTATTTTATTAATTTGATATGTGATTTAAATTAGGTGGGTTAAAATTTGGTTCGTATAATAAAAAAATTCTTATTATATAACAAGATATAAATGATTACTAACATTACATAGTACATAGAAATACAATGCATACTAGCCATGAAGATAAAATAAGTTTTCGTGGGTTTTCTATTTTGGTGGATTACGGGAATGGAATCGATATTGTGTCATAGGCCAAATGTAGAATGAGAGTACTTATTCTCCATACGAAATTTTGATATGCGCATGCAATGTACAAGTCGATGTATTATATGTAGATAAATTCTTATATAGATTTATTATTTATAAATTATATAAATATAAAATATATATATGATAAGAATATAATTTTGTAATATCTAATATTTACAAATAAAATTTGTATTGATGGTAGTACTGATTTTTTTTTTCTTTTTAGATAACATAAAAATTTGTGTCTTTTTTTATTAGAATTTTAAATACAACCAACCAAGTCTCCCTTTCTTAAAAACAAAAAGCAAGTCTCAATCAAACTGTGCAGTAAGTAGAACTCTCTATACATTACATGAAATTTAAATCACTCAGTTAAAAACGATATTTTATTAAAAAATAAATAAACACCTAAAATAAATTTATTTATAATTTATTATAATTAATTAAATTAAAATATTTTTATTTTATTTAAAAATAAAAAATTCAAGAAATCGTGAAAAAATATTAAATTAAATGATTTTGGTTCGTAAATTTGTAGACCGATCAAAATAATGAAAATGATTTTGCTTAATTTTTTAGGTAACGAAGTTCTTAAATAGCTTCTGCAGTGTGTTATAAAATTTTTCATTTTTACCATGACTATATATTTTACTAAATATAATTTTTAAAATATAAATATTCGGTAACGATTACATAATTATATCATATTAATCGCTAGAGTGTTGAAAATGTGTTCCCTGAAAAAATAAAGAGCCGACACTTCACTTGACAGCTATTTTATATTAATAATTTATAATCTTAGCAATTTTTGTGAGTTATGGGAGAGAAATCGAAGATCCGACACAGCATGTGATATAGCCTTTAAGTGTAAGAAATTCTAAAATGGGAGAAAAATCCTCCCTTTCAATGCGCTTTCAGATGAAGAAAACACATCAAACAAAAAACGATGTGTAAGAATTTTATATTTTGTATTAAATTTAATATTTTTCTCTTTTGAATCATGCGATCAAAGTGAATGATAATTAGTAGAATTATATTTTTTGGGACATAGTTAAAGATGAAAAATCATCATTAAAAAGTTTACAATTATTCAATAAATAATTACATTAATTCGTTCCTTGACTTATTTATAAATAGACAAATAAAGATAAAAAATTATGATTAAAAAAAGATTGAAAGAATGCATAATAAAAGATTTAAATTTCTAAAAAGAGAAATTTAGAAAAATTATAGAAGCTTTTACTTCACCTTTTGTCTTTAGATTTTGGACGTCCCTGCATGTAATCACCAGTCTCACGACGATATCATCGATTTTCAACAGTGATATCAGAGCTGGAGTTTTTGCAGAAGAAGTCCAAAAATGACAGAAAAGTATTCTTCATTTTTTGATCAGATTTGACGTCAATTTGGCATGTTTCTGGTTTAAATGTGTTCTACTCGTCGAGACGAATCTAATGGTATCAAGATCATAGGAAATGGACGTCGGAATCAGTCAGAAAATAGAAATTTCAGAAAACTCTCAGGCACGTGTACCACAAGCGCCCAGAGGTTGAAGACGCGTGGAGACCACGTGCAGGTCGACGGCGACACGCGTCGACTGGTCCAAACTAGTCCAGTTCTGATTCGATTCAGTTCAGTTCATTGCGATCCGGTTCGATTAGTTCGATCTAGTTCGGTCTGGTTCGATTAAGAATGACTCAGACCCTGTTGGTACAACTTGGTTCGATTCGATTCAGTTCACTGAAGACCCAATTTGGTCTGAGCCAACTCGGTTCAGCTCAGATCTGGTTCATCAGACGGTTCGGTCTGACCAGACCGTCTGGTTCAAGCCATTTTCGGTTCGGTTGAGCCGACAAAATTTCTTAAGCTCGGTTTAGGGCCCAAATCAACTCTGATTGAACTGAAATTTGATATCCCAAGGTTTTTCGTCGTGTCGGATTGATCTATGGCCTCAGAATTTTGATTTGAACACTCAAAATTTAAAAATACTTGGAAATACAAGGATAAAACACAGAAAACATCGATTTTTTGGCACTATCTTTGATTCCAACAACATCGGAGAAAGATTAGCTTTAACTATTCTCAAATTGTGTGCAAAAGAAATCAGTGTTGGAAGATAAATCCAAGGTTCGAGGCCAATTCGACTCATGCGGATACTAAAATATTCAGAGACCGTGTATACGCAACAACTAGGGATTGTTCCAGCTTCTGAGTAAGGAAACTTAAAGTATCCAAAAAAATAATATTTACATTCGTATCTAAACGAGTATAAAATTAGGTTATTAAAATCTAATCATCTGTGAGTTAATTTATACAGTTTTTATTTATTTATTTATATTATGTTATTGTATATATTCGTTAGTACAATTGATAACACGATAATTAGATTAGTAACTTCATATAAAATATAGCTGCAAGACCCATGTTAGTATTTCTAAGTTTAAGAAATAAAAGTCAAAATATAGGTGAATAAAAATCCTTGGTTTTGTTAAAAATAGAAGTGATTATTATTATTATCAAAATAATAAAGGTATTATAGAAAGTAACGATGTTATATTTATAAAAATAAATAGAGATAGTTATTTCTAATAAGCTACTTGAGTTACTTAATCAAATGAGTTTCTTATCACTTCATGACAAATGACTAATGATAGTAATATAAAAGTAATTACTAATCCCATAGCTACTGCATAATCTAGTAAAGATGTGCAAGTCAGTGGGAGAAAAAGAAAAAAAGAATCTTCTCAATGATTGAAATATTATTATGGATTTATTATTGATGAAGGAAATCAACTAAGTAATCATCCCAAAACTTAGAGTGATACTATAAGATAGTTTGATTCCAAGACATGACATTTATCTATAAAAGATAAATTGGAATATATTGAATAAAATCAAGATTGGGAGTTAGTTGATTTAGCTAAAGTAAGTAAGACCACTGGATATAAATGAGTAAATAAATTAAAGTCTAATGGAAGTCTAGATAGATATATCTATGATAGATTTTGTGGATAATTATTCACCAGTTGTTAAATTCACATCCATTTGAATTCACATCCAATTGTTCAGTGACGGAGATCTAGGTGTGAGGTCAAGTCACAGTTAGCCAAGGTATGATCATAATTGTGACAGAGACCTAGGTATGAGGTTAAGTCATAATCGATCAATGTATGACAATAATTGTCTCGTGGTAGAGGCTCATGTGTAGCGTCAAGTCACAGTTAAAATATAGTACTTGGACTAGTCTTGTTAAAGTATATAATACTTAATAGGATGTAAAGACTGTATTTTTAATGGTGAATTAAAAAAGAAAATTTATATGTCACCACCAGAGGTTTTTTTAGTTAAAGGACATGAATACAAAGTCTAAATTTAAAAAAATCTTGATTTAGATAATAGTATTAAAATTCCATCAGAAAATTTTGGATTTGGGATACAAAATGAATTCTTTGGATCATTATATTTATAGTTGGCAATGCCAAGATAAAATATCTATACTCTCATTATATATGGATGATAAGACTAGTATATGTAATAACTAGTACAAAGATCAGACATATCACATGTAATAGAAGCAATAAATAGATATCAATCAAATTCAAAAAAAGAGAATATAAGCAAACAGTAAAAATGATCATCAGGTATTTGAAAGGAATCAAAGGTATAAGATTCTACTTAGTTTATATAATTTATAACTTATTGGATATGATGCAAATTTTTGCAGGATCAACAAATGGCAATGTGTTTTGTGGTGGAACAATAGTTTCTTAGGTAAGTAAGAAATAAGTATATATTGCGAAATTCACCATGAAAATAAAATATATCTTAGGTAATACAGCAGAATAGAATAGCTGTATAGATAGTATAGTAGATAACATAGCTATATAGACTATAAGGTATGTTGATAAATTATAATTTAATTTATCTAAAGTATATGTAGATATATTCTGTGATATAATAACAAATCTACCATCTATATAATTGAAAGTGGAGGAAAAAGGTCTAAAGGAGGGGTGGTAATTATAGTCGACTAAAACCCCTCAGGAGAGATGGTAGTCGATCCTATAACCAAAGGATTATCTTTGAAGGTATTCAGAGAGAGCATGTAACTATTATGATTTTGGAATCATCTAGATGTGTAGTTAACATACGGAAAGGTATCATTTGTTGAGTATCGGGGACGCCTGATAAGACAATGATACAACTCTATCTGATTTAATTATGCATATTGGTCAGATAAAAGATAGAGGATACTATAGCGACGTTAACAAGGGTTACAATAAATCATCTTGGATGTGAAAGTTTGTATAGAGATATCACAATGAATTTATGTAACATCGGACGCTTAGTGTGTGTAAGTTGTCTTAGAAATTAAGTACGAAGGGTATTTTTCTTAATTTCGATTGTGGCGCCATTTTACGATTGTAGAATGTACATATTATAATTTTTGTGGTCTAGTTATGGCATTGTAAATATGATTGGTTGTGCGCATAGGATATGCAATCATCAGAAGTAAACCTGATCACTTTAATCAAGTGAGAGTTGTTGAAAACATGTGATCAAAATGAATGGCCACATGTGAGGTTATATCCTTTGAGACATGGCTAATGGTAAAAATGTACCATTAGAAAAGGTTATAATTGTTCAATGAACAATTGCATTAATTCGTCCATTGAGTTATCTATAAATAGACAAGTAAAGGCAGAAAATTATAATCAAGAAAAGATCGAAAGAATGCTGGTGGAAGGCTTAAGTTTCTAGAGAGAGAAACTTAAAAAAATTATGGAAACCTTGGTTACACCTTCTACTTTTGGGTTTTGAACATCCCTGCATGCAACCACCAGTTTCACGACGATGTCAACGATTTCCAACACAAACCTCTATAACCTTAGTCACCCCCCTAAGGACAAAACAGCCGTTAATCATGCTTTGATATCCTATCTCCTTAAAACTCAATGACACAGATATATGAGCCTATAGAACAGATCCTGTTCAATAATTCCTTTTAGTTATAACAATGCTACTAAGTTATTTAGTAATTCCTTCTAGTTATAACCTTGTTTTAGCTTACCTCAATATCAGTATTTTTTTATGGATTACCGTTTCAAATATTGTTCCTATTGGATTTCTTATGTCCAGATATGGATCAAATAATAAATATTCTTTTTTAGGTGGTCTGTGAGCTGCTATTCAATTGATTATTTATGAAATACCATTAACTTTATGTGTTTTATCAATATCTCTATGTACGGTTCGCTAAAACCTAAGCTTTTCTTTTTTCTATTATTTTCCTTTTGACTCTAGATTGAATAGATATCTTTATTTTTTATTTATTATTTTTTTTAGGTTAATAAAAGAAATTAGATAGTTATATATGAGTGAAAGAAAACAACTTATAAATTCGCAATAAAGTGGATTAAGTCTCATTTTCTGTGTACAAGAGTTAAGGATAAGTAAAAAATGTGGAAGAAACCCTTTGGTTGATTGATCTTCCTAGCTTGAAGCAGGCTCAAAAGATCACCCATATAGAGTTTTCACTAGCAGTTGTATGTATTATAATATATATATTTTAAAATGGGGGATTGAAAAAAAAAAGGGTGGATAATAAGGAACACCAAAAGAAAAGGTCATGGCGATTATTGCGCATATCTTTCAATATTGCACGAACCTAACAATGATAATTTCTTATTACTATTATAATTGAGAGAATCAAAAATAATTTTATTTCTGAAAAACGATGAAAATATATATTTTGTTTCTTGAAAGTAAATTTTCTTAATACACTATAAGTTTAGTAATTTTGAGTAAAGAGTAATTTTTTAACAATTTTTAACAATTTATTTTGTAAATTTTATATTTGCGAATATTATTATATTTTAACCAAAAAGAAAAAAAAACTATATCTCTACTAAAATTTTTGTTTTACAAATATTTTATTAATTTTAAATGAATGTGAAATTTAAAAAAAAAACATTTTGCCAATTGTGTTTTTCAAAAATTTGTGAAACAACGTAACTATTTATCTATCTATCTATCTATTTATTTGTTTATTCATATATAATATATGGATCAAAATATCTTAACTTAAAATTTTAATAAAATAATAATACAAATTTTTATTAATTAAATTTGTATAATTCAAAAATAAATAGACTTGATAGTATTATTGAATTTACAATATTAAATACTTAGATTTAAATCTCAATTATTAGATATTAAATTACACAAATCTAATGATAAAAATTTATATTTAAATTTAACTTAAAAATTATATCTATATATAAATATTTCACAAAATAATTTTTATGTTTTTGAATTTAAATTTTGTACAACTAAGTTATAAAATTTTATTAAAATAATTATATTGCTTTTATAGTGATGAATTTGATTTCCTGTTTAGAACCTTCAGTCTTGACATTGCTAAAATTTCTTTGCGAGTAATGAGCCGAGAGTTTATGATTCTACCACGTACGATTGAAACGACGTGCTGATACACCGATACTGAGATACTCATGGTAGAATAGATTGGTCATTTAAGAACCATGACCCCGACGATCTGTTTGAAACAAATTAACAAATTATGCACTTTTTTTTAAAATACAAAAACTCAGGACCCAGTTGTTATTATCCCTTAACATTTTTTCCGTCGTGGTTTTGATGTCCGCCAGTGTACCTAACAAGTACACCCACCCAAAAAATCGTTGGATTCTGATGAAGAGGGTAGGTGAATTCGGCCCTTTTTTTATAAACGTGATTTCCAAGCTACTCACAGCGTCAAACTTCAATAATCACACGAAAAAATTCACCAACCCTTTTTGAAATCCATCGAAATATATATACAAACGAAGAATTTTTTCTGTTTTTTCCCTCCCATTTTCAGTTCAATGACTTCTTCTGTTGCGTCGAAACCATTCCTTGGAGATGCCAGAATTGATGGGTTCTTGGGTTCTCTTACGCCGTCCGATCTTCGACAATACCCATCTCCAACCGTCCATGTCTTGATCCGCTCTCGTACGCTGAAGAAGCTCCGTGAGTTTAAGTTTCTGTCTTTGTTATTTATGCATCTTAAATTTTAGCTCCATTGGATTCTTTTTTGTTTGGTCTGTATGACATGGTATTGAATTTCATATGAAATTATTTTTTTGTTTAATTATGTTTAGTACATGTTGCTAGGAAGTTTGACATGTAGCATGACAAAATTCACAGAAGCATCCATTGAGTGGCCTGAAAATTTGTCTTTATGTTAAACACTGCGTAGTACAAGGAAATTTATGTTAAACTGGAACTTGCATTTGCTCTGCTTGCAAACTAAACTTTATAGGAATGCGCGCCTTTATTATTATAATCCATTGTTACCATCAAAAGGTGTAATGAGAATCAAAGGAACGATATTTCGTTGGAAAGCAGTGGTTTTGTAGTTTTTTCAGGAGGCCCATGTTGGCTTATTGCTGATAGGTAATCACCCTCGTTTTCTTTTCCAACAGATTATAGTCTAACAACTTTAAGGCTATGTTTGATGGCTTGTCAGCAGTAGAATTGGAATTGGATCCAATTGGAGAACCTGTTCTTTATGAAACTTTAGGAATCATTTCCTCCAACCGTAAAAGACTGACGTTTCAAATTTGTATTCTCAACTTTTTTGTTGTGTATGTTTATTAGCAGAAGATATACAAAAATCTTTTCTCAAATTTAATTTTGATGTATGTGGCTGGAATGATAGAGTTGGATGGACTTTAAAAGCTTTTAGTTCTCATGTGTTGCTTATTGTGTAACAGAAGTCAAGGCTGCTGGAAGTACATTTGGAACTCATTTTCGTGTCACAACATTTGGAGAATCTCATGGAGGAGGTGTTGGTTGTATAATTGATGGATGCCCTCCCCGGATCCCTCTCTCTGAAGCTGATATGCAATTTGATCTTGACAGAAGGTAGTATTCACCTTCTTTGCTTCATGTTCCACTGTGCATTAGCTAAAGTAGCTGCATTTAGGAAGCAATTGTTGTATTATGATACATAATAGTGATATATTCTCTGTTTGACATGGCATGTTATATGCATTGGTATTCGTTTTTATCTTTTTCCTGCAATAATTATTTAAGGATTAACTATTAGATTGTTGGTGTCCAGGAGGCCAGGCCAGAGCCGAATTACAACACCTAGAAAGGAGACTGATATGTGCAAGATATATTCTGGAGTTTCTGAAGGTCTGACTATTCAAGCTATTTTGCTTTTTAAGTGTTCTGTTGAGCAAAATGAAGCTATTTTGTTTGTTTCAATTTTATAAATTGACTGATTCATGACAAAATAATTGCAGGGGTGACCACTGGAACACCCATCCATGTATTCGTACCTAATACTGATCAAAGAGGACATGTGAGTAGCCTATGCCAGAAGCTTATGTGATGATTGGTTTCAAGAAAAATCATCACCGGCCTTCTTTATTATTTTCAGTTTTCAGGGGAGGCATAGTGAATATGTGTATTATTTACTTAATGCTTTTATCTTTGCGTTTAGCTCAAAAAACTCATGTTATTTTATGTGTGGGTGTCTGGTGGAGACTATATAATTCAATCAATTGCATTCTATCTTATCTGTCATTGACATGGATCTGTATTAATTGCTTTTGGGTGTCATTTTTAGAATGTACCAAGTTGATTTTCTTCAAGTTGCAAATGTATTTATGATGGTAGCTTAGCATTCACTTACAGATTCGTTGCAGGTTTCAAAATTTGTGTATGACAAGAAAACATCAATAATGTCTTTCATTTATTTGGGATTTCCAGTTATATCCATAATTAATAGATGAACTAAAATAAATGTAAGTCAAGTTGAAGGATGTGGAATTCTAAAATGATTAGGAGTCCGGTGGTCAATCTAGTGAGTTATTTTGTTTTGAATGGTAAAATATTTTTCTTATTTATATGAAGTTCATGGGAGGACCACATGTATGCCTGAGAAATCCTTAAACTCATTTAATATATGAATTATCTTTTTGAAGGTAGAAGATTCAATAATCATAATTTTGTATTAACAGGATTACAGTGAAATGTCAGTAGCTTACAGACCATCTCATGCGGATGCAACTTATGACATGAAGTACGGTGTAAGATCAGTGCAGGTACCGACTTCTAGAATATTAGTAAACTGCAAAGTTGAAGTTTTGGAGTTGTTGTTTGTTGAACCCAATTTGTCTGATCTCAATGTGTAATTCAAGGGTGGTGGTAGGTCTTCAGCAAGAGAAACCATTGGAAGAGTTGCACCTGGAGCTGTTGCAAAGAAAATTCTGAAGCAATTTGCAGGAACTGAGGTGTGTTTCATTTCTTGTGACTTGATGGTTCAACTTCTTGTTCTTGTTGTTGTCAGCTTTTACTTTTCTTCAGAATGATTCAAGAATTATGCATAAAGATTTTTCTTCTTGTTGTCAGTTCTTACTTTTCTTCAGAATGATTCGAGAATTATGCATAAAGAGTCTAAATGGTTTAGTAGTTTAGGAGGATTTAGTTATTGCATTTATTTTCCCTTTCAAATTCAACAATAGGCCGTCTAAAAGAAGTTTCTATAAGATATGATATTGGTATCTTTACCTCAGGTAGATGCTATTTCTGGACTTCACATGTGATTTCTTTGTTAAACCTTTCCCCTTAATGTTTATTCTACCTTCAGATTCTTGCTTTTGTCTCTCAAGTCCACAAGGTTGTACTTCCAGAGGACGTGGTTGATCATGAGGCATTGACACTTGATCAGGTATAACTGATATTAAACTCTATTTTCCTAATTTGGAACTTGTTACATTTTTTCCATTTTTCTGGGTTTTATGGTATTTCCACGTAAGTTCCAGCAGTCATCAGCCTAACTATTTTCTGCATTTAAATTATCAGATAGAGAGTAACATCGTAAGATGTCCAGATCCTGAATATGCCGAAAAGATGATTGCTGCAATTGATGCTGTCCGAGTGAGAGGTGATTCTGTTGGTGGTGTTGTTACATGCATTGTGAGGAATTGCCCTCATGTATGTTCTCTTCTTTCTCTTTCTCACAGATACACACACACAGAGTGCATAAAATGTGCATGTGTGTATGTGCACTGTGTGATTACATCTATATCTTCGCGAATAGATTATTATGTGTATGTGTATGTGCATGTGCATGTGCATGTATACTGCACTTGTTGGCACTTTATTGGTTGCATAAATTTTTTTGAGAGATCCTTACTTTGTGGCTTTTATAACTTTTGTGAATGTTCTATTGAAGCTGAAATATCATAATGTGCCAGGGGCTTGGTTCGCCAGTTTTTGACAAACTTGAAGCCCAACTAGCTAAAGCTGCTATGTCGTTGCCTGCAACTAAGGGCTTTGAATTTGGCAGTGGGTTTGCAGGTTGAGAATTTGTTTGGTACTTGTCTTTTATTTGTCTTCAACTATATATGAATTTTGCCGACAGGCAGGAGAATGATTTCTTGAAATGCAATTGCATGCAGGTACTTTTATGACTGGCAGTGAACATAATGATGAATTCTACACTGATGAATATGGAAATATCAGGACAAGAACAAACCGCTCTGGTGGGATTCAGGTATTTATTCGATACTCAAAATTCATTTTTACCTCACATTAAGGAAGTAAATTGTTAAGATATCCTTCACGCAGAAAGTTTGTTCATGTAGATTCTTATGTTAAATCGCAGGGAGGAATATCCAATGGTGAAATCGTAAACATGCGGATAGCTTTCAAGCCAACATCTACAATTGGAGTAAGTTCGATCTCTCTACTTCTCTCTCAACACAGTCACACTCATGTGGCATTCAGAAGATGTCATTTTTACATTGCCTAAGTCATGTAGAGCTTTTGTTTGTACCAGTGCTATGGATTGACAATAATCCTTTCTTTTCCCAGCTGTTTGTATGTTTGCCTATTTTTTATTGTCGTATTTGGTAGCATGATAATCTTTTTTTGCTACATGTTGCTCCATGCTTCTTTTTTCTTGAATATTTTCTTGGCAATACTGATTGAGCTATAGCTCATGAACCGTGTTATTCATGCCTTGATACGTGTTTGTCACCGGTCAGAGAATGCCAGTGGTTTCTCATAGTGCTTTGACTAACATTACAAACACTACCTCATTTTGTTCATATGGGATGTGAGTGAAAAAGCATCAGAGTGCTTTTGCCTACCATGTTCTATACCATGGCCTGAAATTTTCTTTTCCATATTTCTGTATGTTTCTTACTCCATAGATTTCTTTGTGAAATTAACAAACTAGTTATGTCTTGCCACATCAGTAAATTTACCTTGTCGCTTCTGTTGCTTCTTAACTTTCTATTTTGAACATAGCTGAAGTTATTTCCTACTTCCCTTTAATATGCATATTTGAAGAGTTTGTGATTAGATAGATTCTTGAATCTATCCTTCTATAAATTGACATGATTTTGTGATTATTGTGCAGAGAAAGCAGAATACTGTGACGAGAGATAAGAAAGAGGTGGAACTTATAGCACGTGGTCGTCATGATCCTTGTGTTGTACCACGAGGTATGTCCTTAGATGATAGATCAACTACTCATTTATCGCCAAGTATAGTACTAATCTTCGAAAATATTTCTTATATTTTTCCCTAGTCCTGGAGAATTGTTTTCTGGTTTTCTATGAGATAGCTATAATACTAGAATAGAACAGTACAGATAAACATCTTGTTGTATTATTTTTTTCGCAAATAAATATGTTCATCGTGTACAAAATTTAAAAAAAAAAAAAACACTAATAATGCCGGGTGTCTTTTTTGGTTGGGCTGTTGATGCAGCGGTTCCAATGGTTGAAGCCATGGTTGCCATGGTTCTTGTGGACCAACTGATGGCTCAATATGCGCAATGTCATCTGTTTCCCATCAATTCAGAATTACAAGAACCCATGAAACTGCCGAAGCTCGAGCCAGCCAACCTGCAAATGTGATGGGTAATGAAGCAGCTAAGCGACATGTTCACTGCTTCATATTAGACATTTTTCCTGTTAGTATGGGGGAACTTTCTATATTTTTGTCGTTACAAATCCAAAATGTTTAATTATTTTTTTAAAAAGATGTTTATAAAGATTGCAAGCTATCCTTGTGATGATTAATTAGTATGTTTCAACTGTCAATTTTCTTGTACTTCATTGTAATAGGAAGATAATAAATTTTGTAGAAATATATTACCATTTATTCACCCTTCTTGTCATTATTAACTTCATTCTTTTCTCATTTTAAGTGGGATTCAAATTTCATATCTCTTGTATGACTATAAAATGAATTTCATAAACCTCTGTGCTATCTTAAATTCTTGTCCGAATTGATTTGTAAGAAATTTGGATTTGTGTATAACCGTACATTTAGGGCATGTTAGACAACTGAATGAAAAGGTGGGTCT
>JAVXUL010000001.1:2881943-2899800 GCA_035590515.1 Trichilia minutiflora | reverse complement strand
ATGATTCATTGTAATTTCCTTCTTTGTAAATTCTCTGTAATCAATAAAGTTCTCTAAACTTAAAAAGTTCGTCTATGGATGTAGGTTCTGTGTGAATCGAACCACGTAAATTTTTTACTGAGTGTGATTCTTTTTCTGGTGTTTTTCTTCGTTGGTGTGATTCTATTTCTTTGGTTTCAATTCTTTCTGTATTTTTCATTTTATTCACAGTAAACTTAGTTTTTATAAATTGAGTTCATCATTTTTGAGTCCTGACAGTGTACAAGCTTCTTTCTCTGAGCCGTCGTGGATATTGTTGAGTGTTAGATCACACAATACCTTAACTTGAATGTAATGGCGTTCATAAGAGGTGAAAGACATCGGATCAACTTTAACCATTTCATTTTTTACCAAATCATACATACATACATATACATATACATATATATATATATATATAATTTTTATTTATAAAGTTATTGAAGTAATACAATAAATTTTTAAAAAGTATAATTTAATAATTGTAGTGTTGTTGCAATTTTAGTAAGCTTTTTCTAATTTGTTAAATAAATAATAGTACATAAATATGATACTATATTTTACAAAAATATTATATCAAAATAAATTAATTTATTTAATAAAATTTTGATACTCTTTATATTTGAATAATAAATTTTTTTATAATATAATAATAAATATATAATACAAATAGAATTTATGAAAATATTGAATATAATTTTTTTATTAAAATAATAAAATTACAATAAAAATTTTAATAATCACATTAAATACATTTTTAGATGATTTGATAAATTATTTTTTAAAAGCATTCTCTCCCATACTTCTAAAAGCTGCTGCCAAAACCAAAAGATTATAAATAATTTTTTTTATTAAATACAAATTTCTTTTAAGATTACGAAATAAGTTACATAATAGACGAGCTCTAAATTAAGCATATTATTTCAATTTTTAGATTTAAAATTTTTTATTTAAACATTATTACAATATATTTATCAAGCATTTTAAATTTTTTGGAATTTAAAATATATATATTTCATTTAATTTAAATTTAAAAAGAAAAGAAGATTTACGATAAATAAAAATTAGTAAAATAATAAATTATACGTATAATATATGAGTGTAAAATGTTTAAAATAATTAAAATAATTAAATTTAAATTAAATATGTCTTTTGTTATTTTATATAATTTTAAATAAAGTTAAAATTGTAAGTACAAAAGAGAGGATTTTAAAAGAATTTTGATCGAATCACTCATTATATATTTGTTACCGGAAAAAAAAATCTTATATATATCATTAACTATCGATCGGTCTCAAAATCTAAATCGAGTTTGTGAACAGTGTTTCTGAAGAAAATGAACTGATAGCCATTACCATTAAATGTCGAAGAGATGGCCTTTGCATGAATAAAATTAAGGAGACATCGTGCCAATAACAACGAAGCTTGTTACAGATCCTTCCAGGGATCGTCAAAAATCTATCACAGAGAAATCATTGACCACTTAAACAAAACTACCTGCTTATTGAAATTAGAAACAAAAAGATTGACTATTATTACAATATTATTATCCATTTAATTATCAACTCAAAATTCCGATCCGCAAAAAACCTAATATGTGCTCCATAACTAATGCAATAGCGAGTCTCCGAGTCCAAAATGCACGTTGATGTTTTGTCCTTCATTTACTTGTATGTACCTGCCTGTATGGCTTTATGAGTCCTGCATGCGACAAAACCTTGAAAATGGGAAGCCTTGTTGCAAACTTGGCCTAGTCTTGCTCAAGAATTCAGAAAACAAGCTCGTCAAATTGTAGATTTTGTTGCTGATTACCACAAACCTATTTGGGATAATTTTTAAGAGTTTAAAAATTGATTTTTATTTTTATTTTTTAAAAATTTAAAATTAAGATAATTTTTTTTTGAGATGTTTGACATAATAATTGACATATTTTTCTATTAAAATTATTAAAAAAAATTTGATTTGATTAAATTAAAATATTAAAAAAAGGATTAAAAAATATTTTTAAAATAAAATAAATATTATTTATATATTTAATTTAAAAAAAAGAAAAAATTCATTTTTATAATTTTTTTTATATTTTAAATTAAATTACAAATTTTTTTATATTTTATATTTTTATTTGACACAAAAGTTTTTACTTAAATTTTTTTTATTTTTATCTGTTTGTTATAATTTTTAATAAAAAAATATTTTAAAAAAACTGATAAAACATGCTAGCCCTTCTCAGTCAAATCTAATACTACCTCCGTTCTCGCTTATCCGAATCCGCACTCCACAGACCCGAATCCTTCGACACCATAGAGACATTCAAAAAGACATTAGTCCAAATTTCTTTCCATTCTTTCCAGCAACTGTAAGCACTGCGGCAGTTCTCGGCGAAATGCAGTGTGTATGCTTTAACGCAGTTGCATTCAACTGGCTTGCCTCGCCAGCTGCAACTGAACTCGAGATGATTGTCATGGATTGGATTGCTAACATGCTCAAGCTACCAGAATCATTCATGTTTGCAGGCACTGGTGGGGTATTATTCAAAAAACACAACCGCTGAATTTTTTCTTGTTACTCTCATTGCAGCAAGAGATCAAGCTCTTGACAGGATTGGTGTTGAGTACATGCATAGGCTTGTTGTTTATGGCTCTGATCAGACACATTCTACTTCCACAAAATCAGTTAATTAGCCGGTATTTCTCCTTGTAGGAGTCGATTAATTTCCACCACCATGGATACAAAATTTTCTTCGTATCCTACACTTCTTCGTGAAGCAGTGGAAGATGACGTGGAAGCTGGGTTGATCCTCCTCTATCTTTGTGCAATTATGGGCACAACTTCAACTTCAGCCGTTGATCCTATTGAGACACTTGCCGACGTGGCAAATAATATGGCATCTGGGTCCGCGTTGACATTGCTTAGACTGGTAGTGCATGCCTCTGTCCGGAGTTTAGACACTACTTCGATGGCATTGAACGAGTTGACTCGCTAAGTTTAAGCCCACACAAGTGGCTACCTAGTCGCTTCGTCAAAGCTCTAAATACTAACCCGGAGTATTTGGGAAATAAACAGAGTGAATCGGACTCAATTGTGGATTATAAGGATTGGCAATTGGGTACGGGGCATATTCAAATCGCTCCGATTATGGCTGGTCCTACGCAGTTCTGGTGTGCTGAACCTCCAAAGTCACATCTGGTCTGACATACGGCTAGCCAAAATGCTTGGGGGGCTAGTAAAATCAGATCCCCGGTTCGAAATTGTGGTGCCCAGACAATTCGCATTGGTGTGTCGTCGGTTAAACCAGTACTCAGAATTCTGTTCGGGCAACAACGAGATGTTAAATAGAAATTACTGGAGTAGATCAATTCAACGGGGCGGGTTTACATGACTCATACTATGGACGGGGGGTATGTATGCTCAGGTTTGTAGCGGGGCCATTCTTACGAAGAGCGCCACGTGGTAGCTGCGTGCCTGCGTGTAAGTTGATAATGGATGCGTAATTTTAGTTTAATGGTGATATGTGAAGATTGAAAAGTTTCATACGACGTAGCTCTACACCGTTGGATTGTTTATTGGATGAAATATGTTTTGTATCATGCAGATATACACAAATCAAAGCAGGGCGCCGCGAGTAGTAATACCAATACGTGTTGAAGCTAAACTATAAGTATTGGACCATTAGTGCATGTTTTCTTCCTTAGTGTTAAGTGAATTTAAATTTAATCAATAAAATTTAAAATAATACTAGAGATAACTTTAAAGAGAAATCTGGTAAGGACTTAAAGCTTCGAGAGATTTCAAGTTTGAATTTTAAAAGTGTTATCTTATTGAAATGCCAACGAGTCAAATCGTAGATTTTATCCGAATCGTTTGTCCAGATATGACAATATACCAACTCGATAGATTAGAATTTCTCACATATTAAAAAAAAAAAAAACTTAAAAGAGGTGATATAAATTCATAATTGATTTCATCTTTTCCTTGTTCAAGGCTACTTGTAAAGAAACATAAAATGTGAAATAACTATGGCCACATTTGTAAATTGTTAACAACATAAAGAAATTGATTGCGTTGAACGGTTCTCATCACAGAGGCAAGGCAATGATTCACCCATATATAGAGTATTCCTGATAAGTGTAATTTATAAGATACAAAGAATGATTTGGATAATAGAAAATTGCCAATATTGCGAAGATTACAAAAGCCATAATTCAAAATCAAGTAGCTTTTACATACTGCAAGTCCATTTCACAAGTTATGCAGGGTTGCAAATACAACTTGAATATACGAGTTGGGAATGAAAACTCTTGAAGAAGTTTAAGCCCACCATGGCGCTTCATCAGTTCTGAAATCTGTCTCAGTCCAGGGAACAAAGACTACCTTTCCATCTTCAATGTTGACGTGAGCCAATGCCAATGACTACCAAAATAGATTCATTGTTATCAAGAAACAGACATTGGGTAAAATGTATTTCTAATCATTTCAATGAAGAATGACTCCCAGGTTTTCGTGAGCATTAGAATTAATTTCAATAACTTATGCATATGATCTTCTAGCATAGAAAATTAAGGAGATATAACGGCATGCTTGGGCATAACTACATAGGTCTGATGCTATGCTCCTCTCTCAAGAGCTGGCTACATAACATTTTTTAGCATCACTTTCAATGCCATACCAAAGCAGTAAAGGAAAATCACAACATTGACTATAACGAGTAATTTCAGTAGTGAAAATGCTCTCGGATGTAATCTATATTTATCTGATGTAGAATGAAGGAATAATTAGAATGACCAACAGATCAAGTAAAGGGACATAAGTAATGCTCCACTTACCAATGGAGCCGGCCCTCTAACAACTTTTCCTTGGTTATTGTACTGGGATCCGTGGCAGGGACAGATGAACTTGTTCTCAGCTGTATTCCATGGCACAACACAACCAAGATGTGTGCAGACTCCATTGATAGCATATGATGCAATCGTTCGGTCTTTTTCCACAACAAGGTAGGTTGGATCCCCCTTAAACCCATAATTGAATTTAAATCAACGATCAAAATACTCACTAATTGAATTTAAATCAGCGTTCAAAATACTCACTGTATTACAACCTCTCAATAATGTAGTGTTTAGGCCTTCATAGAGGAGAAAATCTAGAAATCAAACTAAGGAATGAACTCTGATTTAAATAGAAACACCAACTTGGGAAATCAAGCTTCACATATAAAAAAAACACAAACAGGAAGATCCTCAGCAATTACAAATCCTATGATTTCTATATTTTTAAACTTGGAGTCAAGGGTCAAGGATTGATAAAAAAGATTTTCTTGTTTAATACATGCATTTGAAGAAAAAGGAGATTATTTTCAAAGAAAGCTATTTGTACCTTCAATCCTTGTGTGAGGGTTCGATCCCCAGGGCCATGAGTTTTAAGCCATTCGGCAGCAATGACATCGTTACCAAAGGCATCCTGGGCAACGGTACCACCACCAGCGCTTCCTAACCTGTTATAATGTTCCAACATAAGAAAATGCAAAAACAGAAACAGAACTCCAGAGCAACAAAAGCAACATCCTAGTGAATGATAGCAGATTGCTAACCACGTGAAACCTAAGATACACTGCTTGGGACCATAGCAATTCTAGAAGAATAAAAGAGACTTGTGACCACACAAACAGAATTCAGTCCAAATGAGTAACAGAAAAGAACTTTGAGGTAGCAGATTATGTGGTAATGTTCGACCTATATGATCAACATTTTCGAGAAAATCAAAGAGAATAGGCCAATTGAAGCCATTGTATCCATTCTTTCAAAATAGATAAGTCTATTACCTCCATGAAACGAGATTAAATCCAGCTATATTCTTCTTTTTTAACGGAATAGAAAATGCTCAGCCTCGGAAAAAACACTTCAACTGAAGGGAGTAGGAAGCATATTAATTTCCCTAAAAACATAGTTCTTTCCCAAACGATGATTCTTGATTAAATTTAATTATATCACGAGTCCACGAAAAAATGGTTTACATTATGTCGCAATTAAACACGCTTCCAAGAAAAATTAAGGCTCCATTTTCCCCATGTACGTAGAAATCTTGGAGGTAAATAAATCATGGCCATACTTAGGTTATTTTCCTACTTACACAATTGAAATATGATAAACAGTAAAAAATCTATCCACTATAATTTATATTACTTGTAATTCCGTTAATTTTAAACTAAAGAATATAAAAAGGTTTAAATCAGCTAATTACAAATATGATAAAGACCAAGAAAGCTGAACTCACCCAGGTGGGGCAAAGAAGGCAGCATAAGGAACCAACATAAATCCAGTGGGAAGAGAAACAGCACCCAAAAGAAGTAAATTCATTAGCTGCCTCTTGCCCATGTCAGGAACTCTATCAGCTGGAATACTTGTAGCCTGGCACTTGATTTTCATTCCCTTTTGTTTTTGATCTTTTGTTACCATCTGGGTCATTGTTGGCTTTACAAGAAGAGCCCTTGATGGAGAGAACATGCCACTCTTGCTTGAACATAGCTATTATCAAGAAACTTAAAAAAGTTAGTGATAAATAATCTTACTCACATTGCTTATAGTGACAATTTATGGGAATTTACCTGAGAAGCAGAAGAAAGAGTGGAGGACGCCATGTTGGAGATGGAGAACTCCTGGAGGAAATTGAGTGGAATATTGTATTTCAGTTGATCTTATGGAGATAAGTAATAACGACCACAGCACAGCAGTCAATTAGATAAGGTACGTTGCCACTATGTAGCCACATAGCCACAAGTTTCAGAGATGATAAGTTGCTCTTCCCTTCACAAGTGTCTCATCCCCATTTTTGGGCCTTTCTATAAATTTAAAAGCCTTCTTATTTTCAAGGTAGGCCACTTGAGCCTCAATAAAAAGCCCCAAGTTTGAAGTTTTATTCTGGGCCAATCTTATTGTTGATAAAATTAAAATTCGTGAAAATCACAGATAAACCGAAATTTTTTGAAAATTCACACAAATCTCCGTGACTACAGTATTTTCATCATTTAATCATTTGTTGATTAAATAAAATATTTAAATATTTAAAATAATATCTCTTCTCAACGATGAGATGACTCTTAAGAATAAAAGGGGTCCTAAAAATAAAACGGTTCTCAGAGATGAGAGGACTCCTAGGGATAAAACAGTTTTTAGGGATGAGACGGCTCTCAAAGATAAAACGAAAAAAAGAAAAAGAAGAAGAATCAGAAGAGAGAAGGAGAAAAGAGAGAATAAGGAGAGTATGTAGGTAACTTGAGAGCCACTTTAGTTAAATTATAAACACAAATATCAAACGAAACTCTTCAACCATAAGCTATTTCTCGTTTGTTATAAGAAATTCGTTGAAGATTTTTATTATTAGGCATATGAAAGTTATCGAACATTTTTTACACAAATAATTTTAATATAAAAAGTTAAAATAGTTAATTTTTAATATATTAAAATGATGAGCACTCAAAATGGATAATAATAGTAATACAAATAAAAGCAAATTGAAAACTGAGGTTATTTGGAAACATTTTAATGTTTCTAATTAATTAACAAACAGTTAAAGAGATAGAAAAACATTAGTAACAAAGAATTTTGTACAAATTTTCACAAACTTTCTTTCTATTTGTTGATTCCATAATGGAAGGTTTCTATAAACACCTGCTCTATTGTCTCATATTACAGTATGAAGACAAAAGTCAAAGACAATTTTGATTTCTAACCTGGTTATGTAAATACCCATTAAAAAGAATAATTCCATGATAGCGTTAACTTTTTGGCGTGTGACTGGGGGACAAGGCATAAAGATTTTTAGTCCCAAGCTTTATTTTAAAAAGGAAAAGTCCTAATCTATTACCAAGTAGACGTGCTTTGCCTGGAACCCAGTAACAAAGCCATTAATGAAAACAGACAGACCGAGTTAAACATGGAGAAAAATATTGAGCAACTCGACCAATTAATGACACCAATTATCACTATTATACGTATAAATCCAGAATTTGCAGAATTATGTACTACAAAATGTAATGATCTGATCTAGAGATAGCACTTGAATAGCATAGGATTAGGACTTTCCCAGCGGAATTGGAAGATAACCTAATCGAGTGCCTCTAATACTGGATCTCAGGTTGAGTCATTCGAAGTCGTAGCTGCTGTTAAAAACAGTTGTTCTTGTGATCGAGTGCTAGAAATCTACAATAAATACTAATCTGTCTCTCTGCTGTTTAGCTGGCAAAGAAGACTACTGCTATTGCTTTGTAAAGAACATAAATAATACTGATGTAGGCTTTTGATTTTGCCTGAAAGTAGACCAAGGCCCACTTGCTTGTTTGTCTACAATCTATTATAAACTGAAATACACAATCATGCTGTTAATGCATGGGTGTTTGGCGTGAAATATGCACCCATCATGTGATTCTTATACTATCACTCCAAGCGTGCAAACTCTCCCTCTGATCATTCCCTGCCAATCTCACCCTTTTGTAAAAATCTGCGTTTTTAAAAATTGTCAAATTGTAATTTATTTATATTAATTTGATACATGCAAATATATAAATAGAAAAGAGAGAAAAAAAAAAGTAAAAGTAGTATTACAATATGGGTGTCTTTAGTTTAGGCTTTCTCTTGCACCAATGCAGAGAAAGAGAATCTATTAACATCATAGAAGAAGACACCCAACAAGTAAAGTGGACTAGTGAAAGAAGAAAAAATAAATAAATTAAATGGTATAATCTACAGTCTACAGATAGATATATAAATGAATAAACAGGAGAGGAGTACGAGATGAAGCAACTTTGGCGTAACAAGAAACAATGGAACTTTCTTCAAAGGCATTTCCAAACCATGAAACCTTAAAGCTGCTTGGCTTATTGTGATATCTCTAGCAAGCTTTTTGTCTCCCACAGCTCAGTTCTATATATATGAAATAAATTTTCTTATATTTAATAACTGAATCAGGTTATAATTTATTAATCTTAGGTAAAGAGGTTGACTCACTTATCTAATAGAATCCTGAGGAGGTTTGCTAATTTTTTTGCCAGCATGTTCATTCATGCACAGAATTTGAATTGGTTTGACCATTTCTGTGCATGTTTGCAATGCATTTGAAGAACAAACGTTCCCAACGAATTAATGATCATAGCCATCAACTCCATAATAATCCTCTTATATCAATGGCTGTGATCTTAAATTGGAATTTGCATGCCATCATATATATATATATATATATATATATATATATTTGAATATTCATAATATGGATGAGCTTGATGTGCTTTTCTCTTGATGACAAAATATTTTAAGAAATAATGTAAAAAGGGTATATTCATACGTCTACATGAATACGTTCTGCAAAGATAATAATCCATTAAAGTAGACAAAGGAAAGTAGCTCCAAGTGGGGTTTCTATCACTAAAAGCAGAAGTCAAAGAATTCAAGTGATTGGTGAATAATTTCAAAAGTTGTTGCATTCAGGACTTATGTGGGGGACCTTTTGCACTAAAAATGACCACGCATATGATTGTTTTGTCTTATATAAAGTGAGAATTCTCCTGTGTGTTCCCACTAGCTTTACTAGTTTTGAGACAGAGACATTGAAATTGTGAAGTGAAATAGACCCAAATTGCGTTTACTTTATAATTTAGGAACAAAACAGATAAATGAAACTTTTATTCAGAAAGTTCTACAATATATTTTCTTTCCCTTGTGTTTGTCCTTGGAAACGCAAGATTAGTCTTCAAAATCGTTTGCCATTATTACTAATCTTCTTCGTGCATAAAACATGGGATTAATACATAATGAATTCTATATTCAATATTAGATTAATTTGAATTAGAGGTGTCTAACGGTTAAATCCGATAGTTTTGGATCGGGTTGAACTGGGTCAAAAAACCAAAAAAAACAGAATAGGTAGTTATAATGGATGAATCCGGACCGATTTTATGGTTCGTATTTGTTGGAATCGGTCCAAAATCGGAAATGAAAATAACGGATCGGTCTGAGTCGATTTTGGTTTAAAAACGATTCCGGTTCCGATTTCGATTCAACCAGTCGGTTCACATTGTTACCTTTTTTTAATTTTTTTATTTTATTCGCGGGTTGCACCTGTCTGAATCATCGGGTTAGTGGCTACACGAGCCAGATCGATTTCGAACTGGGTTGTATGTTTCAAATATCTTGAATCAGCCCAATTCGTTTATATTGATCCGAAATCGATCCAGCCCATATGAATAGTTTATCGAGCCAATTCGGATCCGATTTTTAACGGGCCATATCAGGCTAGTTCGCTGGTCAACCTGACCCGTTATACATCTCTAATTTGAATACACAACCCTACACAGAGTTTGTGCATAACTGCTAATGCTCTAACTATATGAAATTATAGACGTATGCCGACAGTAGACGATGCATTAATTCATTCATAGATGTGTACATATATATCCCTTGTTCAATTGGGATACATTATCTTGGAAAAAATTTATGAGTGACACATGGGATCTTATCAGAAAAGAACGTGGTACTTCGGTCCCAGGTATTTCAACGTTCGTGACAATCTCAGGACCCACAGAATCACCCTTTCGAATGGACCCAGCTTAGGCCCCAAGGAGTCATTCTCCTAGTGTACCTGACCTCATTCCCTAAAGAGTCAACCTCTCGAGAAGCCCAGTCTCTTGCCCCAAGGGATCATCCTCTTAGGCAAATATGTCTTGGGTTCCAGGGAGTCGATTTCTCAAACAAGCACGCACCACCATTTATGAGCGTTCGACGATCCTCAGGTGATTTACCCTAAAGACTCAAAGACACGCCACAATCCTCAAGTACCAGCAGTTGAAGCCCTCAGGCGTGTAGTAGTCGTAGGCCTCCGAGAACTCGTGTCCGCCCCAAGATGACCTAACCGTCCCTTACAAAGTGCATAGTCAGCCTTACAACTGCAGCGACCCCTCTGTGAAAGTATATCCTCTCCACCAACCTGCATGAAGCCCCCAACCAGAGAACTCCCCCAATTACGCGCCCATGCTATCAAAAATGAGAATGACTATTGACATAGCTGGCCCTATGACAGGAGTAAATATCCTGTCTTAGGAGTTGTCTGTCCCATCCATCATCCATCTTTAGACAATATGACAGTAGCATATCTAGAATTAGTAGAAATGTTAGCTACAGTATTAATAGAAAGCGATCACACATTGTCCAAAGACACTAAAGTCCTATTATTCCTATTCTCCAATATCTAGTCATATCACTAAGGCACTATATAAAGAGGAGTTATCTATCAAATAAAGGATTTCAAATCTTCTGTATTTAGCCTTCTATTCACTGGCATTCCACTTCGATTTCCCTTTTCTTCACATCCAATAAAAGGAATCTCTTTCTCTTGCATTCCATTTCGGTTTGTTTATCGAAATTCATCATATATTTTCTCATTATATCTGACTTAGATATCAGAATTTTCTTATTGGGATCCCACCCGACGTGACTTTAGCATGTTATTATCTTATAGGGATTTTGAGATGAAACTTTATAAGAGAGGATCTAACCAACAACTCTTTCCGATGAGAATCCAATGACACAACAATCATATTCAAATTCACATCTCAACACACTTTTTTTTTTTTTAAACAAACTCAATTTTAAGTTAGACCGAATGATAAATTTCTTATATGATTTGTTTAGATAATAATTTTATTTTTATTTTATGTTTTGTGATATTTTTTTTTAATCTAAAAGTTATGATAATACCTACCAAATCAATTCTCTTAAATTTTTATCTTTTTATGTAGTATAATAATTATTATACTCTTAATTTTTTTATCTTTTTTATATAGTATAATAATTATTATACAATTAATTTGCATAAAAGTATAAAAATTAAAAAATTTAAAATATAATTTATAAATTCTTTATGTTCTTAAAATACAAGTTTTATTAGTTAAATTTTGTTTATTTTATATATTTTCTAATTTTTATTTTTATAAAATATAATAATTATTATATACGAAAAAATAAAATACTAAAAAAATTAATTTAATATTAAATATTTATCATAATTTTTTAATTTAAAAAAATTATTACAAAATATAAGATAAAAAATTATCATTTAACTAAATCACGTGAGATATTTATCATTCTCGCTTTATAAGTTATAATCGAGTTAAATTTTAACTTGGTTGTAAGGGAAGCAGTTATGACGCCATTCCATTCTTTAATTAATGGCTGGTACATATGAATGCCAGTTTTATGGTAGGCCCACTGCACAACACAGTGGAGAAAACATTATATTTAATTTCATCATACCGAGTCTTAAGACTTTCAATTTACCCACCCCTTGAATTTTCGTTTTACTAAGTGGGTTAATTTATTCAATGACTAATAATGCAAGGATAATCCTTTTTTTTTTTTAAATTTTTGAGTAATACTTTCTCATTTACTTCGATTTTATCAAAACCCATTAAATAATTTCAGTCATAGTTTTTAATTAACTTGATATCATATCAAATTATTAACCTATGTAGTAATAACATTGGCACCACATGCTTAGAACTGCGGTCTGCAAAAGCTTTGTCTTATTGATAGCCTTTTCCATTTATAAGGATTCAATCCAACGACATGAACACAAGCTGTCACTCTGACAATATTGGAATATATTTGAAGTCATTTTAGTTACATATAAAGAATGGCGGGACTGAATGTTGAAGACTTTCACTTGGAGTTGTTACATGGTTTGGTGTGAGAGGCCAACAATTCAAACTTGTCCTTGTCCTTGCACTTGTCGAATAATACATATAATGTATTTTAAGTATTTAGGCTCACTTTTGCTCGACTGTATTTGATATTTTCAAGGTGGGAAGGACTCCTAGTAAATTTTGTATCAGGAAATTACCTCTCTGGTCCATTGGCAGAAGGTATCCCAGCCAGTAGCAAGCTTAATTTGAGTATGTATATATTTGATGTTTACATTTGGTCCATTTATAGAGCCAATACAATTCGTGTACAAATGCAAAATTAATAGCATAATTTGAATCAATTTTACAACATATACAGGCATTTTGATTTGAGTTTAAAATTACTGTTCTTAATTGTAAATTGAATGAATTCTGTATATTTACAGTATGAACGGGGAATGATATTTAAATGTATTCATATAACATAGAACGGCGTAAGCTGGCCGGGCACCTGCATTAAAAAAAAACAAAAAAAAAACATAACATAGAACGGCTGATCATTCAAACACGGATTAATTTCCACAAGCAATAGAGACCATCAACTTTCTGGTGCACGTGGCAGAAAGTATGAACTCCACGTAGAAAACACATAACAATCATATGGTTTCTATTTAATGTACGATCATATGTGGACTGAACTTAATTATGGATAACAAACTCTCACAGAAAAAATAAATTCTTAGTAAGTACTGAAGGAGTATGCCGCAAAATTTGATTGGTTTGACCTAAAAAAGTCTTAATAGTTAAAAATCTAAACTAGCATATTGTTCATCTCCGACCAAACCCTTTATCTGACAAAGCTTGCAACCTCACAAATGGCTTTGACCCCATCTGATTCCTCCCCGTCCAGTTTTCCTTCCCAATAAAAGGGAGCATATCAGCATATGGTAAAATGCAAATCACTACTCAATTCTCATCAACCCTGCCTGCATTTGCCAAGGAGCGAAGTTCAAGTCTCCACCATGCCTATACCATCTTTTCAATAAGAATACATCACTCGGCTCATCAAATCTCTCTCCCCCTCCCTCCTCATCCTCCCACTCGTCTTCTCTCTCTCTCCCTCTCTGTGCTATCTTATCATAACTTCTCTTCTTTTTAACAAATGTATTTGGTGCTCTACTGAGAGCCGAAACCTCATAGACTTGTTCGATGGAGTTCAACCTTGAAAATCCTTTTACTAATTTCCAGGACTTCAACAACGATGAAACTGAAACAATTGAATCTCTCTTTCTCGTTGAATCTGATCACATGCCGTCACAGAACTACATAAAGAATCTCAAAGCCAGAGACCTTGATATCTCTCTTCGAAGACAAGCTATCTCTTCAATCTTACAGGTAAAGATAGTATAAATATTAGCAGTTCTTCAGGCATTTTCAATTTTCTCTCCTTCCTTTGAAGTCTTGGTTGTTATGTGAGTTCTGATTTCTCCCTTTAATTTGTTTTATCAGTCTTCCTACAAGTTTGATCCGTTTTTATCATATCTTGCTGTGAATTACCTGGATCGGTTTCTATACAGCCTAGAAATACAGGTATATACCCTGAACAAACGGTGATTACTTTTGTTGAACCTTACTTTGTTCTGTTGGTTAGTGGATGAATGTTTTAAGATCTGACTGCATATCTTGGTAATGTAGCAAGCAAAACCATGGATGCTTAGGCTTCTTGCAATCTCTTGCCTCTCTCTAGCGGCCAAGATGAGGAAAATAGAGTTCTCTCTGGCTGATTTTCAGGTACAATTTACACAAAGTTTATGCACATGTTGGTCAGAGAACTGTTATCTGAAAATTTTTTTTGCATAGGGTGATGGAGGTCTGTTGTTTGACACACAGACAATACAGCGAATGGAGTATCTAATCTTGGGAGCTCTTGGATGGAGAATGCGCTCAATCACTCCCTTCTCTTTCATCTCTCTTTTCCTTACTCTGTTCAAGCTCACAGACCCACAACTTAAACAAGCTCTTAAAACTCGAGCTACTGAAATGATTTTCAAAGCCCAAAATGGTAAATGCACAACAAAATGGGAAGACATTATTGCTTATGTTTTTCCTCTCATCACCGTCCACTAATGTCTTATGATACATTTTGTACGTTCAGATGTTAACCTTTTAGAGTTCAAGCCATCAATAATTGCTGCATCAGCTCTTCTCTCTGCTTCTCGTGAAATTTTTCCGTTGCAACTCTCTCGCTTTAGAAAGGCAATTTCCTACTGTGCATACGTAAATAAGGTAAAATCTTTATTTATCCATCTTGAAGTACGACGGTTCACGTTAAATATCTTCTATTTTTTTGGATCTCCGGGAACTAAAACCTGTGCATTTTCCCTCTGTTAGTAAATTAAATTCATTTAATATGTTAACAGTAAAGTAAATAAAAAGCTGTTAACTGTAACATTACGGTATTTCGATCATTTAATATGTTGCAGGAAAACATGTTGCAATGCTACAATGCGATGCAAGACGTAATATCGATGCAAGAATACTACGAGTCAGGATTGGATACGGTGTCAAGCTCGGACACGCCAGTCAATGTATTGGACCGGCGTTTTTCAAGCTCACAAAGTGATAAGACCAATGTCATCTCCATCACAACAATCAATACTACTCCACAGCCCTTAGACTGAGAGATAGGAGAAAAATGAGTGGTTACTGTAACGATCACAACATCCAGCTTTCCAAGATCCAACAGTGCTGATGATAATTGACACAGTTCATCAATCGTCTGGTCCATCAGAGAGTGACCCTGGCTATCCGCTTCAAATAACCAAGTTTCTGAAACTATTATTATAAATAAAGAAAAAAAGAGAATGGGCAAGAAGTCGATGATTCATGGACAAAATCTCTGCTACAAGATCGTAGTACGGTCATTTACTATTTCT
This sequence comes from Trichilia minutiflora, assembly GCA_035590515.1. Classification (NCBI taxonomy): domain Eukaryota; kingdom Viridiplantae; phylum Streptophyta; class Magnoliopsida; order Sapindales; family Meliaceae; genus Trichilia; species Trichilia minutiflora. The sequence continues at coordinate 2,884,185 of JAVXUL010000001.1, read as the reverse complement.
TAGTAGCAAAAAATGAAGGCTAGATAAGAATGAGAAAAGAGAATAGAATTGTTTTTTGTTTCCTTTCGTTTCTCTCAGGGGACCAAGTATAGCAGCAAACAAAGACAAAACATAACTTTGAATTGTAGTAAGGGGTTGAATTTTATTATGTTTCGGTTTTGGTTTTAGTCCATGGTTGTCTCTTAGTTTCTAACAGAGTAATAGTATTAATAATACAGTAATAATATTAATAAAAATAAAACAATTCATACTTCTTGGAATTTGAAATTAACGGTACTAGAGCATAGTCAGCGAGGGAAATCTCTTTTAAGTTGTCTATTTCTGTCTCAGTTTTTGCGATAAACCTGTGGGGCTAGAATCGGTTCAATAAATAGCATTTCTCTTGAATTATCAGGGTTTGAGAAACTATTTTAGTGAAACAGATGACGTTTTATCATGTGATAGTGTACAGTATTAATCGTTTGATGGTCCCATCCAAGAAATTAGTCATTAGATCTATAAATACCTCGTCTATCAAAGCTTGGTCCACCTTGAGGTCCCTGTTGCAAGGTGATGATAACTCTGCAAACAGGACCACCACCACAGGACCAGGGAGTGATGAATCATTTCCTTAGTCCACCAGCAATAAACTCAAGCGTTCTATACAATCTTAGCATATACATACATTATGTAATGTTTTATATGTTCTGCGAAGAATAGCCCGAATCCAGAATTTGCCAATTTCAATTCTTTTTTCGTCTTTTATTTAATTCGAATTATCTATCTCCAGTGCTTGAGATAATCCTTTATTTATAGTCTTAATTTGTTTACAATTAATCAGTTAAAAACTTTTAAATATACTAATCCCAGCAACTGCAAACACCCGTTCTTTCAAAGCTAGAGGTCACAATTACAACAAACAAATAGGAAACGCGCTGTTGCTATTCTATTAACCGGACCGGAGACTATATCATATGACCGAGCACTATTACTTGTTCTCGCTACTCTGATTTATATCACATTTACTACAAGCAACAAGAAATTAAGGCATTTTTGCTGTGCTGTTAATACTTGTTCTCGGTTATTTGACGTTTTTCGATACTGTTGCCTTTCCAAAGTAACTAGGTGATGTAGTTTGTGACGCTCTTTATAGGAATCATTTAGGTGATCTCTTGGGAGGTTTCGGTTTGCCTTTAGGTTGCAACTCTCTCTCTATCTGTTATGCTAAAATTTTTGATTGGAAAGCAACTCTTCACAATAATTCATTTTGAGGAAGCTTTTCTACTTACTCTTGGTATTTGAGTAAACGTTGGATCAATTACAGCCTCAAGATTTTTCTATGAACTTTCATTTTATCGACATTTTCATTGAAAAAGACTGTCTTGCAGATATTAGGGCTGCACGATGTTGATTTTTAGTTGGAGGCATCCCCCTCCTCAAAAAATTAGAATGTTTTTAATTACATGATGCTATTATATCTTTTTTTTCATACCACTCAATTTGCCTAAGTTTTATCTTAATTAATTTTTTTTTCTTCTAATTTTCCTAAAGTTTTACTATTTTCTTTATATCATTGTTTTATGCTAACTTAACTTAAGGCGTAATGTTTGTTATATTTCTCATTCGGTGTTCTCTTTCTCTTTCTGTTTCTATATATTTTTTTAAAGTCTCTTGCTCTTCTTTTTTCTCTTTTTAAAATATATTGTTCTTGCCACTCAACCTAATGTCTAAATAGTAATATAGTAATTAATGTTATTTATTTTAAATATGCATCCTAAACAAAGTAACATATATTTATTTAATAATAAAAAATTTAATAAATTAAAATTTAAAATTATAATGATTCATAGTTCAATAAAACTATGTCAATTATATGTCACATCATTTGAATTTTATTTTTAAAAAAAATTTAAGGTAAATACTATTATTAATAATAAAAGAGTAATTCGACTTATACTAGACCAAATACTTATTCTAAATGACATGGCTTGCATTCATTCAATGGTTTAATAAAAAAATTAAAATTTTCTTTTGTTTAGCCTAATTCATTATTTATGATTTTAATAAATTATGCAAAATTTTTGCTAGTTTTTAAAAATAATACATGATTGACTAAAAGTGACAAATTGATTATAAACCTTTTTTTAATAAAAGTTTTTATTCAAATATAGATTAAATTCGTAACTAACGAAAATAAATATAAAAAACAAAAACAAAGATCTTAATCACACTCATTTTGCTAATAATCAATACTATGAGGTGG
>JAVXUL010000001.1:2864831-2881843 GCA_035590515.1 Trichilia minutiflora | reverse complement strand
GGTACCCACTCTAGCTTCCATTTTGCACCTTTATTTTCTCCTTTGAAAGCATAGATTTAGGGCTTGGTTCCTAGAGAAAAAAACTTCTGTTATGCATGTTTTAGACCATTAGAAACCAATATTCGTAGGCTACGGAATTCTATGATTCTAATATAACTGAATCCAGAAATAATGGGAGGTACGCTTTCAATATTCAGAGAACATTCTATACTTTATATACAGGCTCTCACACACACAAAAAAAAGATATTCTTTGAAGCCTTTTTCTTTGGTTTTTGTCTTGTTCTCTTCACCTCACACACAAGCAAAACCCTTACTGACTTAAGCATCAGAGGGTTTTCGTCGGGAGATCAGCTTTACCTCTAAAATTCTCTTTGTTTTGCAGTCTCGGAGTAGAAGTAAAAAGAAGAAGACCAGCTGATACTCGAGGTTAAAGACAACCTCAACTTCTTGTATCAACACCACTAATAATAATTATTATTATAAGATAAAGCTCAAGGATTATATAATTTATAATTCTTAATATCATTATTAATGATATTAAATTTTAGTCAAACTTTTAATTTTTTTATGAATATATTTATTAAAATTTAAAATTACAGACATTAAATTATAAAATAATATATTTAATTTTTAGTGTATATTTATATTAATTTTCATACAATTATAAAATATATAATTTAAGTTAGTGTAGTTGTTAAGTAGTAATGCATATGACTATGAAGGTCTTAAGTTCAAGTTTTTAATATTTCACAGTTATTTTTTATTTTTAAAAGTTCGCTCCGGGTCAATTTGAAAGAATTTAAAGGTAAAATCGAAATCAGAGAAATAATGAGTAGTTTTCTAAAAAGTAGGGATAATAAAATATTAAGTCAAAAAGTTAAAAAATTGATCATTTGCCCTATAATTAAATATGATCTTTTTTCTTACAATAATTTAGAATTTAAGGATCACGTTGGTACTATTTTTTAATTAATATTTTATAAAAAAAAATATTTTTGTTAAATAGTTTCGGCTCAAGAATCTTTGTTACCATTTGATTAATAATATCTAGTATTTTGGTACCTAAATTATTTTGATTCATCTAAATAGTGTAGATAAATATATATATCGTATTTAATTTTAGACAACTCTATTATCTAAGTGTATATTATTAATTCTTTACAATTAAATTGCAATAAACTTTCAACAATGATTTGGTATTGCTTGGAGTAAATAGAAAACAATAAAAAACAGGCCCAATTGTGAACATCTCTGCTTGACTTGGAGAAAAATGTGTAGATGTAAATGTGATTTCTGTGTGTTAGCAGTTTAGATGAGAGTTACACAACAGACTTCGTGCAATAAATGTGATTTGGATCCATGAACAACTGATTATTTGCAGTGGTCAACAAAACACATTCGTTTCTGTATGTCGTTATAGAATTCATATCCTTTTTGTCCTACGTTTACATTTACCATTTTCCCATTTCTCTACTTGCATCTTTTATGGGTTCTTTTTTTTCCTGAATCTAGAAAGCATGATATTTGATCATTCATAATTTCTACCTAATTAAGAATTTTAATGCTGTAAGCCTTCTGCTTCTGCTTGCATGTAGCTTTAATTTACATTGCATAGCTAACCGAATTCCCTCTTTATTGTTTCAACAATTACATTATAAAATATAAACTAAGAAAGGAAAGGATTGAGAGAAGTTAGTTTTCCAGCGGGACCAAACAAGGATTCCTAACCTTTCTATCTTCATTTTCTTCTGCTAGCATGAAATCAATAGCTAACAAATTTCTTTATTTCATTTGTCCGATTGTCCTGTTCATAGTCTGCCGTGTTTTTTGTGGCTATTATGCATACGGTAGCCATTAAGTCAACACAACTCACACACATGAAACACGAGGGAGAACAGTACATACGTACTGGATCAAAAGAATTCATATTATTAGGTATAACAATCAACAATTTAAATGCAACCGTAATATTGATACATCCACCTCACCCAAACTTTATCAATGTTAGCCTATTTAATGGTGGTGGTAGCTTTGCGCACTTAAAGCTAAACAGAGATGTTTACTGCTCTAGATAATGGAAGGAAAATTTAAAGTTATTTTTAAGGGGTATAGTAGTGTTTGACAATTCTTAATCGTATAATGTAATCAACTGATCATTATGTCAAATACTTGAATATTAATCTTATTAATAATTTATATTTTTTTATATACGTAAAAGTTGTACTCAATGAACGATTTGAAATAATAACAAATATTAATAATTAACAATTAATTTATCATTATTTTAAAAAAATATTATTAATATTATTATTTTTAAAATAAAAAATAATTATATTAAATAACTAAATGATTAATTATTTAAATTTTTATTATTATAAAAGTAAATATAAATTATTTAAATTTATTTTCATATTTAGTTTTAAAATACTAAAATTTTAAAATTAATTTTTAAAGGAAGAAAAATATATTAATGATTATTGATATTAAAAGTTATTTTAAAAATATTGATAATTAATTATTGGAATTAAAGAATATTTAAAAATATTACGGATTATTAAAATCAAAAAGTTAATATATTATTATATTAATATTATTTATTTAAATTTTATTATAGTTAAATAAGAATTATGTCATTTTTAGCTTTACAATTAATTTAAAGATATTTATATTTATAAATTAATAATAATTTTTAAAACAACAAAAATATTATATTTTACTATTTTATAAATATATTTATTTGAATTATATAAAAAATTAAGAACTTTTATTATAATTTTATATTTTAATTTTAAATCGTTCATTAAATACAATTGTAGATTATATAAAAATAAATTACTAATAAAATTAATATTTTATTATTTGGCATTACGGTTAATTAATTGCGTTATTTTATTGAAATTAAATCCTCAATAATTTTGAAAAATTATAATTAAGTTAAAAAATAAATTAAACAACAATGAGATCCAAAAAATTTTCCACTTTAATCGATTGTATGTCCTCTCCCCCGGTTAACTGTAGATACCGCATGACATAATTGATTGAGAACATCAATCCCAATTGCCATTGCCTGAGTGAGTACTACATGCTACAGCCACATGCAAACGATCTTAGAAAATTATATTAATATTGGTAACAAGACTATGTTAACTATGACAACGAAATATATAGTGAATGTCTTCTTGTTATATACGTAGTCAATCTACACAAAAATAACACACAAATAGTGAATACACCACTAAGAGATCTATAATCCATGAAGAAAATAGTACAAAGGCTTCCGAACCGCAAAATCGATGTTCATCCCACCAAGAGAAATCCACACAATTGAGAGTTCGTGGAAGGTATTGATATTCAAGCCATAAAATTATAGCAACCCTTCCTGAAAAGATTCCTCAACAGCGAGGATAGCAGCCATTAGCACAACATATATAAAAGCCGTGTCTGGAAATCAAGTGCACATAAGATAATAGTAAATGTGTTGAAAAAGGAATCCAAGTACGATTGCCGTATATTTAGCATACGCACTAGGAATAATCTATTTCTGCCGGGTCTGACATCACTTGGTAGAACAAATCCAAATTATCATCATAGTACGAACCATATGGCAATGCAAATCCCCCATTTGATAAGGGTGAAGAATAACCAGGTGGGCTATAAGCGTTGTCTGATACAAATGGTTGGCTCCAGAGATCTCCACAGCCATCTTCATATCCTTCCCTTGACGCAATACGATCTTCGGTAAACCTGTTGACACCATATGCAAGCGCATGATCAAAACTTGAGGAGGAGAATTCACAGGCGGATGTTGACGGGGACAATGGAGAACTCTCTAATATTGGTGGATCGGCTGTAATCTTTTGGCTTTCGGCTTCTCCAATTTGGTTGGCTTCCCATTGTGAAGTTTCATCAGAGTGCTTTTCCATTCCATTAGATGTTGGATCATTCTTCTTTCGCATCTTCAAGTGGGTGTGCCAGTAGTTTTTTATTTCGTTATCTGTTCTTCCTGGTAATTTTGAAGCAATCAAGGACCATCTGTATGTAAAAGTGAAATATTATACCTTAGGCTTTCATCAGGAATTTGCATGATTATCAAAGTTAGTCGTTGTTCATATATCCTTGTGTCATAGAAATGATCAAAAAGATCAATCAATGACCAAAATTCACTTGCAAAGATCTCAAACTTACCTTGGAAATGTTCAATTATGTGTGTTCTGTGCTTAATTCCTTTAAATCGAAGTCTTTTCTGTGCTTTTCCCTTTAAATCATAACCCTAAAATGAAAACCCTTTTACATTCTAACCTTTAATTGTAAAATGAGAGTGGAGTCTTTTGGTTTTTAATCTAACTTGGATGGATCTACATCTAAAAAATTAAACCTAGCTATAAAATGTCAATTTTCAAGAAGAAAGAAGTGATCTAGTACTTATTTCCATGTTGCTCGTGTAATTTGATGATAATATCCTCTTCCTCTTTGGTGTAGCTGCCGTGTTTTAAATTAGGCCGGAGGTAGTTCATCCACCGCAGTCTGCAACTCTTGCCACACCTAGATAGACCTGTAAATCACAGCCAAATTAAGATCTATGACGAACATGATCATATATATAGCTCTGCATGTTTTACATCTCTTATTTTTCTTATAATTCAGTAGATTTGTTTCGTTATATTATGTTTCTGAAAATAATAATGTTCTTAATTACCTGCAAACTTGGGTAGCTCACGCCAATTCCAGTGGCCATGTTTCAGAATATAAATTCTTAACTTATCATCTTCTTCTTTACTCCATGAACCTTTCTTCATTCCATTTTCGTCATATGTTGGGCCTCTCACCATTTCTGATACACTCTTTCTCTCTCTCTTCAGGAAAGCAATCATTCAAAGGCGGCAATTTCCTTTTATACCGTAAATTTGATTAGTAGACAACCTGTCAAAATTAGTCATATCAATCCCAGCCTTCAAAGAAGAATGCATTAGTCATACTTAAGAATTTGGATGGCCCTAATAACACATGCAATAACGAAAGTCTTTTTCAGTATTAAATGAAATCTTTGGGTGTATACTGATAAGGAGCTAGACGTTGTGTTTTACATGTACCATACATGTGTAAGTTATGATTACACTGTGAACAGATAAAATTTCGAGATAAGATCCCCTAGTGTTAGATAGTATTAGCTTATGGAAAATCGTTGCAGTTCTGTTTGCACATTCTTAGTATCATTCCAATAGTCTATACGTCCTAATCAAAGACAAGAATTTTCCCGTTTTCATATTCAGTCTCAAAGAAAGTTGTATGAGTTGTGTTTAGTATCATTCATAGTATCATTCCAATTTTACTATTTAAAACACACACATATATATATGTATATATAAAACTTGTTAATTAATGTAATAATTTTTTTTTTGTTGGACCAAGTCAGCCTATCTCCCGGCCAAGCCTCTAAACAGTTCCTCTATTGACAATCGCATATAATATAATATTATTTTTTTCAGTTCTTTCAATGTGGCTACTGGGCATGACGTATGTAAGCTGATGTCATTAGAAAGCAATTGAGAAGTAACATTTACAATAATTTTATTTGTTCATATGACACGTATTATTTCAGATAACAGATGAAACGTAGCAGTTTCCTTTGCCTCTTGCCCGTGATAAACGATATCGAATTGTCATTTGTCAATCGTCAATCGTCAATTGTTAATTGTCATCGTTCAGTAGTGAGAATTCCGTAGCATTTACATTTGGTAGCATGTTATAGAATTGACATTAATTTGTCAGTGATAAAGTGTGGGGTAATGATATCCACAGAAACGACAAATGACACCCTGTCTATAAATTTTAAAATTAGATATAGAGTTCACATAAATTTAATTCAATCTTATATTATATTATGTTATAAATAATAAATAATTTAAATTATATAAAATAATTTGAATAAATTTATATTATTAATTTATACTTTAAAATTAAATAAAATAATTTTTTTAATTTGAATTGACTTTAAAAAAATAAAATTTTGGCTCTTATTTTATTTTTTAATTTAATTTTAAAATAATAAATTTATTATTTTATCAAATAATATTATTAAAATAATTAATATATTATTTTATTATATAATATCAATATTATTATGTAATAATAAAAAGTATATTTAATATCTATTTAAATGAAATATTTAATATCTATTTAAATGATTTGATTTGACAATTTAAGATTTAAAATTAATTAATTCACAATTTTAATTAATAATAGTAATTTATAAAATTTCAATACAAAATTGATCTAAATTTTTTTAAAATTAATTCAAACCGATCTAATTAAATAGTTTGCATTAGGTTGAATTGAATCGATTTAGATTTGCTTACATCTACCTAAATTTATGTCTTTCATAAAAAAAATTGAAATATTTCACATTGAATTATGTTATCTTATATTTTTTATACACAAAATAACGATAATAATAATAATAATAATAATAATTTCACATGTTAAGTGGTGCTCAAAATTGTTGTTGAAATTTATGATTCTATTTCAATTCTTCTATAATTCTATCAAAATCACTTTTTTTTAAATTTTTAAATTTTAATATAATTATACAATACACAAAATACGACAGTTCAAATTAGTATAATTTATCATTTGTTTACAAATTTTGATTATTTTATACCTATATTTTTTAAAACCTAAATAAATAACCATATTTCTTCTTTAGCAAATTTAGAAAAATAATAAATTGATGAATAACATAATGATAAAAATAATTTTAAAGCATTTTGAATTAATAAAAAAGGTAATAATGAAAGTTAATCTTAAATAAACAAGTTTTCATTAATGCTGAAAATTAAATAACTATCAATTATTTAATTAAAAATAATTAAGTTTTTTTTGAAATCGACAGAATATTATAAGAAAATTTTACAGTTTAAATAGGATAAAAAAAGGGTTTTAAGAGGATTTTCAAAAGGGTAACAATGGCATCACATTTAACAAAAATATTTCAAACTGCTTAATTCATAATTTAATACTATTTGACAACAGTTTTCGGAAATAAATAATAGTTATTTTTAAATAACTTATAAGAGAATATTTAATATAATTTTAAAACGTTTATTATAACTTCCTTGTTTTAATACAAGACAATCATATTTTATATTTTGATAAACTTAATTTCTATTATATGCTTATTAATTATTGTATGACAAAGTTTTTTTACTAATCATGAATTGAGAGCATCAATTTTTTACCAAATTAATTTATTTTAATTTTATAATATTACTAATTAAAACTGTAAGAATACATATATAATTTAATTAAATATATATTATATTTATTATATATTATCATAATACGTTAATACTAAAATTTATTGAATACTAATATTTCATTGTTAAGTATTATTTATTAAATACTTAATTATTTTTTAATAGCAAATTATTTTAGAATACTACTTGCTAAATATTTAATTTTTTACAGCAAATTATTTTTTCAACACACAATAACAAATTATTTTATAATCGCAATCTGATTGCTTATTCACGTATATTTTTGTAAATTAAGATATACTTAATGAATAGCCAAAATGATGAAAAAAATTATTATTGTTATTTGATTTTCAAAATAAGCACATTTAGAATGATAACAATCGATTGTTGATGAAAATTCGACATAGAGTTTACATGTTTTTGTAGAAGTAACATTCTAAAAATTTATTCTTATTTAAAAAGAGATTAGATTGAGGTAAGGAGACGAATAAAACCAAATCAAATGGTTGTTCTCAACTATAAAATATTTGTGAAATATAATTCAATTTTGTAGATTACAAGGAGTATTTGGTAGAATGGATGAAGCAAATGGTTCGAACGAATTTCTAAAAACAAAAAAGTCAGAAAGCTTAGAAGAATTTGTTCGAATGAATTGGATAGATCATTTGAACGAATTTGATGACAAAACAAGTCAATGAACAAGATAAAATAAAATTTGATAAAAAGAATCAAGATATTTATTCAATTAAATAGTGCTATTTTCCTATTGACTTTAAGAATCCTAAGTTATTTTGAAACCTATAAAAGTGTTATATTCTCTGGGTTAAATAAAAGTGAGAGAGAGACGAAAAGACTTGAAAGAGACAAAGTAAGGTCACAAGAAACAATGAAAAAATGGTTATGTTCAAAAAAAGTTGTGCTTGTGCTTTTGAATCATAAAATCTCCAATAATAAAGTCTTCTTCTCCTATAAATTAGCTTGTTTCTTGTTTGATTGGTTTGTTGCAAAGTTATTGGTACTTGTTTCTAAGTTGTTTGCTTGCTCTGGATATCTAGTTGTGCTTGTGTTTTCGAATTATTTTTTTGTTTGTTCTTGATGGTTACTAAGCGATCTAAAAGGAAGGAATCAATTATTTTGCTTATCTGATTTCTTGGTTTATCAACCAGTGGTATTAGAGCAATCCAAGGAGAACAACCGAAGAAGATAAGTAATAAGGAACACTATATTCTCTACTAAGAAGATTTTAGGGGAAGAAGACTTTGGTATTTAGAAATTAAATATGAAAACACTGCTAGAACATGAAGAGATTGACATAACTCTTGATGAGGATAAATTCGAGGGTGAAGGTAAAGAGTATACTAAGTATGAAAGCAAGCAAATTCAAAGAAAAGTAGTGAGTGTCATTATCTTTTTATTAACAAATAACATTTTGAGAGAAATCTCAAAAAAGATAAACAAAAGCCATTTGACAAAAACTAAAAGAGAGATACCAAGTAAAATATACTATAAAGAAACCATATATAAAGAAAAAGATATATATTGTCTACCTAGAAGAAGGAAGATGAGTTGAAGAACTTCTTGTATGTTTAATAAGATAATTTTGGATCTGAAGATAGTAGACGTGAAAATTAAAGTCGAAAATCAAGCCTTGATAATGCCAACCTTTGTATGAGCACTTCATGGATATATTATTCTACAAAAGATCATCAATTTTCACTGATTATGTAAAGAATGCCTTGAGTTCTAAAGAATTAAATAGAAGGAACCAATTCAAAGAGGGTAATTCAAGTAAAATGTTAAATGTATAGGAAAGAATAACGAGTAAGGAATACAAAGATAAGAAGCAACATCAATTTAAATCGAAAGGTAAGACACTAAAGTGTTTTTACTATCACAAAAAAGGTCATTTTAAGAAGAATTTCTATAAGAGGAAGACCAAGAAACCAAGTAATGATAATTGTAAAATACATGAGACCGTAGTTGTTGTAAAAACATAATTTTGGGGCATGTTTTTCTTGCTGGCTATTGAGAATAAGATGTTAGAAGAGTAGATTTTCAATTTTCCTTGTATATTTCATGTGTTCGAGTGACGGGTTGTTATACCCCGCATTTTAAATAAGGGTATTTTCATCTTTTCATTTAATGTACGTCTTGGTTTGGTATGAATCGATAGTATCTTGAGGTATTGTATGAAGTTTTGAAAGAATTAGATAGAGAAAATAAAGAAAATGGACGTCGAAAAGTGTTCGAAAGATCGACAGTTGCTGAAAATGAAGGCAGGGAGCATTCGTTTGAATGAATGCTTGGATTCAGACGAATGAAGGTAATGTTCGTTCGAACGAACTCGAGGACCAGAAGTTCCAGAGAGTCAAGGGATTTTTCAGTCGAACGATTCTGAGGTTCAGTCGAATGAACTGGAATTCGACTGCATGATCGTTTGTCTCAGTTGTATGAATCTGGGCGCGATGGTTTCAGACGAACGGAGGGCATCATTCGTTTGAACAAACCCATCTTTGATCGAACGAACTGGTCGATTCATTTGACTGAATCACACAAAATGACAGATTTGCCCCTGTTTGTAAACTTCTTTTCTTAAATAATCAGGGAAAAAATAATAATTTTGCTCCCACTATTATAAAAAGAGGAGCTGACCCCTCTTTCTCTCCGTTTTTCTTCTCTTCTTCCTCCCTTCTTCTCCTCTCTCGTCCCTCCTCTGTTCCACACACACACATATTTCGTTTTTCATCCTTTCTTTGATTTCTTTCCACCCTCTTGTTGTATTCCACATCTAGAATGCATGGATAGCTTCAATTTGCCGCAAGGAGCGCAGAAATCGAAGAAGAAAGGTTAGGGTTTCAGAGTTCATTTTGGGGGTTTTGACATTCCGGGCCAAATTGAAGGAAATCAACTACACCACGAGGTTCGTAGCAATATTTCTAACCTGTCTGGATATTTTATTTTGTGTTTTATCCAATTTCATTCTTATTAGATTTTCTAGCTTTAATGCATGAACTTAAGTTTTTTGGCACTAGTTAGGACGTAGGGTCATTGAGTAACTCGTTAGGAATTTATAAATGTGATTTCAGAAGTTTAGGTTATAGTGAACAGACTGAACAGTATCAGAGTTACTATTTTAATAAGGTCATGAGGTCCATATATGTAAACCATAGAATTTGAGTCCAAATACGTTAGTTTAATTCGAATGTGGGTTATTGATGGTAAGAAGTTGGTAATCGATTGGTAAATGGGAGTTTTATCCGATTTAGGGTATTAAGCGATTCGGAGTATCTGGGGTAATTACATTCTATGTATGAAAGTCATGTAAGTAATTTAGAAATGAATACTGATGGGGTTTTGATGTATGTATATAGGAGTCGATCGTGAGGACCAAGAACACGACTTGAGTGAGAAACTCTAGGAAGTATGTACCCTCCCTAACCCGTGAGTGTATTCTTTTACGTTTTTTATACTATTAAATGATTTCTCATATATATATATATATATATATATATATGATACACATTAATCCTTTGGAATATTTCTATAAAATGATATTTATAAATTGAAATAAACTAGTTCATTTACTCTGAGGCCGGAGAACCAATTGGTTCGCTGGGTTTGTTAGTTTATATGTGGTTTTATGATAATTTGGCCAGTGGGCCATGTTTTGTGAGTTGTATATGGTGGTTTGGCCAGTGGGCCCTATTTTGGTATTGTGTATGGTTTACGAATCTTGAGCCATTTTTGATGTTATGTTTTGTTGATGATTTTATGATTTTATAATACGGCCTGTTGGCCAAGTTTTATGACGATGACAGGCCTGAGGGCCGGGTTTTATGTTTTGGTATGTGATGATTCGGTCAGTGAGCCATGTTTTATGATTATATTTTGGTGATGAGGCCAAGAGGGCCCAATTATTGATAATATCGATCATGAGGGCCTGTTTGATAACTGTAGCTACAATGAGGTAGTCTGGAGAAGAGTTCATTGTGATGTAAACCCCAGGTGAGTGTTGTATATGGTAGTCTAGGAGGGACCTAGAGAGAGACCGTCTAGGTGAGTGCTGATGTGGTAGCCTGAGGATGGACCCTATGGAGGCCACCCAAGTAAGTGTGTGCCATATAAAGGATTATCTGGAGCTATATATTTGTAGAGGACAGTCACGAGTATCATCACATGACTACTCGACAGCTAACATCAGTGGTGGGTTTATTTTCTAACTGAATCATGCATTGTTTTATTTTCTGTATTTAAAATATATAATATATTTTATTTAATATATTTTAAATAGCATGTTTAATCTGCATATAAAACCCACTGATGGCTTAGGATTACGTCTGATCAACGTAGTTATCAGAAGATTAGCTACACCCGATGATTTGCTCAGTTTTTGATTCGTTTTGGTTTTAGAATGAAAAAGATATTTTAAACGTGCCATTCCTTGCATTATTTTTATTTGAATAAATAATGCCCTATGATGATTATGTTTATTAATATTATGATTATTATGAGTTACTTTATGATTTTATCGTTTTTATTCCCTCACTAAGTATACGTTAGTATACTCACCACTTTTTTCCACTTGTAGGTATAGCACAACGGTAGCATATTGATCCTATACTTGACTCACTCTCACTGTATTGAGTACACTGGGAGTGTTATTTGATATGTATGGCTTACATATTTTTTGTTGTTTTCAGGAATATGGAATTTTGATAAAATTATGATATTAAAGTTTGTAATGAAATACTTTTTTTGTTATTTTATAATACAAATTGGAAAACTTATAAAAGATACTTATGATATTCTTAATTCAATGATGTGTGATTTTAGTTTGATGAATTTGATGGTAAATATTTTAGAAGTACTTGAGTTGCTTTTAAATAAGAAGTTTGGGAGTTTGGGTGGATCTTTCTTGGAAGTTTTTTATATTTGTTTATTATTTCAGTCTTAAAGGTTCTTAGTAAGCGTTATGGGCCTAAGGATTACTTATTAGGAATCTGTGACAGTTGTCACGTATAGGACCCACGGGTCGGGGCGTGACAAGGGTTATTCTCTATGTTCAAGAAAGAAGGTCTTAACAAAGTTTTATGAAGAAATAACATGACTTGTGAGGTGAAAGGTCTAGGTATAGTGAATATAAAAATGTGCATAAGGTCTTATGTTGAATTGCAATAAATAAGATACATATTGGGCTTGAAAAGGAACCTAATCTTACTACGGATGTTAGAAGCATTAGGTTATACCCTCAGAGGTAAAGCCAAGATACTAAAAGTAATAAAAGGATCTCTAGTCTTAACAAAGACTAAAAGAAAACATAGAGTATATGTGTTATTAGGAGATGAGGCCATAGGGGATGTCAATATGGTGTCCAAAAATATGAATGACAAGCTGATGTTGTGACACCAAAGATTGGGAATTTAGGAGAAAAAGGTTTTTTGAGTTAAAGAAATAAGGTCTGTAAAGAAAGGAACTAGGAAGCATATTAAGTCTTTATAAATGTTGTGTCTATGAAAAAAATCATAGGACCAAGTTTGATGTTGAGAAAATGCAAGCAAATAGAGCATTTGAGTATGTTTATATAGATGTTTGAGGGCCAGCACAGGTTCCATATTTAAGTAGAGCTAAGTACTTTCTATCTATTATTGATGATTACTCGAGGAAAGTGTGGATACACATTTTAAAGAGTAAAGAACAAGTGTTCCCAAGATTTAAAGAGTGGAAGTCACTTGTGAAAATTTTAAAAAAAAAAACCAAGATAAATACATTTAGAATAGATAATTGACTCGAATTTTATAGCTTATAATTTGATGATTTTTACAAGAAAAATGAAATAGTTAGGCATAAGACACTCACCTACATTCTAAAGCAAAATGAGATAACAAAAAAGATTAAACAGATGTTATTAGAAAGGGTGAGAAGTATGTTGATATGCTCAAGTTTGTCTACATTATTTTATACTAAAGTTGTTCATATGCAAGCCTATCTTATCAGTGAAAGTCCAACTTCATCGCTAAATTTTTAAACCCTAAAGAAGTTGTGGACATGTAAAGCATTTACACTTGACCATTTGAGAGTATTTAGATACACAACCTATGCATACTTTAAGCATGGAAAGCTAGAACTATAAAAGGAGTCTTCATTGGCTATCCAAAAAAAGTGTAAGCCTAAAAATTATGGTGTTATGATGGTGTCAATGGTAATTGCATAATTAGTAGAGATATAAAGTTTCTTTAAGATGGTTAAGGCTAAAAAGCACAAGTGAAGCAAAAAGCTCATCGCAGAAACAAAAGGCCACTCAACTTGATATGGAGCTTAACATGAAAGATGAAAAAGTTTTAGAACCTCCAAGTGAAGAAGATGAGAAGAATGATGAGAGAGATAAAGATGCTATTGATGTTAGAGACATTATTATACAGAAGATATTTTCAGCAGATAATGTATTTGACCCATTCATTAAAGCAATAACACTAAAGTAGTTGGCCCATCATATTGAGAAGATGAATTTGAGAACAGTGAATGACTTAAGTGAAAGTGAAAGTTTGTTGGTGTTATATACCTTAAAAATCATTTGTGTTGTCGATTTTAGGGTATTTATATTGTATTATTGTTTATATGTACTGTACATATAATTAATAAAGAAATTATTATTTTTTCATATATATAAGATGTTTCCTTTATTCAATCATACTAATGAATGAAGTATACATATAACTATCCAGATAATAATGATTATCAAATTAGTCTCCTATAAATGTAGTATTGATTGAGCATTGATATTGTATAATAAGTATATTAAATGTCTTCTGTTAATATCATAAGAGGATATTAGCATGGTGACAATAAAAATCATCTCACCAGGATATTAGTATAAATAAATAGTTAAAGAACTATTTTTTAAATATAATAAAAGAAATAATGAATCACACAGAATATATGTAGTCAATGATTCATCATTTAATTATACTAGTATACGAAGTAATCCTTTGACCTGAGACATCATAGTCGCTATCTGATATAAATGTAGATGGTTCATATGATGAATAAATACAAAGAAACCAATTTAATCATGTGTTATTTATATTAAGATGCGAATTATTATTAAGTTGGGATCCGTTGACTTGATACATTGGATCATAAGTTTTCATTGACTCGATCTAGATTTAAGTTCCCAGATGAAAATCAATATATGACTAAAACCCAAAACCCTAGCCAGGGAATAATAAAAGTTATATAAAAGAGTTTATGATGACAAGTTAAGTGTATATTGACTGATGATAAACAAGGATATTGAGTTTAAGGTTTTGAGAATCTGTAAACCCTTACTTGGTTGGGATTATACAACAAAAGAATATAACTCACATGGTATGTATAATCGAAAGCAAAACAGTTTGATAAAGATTTTCTTTATTATGGCTTAAAGACTATAGTATATTATCAGATATTAACTATAATTGTTGAGCATTCAAAAAATTTAGGATGGGATCGATGAGATTGAATCTGAGAGGTCACACTAATAGCCTTATGCATGGATTTGTTTTAAGGGAGAATAAATATTATTTGTAAGAGAGCTAGTACTCTCAAAGATAATATTTGGTTAAAAAATATAAACGGTTTATATGTTAAATAGTTTAACAAATAATTAAGAGCTAAAATACCTAAGTATTAAGAGCTTATTTGTAACTTAGTGTAAGTTACAAGATTTTATTAATATTATTGAATATCAATGGACATGGACATAATTTGACAAAGCTTGTTTGACAAGCCTTGGAAAAGGATAGAAGTAAAGAGTTTAATCAAGGACATTCTTGTCAAATTAAAGTTGTCTATATATAAACTTGATTTTTTCACTCAAATTATGATTTTTTTTATTTTCACTAGAAAAAAAAACTTACATCTCTATCTCAAGGCCAAGGTGAATCCATAGCATTTAGTGGTGCAAAATCTTGTAGATTTCATTTTTTTGAAATTAAACAATCTTTATCAAGTCTAAGGTTAGTGAAAAGTCCACTAACCTCATTATTTTTATGTTCTTGAATTATGAAAAACTTATAAGCATGTTTTCAAGCTTAGGAAGCTAGATTAAATACTTTATAAGCATGATTATTAGTTAAATACACTTGCAAATGGTATCAGAGCTTGATTAGTTTGTTAATATGCTTGTTCGTACTTGGACCAAGTTTGATTTTCATGGATTTTAAAGCTTACATGTTTGGCCATGTTGAGATTTCTTTGTGAAAAATTGTTTTTCACTTAGATTTTTACATTAAAATGTGTTTTGATGTGCAAATGATGCATGTATATGTTTGGAAGCATGATATGATCATGTTTGTATTGTTGGATGAAATTAGAGTTTATAGATAAATAGTTAAGTTTTTGTTTGAAAATGATGAATAGTTCATTCTCTTATGTTTTTAATTGGATTAAATATGTCATATGATGGCATAATGACCATGGATGTTTTTTTATCACATAGGATATAATTAAATGATGCACAAAATACCCTAAAAAAATTGGCCATTGAAGAATGCATAATGATTAAATTGTTTTGATTATGTACACATATTTAACTGATAAATGTTTATTGTGATCAATTGTTGATTTAATTCACATGTTAATTGGCTTGCTTTGGATGTAATTCATATGATGGGTTATGATTAGGTTAATGTAATTAGATTAACTTAGTGCAATCAATTAGTGACTTAATTAAATAAATATAGTTTGATTAATTGTAAATCTCGTATCTCGATTCAGGGGTATTTTAGTAAATAAAAATAAGTTAGAGCCATTTTGATAATTTAGATATAGTTACTGTAGAAGTATCAGAATTGTTATTGATTAGTATCGAATGAAAGCTTGTAACATCTAGATGATCATGCCACAAACGACGCTCGAATTAGATAAGTATTGAGAGAGTTATGATATTTTTCAACTAAATGGGCAAAATTACGGCCCAATTTACAAAACAGCACCTTGTTGTCAATTTATTTTCTGGATATTTTAAGATCGGCAGGATGGTTATAACGTGTAGAGTCTAACACTGCAAACGGCTCTTAATTTGGATAAGATTTGACGAAGTTATGACGTTTTTTTAAAAAATCGGGTGAAAAACAATCGAAAATGGATGAAAACAGAAATCAATGATGCGGACGACTTCACAAGGGCATTAAAAATCTTGAAAAAAGAATTGGGATGAGAAATAAAGTGTAATGACCCGTATCTCACCCCGAGGGTATAATGGTCATTTTTTACATCTCCCGTACATGCATCAACATTCATTTCGTGTTTCATGGGGTTGTGGGAATGATCCTAGGCTCGTGTGGAGCCTATTGAGTAAAAAATTTGATTTTTGACAGATTCGGTCGACCGAATGGGGATATTCGTTCGACCAAATAAACTTCGGCTGAACATCCATTCGATCGAACCTTCGACCGAACCCAAGATGACTCTCTGTTCATTTTTCGTTCGACCAAAATGCGATTCGGTCGACCAAAGTTTTTTCGGTTGCACGTTCGTTCGATCGAACCTGGGATTATTCGATCGAAAATTCGACAGAAACTCTCGGCAAGAAATTCGATCGACCGAAATGCTGTTCGTTCGATCGAAGGATTTGGTTCGGTCGATCGAAGCTCAATTCGTTCGATCGAATCGGCGTGAAAAGATGATTTTGCCCTCGTCCAGAAGCTTCCTTCTTTAGAAAACTTAAGGGCAAAATGGTACTTTCATCCTTTTTCTATAAAAAGGGGTTAGGGGCTGA
>JAVXUL010000001.1:2849883-2864731 GCA_035590515.1 Trichilia minutiflora | reverse complement strand
CCCCATGACACATTTGTTGAAACGTCTAGGGGATCATATCTTAATTTTTTTCAGTCATTTGGTATTGTCTGTCAGAGTATCACGAGTATTTTCGATTTAGCCCCCTGAATCTTGTCTTTGTAACCTTATTTTAAGGTAATTGATGACTTGAGTCCTCGTGATAAATTTCGGGACAAATAAATCGGAGAGTATTGACCGACTATTAGAGTTTCCGATTTCCAAAAAAAAAATTTTAATCGTAATATCTTATTTATATAAAGTTGTTATCACATATCATATAATATATATATATATATATTTTTTTTCAGATCTTTCGATGTAGCTAGCATGCATGACGTATGAAAGCTGACACCATCAGAAAGCAATTGAAAAGTAACAGTAGACACCGTCCAACTTTCATAATAATTTAATTATCTCAGATGACACGTGGGATTATATCACATAGCGAAGAGGGAAAAAATCAGGATCAGAGTCACCATCTTAAATTGAAATAATCGTAATTAAATCACGTTGGAATAATGGTCAATAAGTAATTAACAATCGATATCAGTTGTGAAGCACGTTGTAGCTATGGTCAATAAGTAATTAACAATCCACACCTATTCGTTTTAAAAAATAATTTATAAAATTTTTAGTATAAAATATTAAAATTATAAATTAAATTTAAAATATTTTTTAAAAATAATTATTTTAATTTATTAGTTTATATAATAAAAATTTTAAATTTATGTATTTAATAAATGAAATTTTTATTATTTTTAAATTATAAATATTTTAATAAAAAGATAAATAATATTTTAAAAAAAATAAAAAAATTTTGTTATAAAATTTTTAATAAATATTAAATATTATTATTATTTTAAAAAATTATATATCCGGAAGAGAATTTGTCATTTCCTAATTATGGGTCCCTTAGTTAATAGTGAGTAATTATTAATCATTTCAGCTCTAGCTTTTGCTCTCTTTCCTTTCCCCCTTGGCCCGTGATACATGATATGTAGTTGTCAACTGTCGATTTGTCAGTAGTGAGGATTTCTAAGCATTTACACTCGACGATGGTATCGAATTGACTTTAAATTTTAATTTTTTGGATTCATGAGCGAGTACGTGTGATGTGGCAAATGTCCATATCAGCACGGCTCGATACCAATAAAGCACGTAAATAATAAAACATAATCTATACATGGATAGCACAATTAACAAAAACAAATTTAAAATTGAACGATTAAATGTGTGATTTTAAGTTTAATTTTTTAAGTGTATTTATAATTTAAATGAGATATCATAATAGTATAATATTTTACTAATCTTCTTTAAAAATTAATTAAAATATGTACAAGATAATCCAAACACCTTAGTTATAAAAAAAATAAAAATAAATAAAGTATAACACGATTTGGTATGATGAACAATATAAGTATCATCTGACACGAATCAATAAAAAGGTCGTACTGAATTTAATATCAAAGATTTTGAGTTCGTGTTTAGCACGATCCGTGAAGGATTCGAATTTGGTACGATCCGTATTATATCAAGCTTGAGTCTTTAATGGATCGTGCTAAGTACAAATTTAAGGGTTTTGATGTTAGATCTTGCACGATTCTTTTGTTGATTTGTGTCTGATTATATTTTTACTGTTTAAATGAAGATTTGATATAAGAGATTAAATAAAAAAATTTAACATTTAATAGACTCAGAGTATGTTTGTAAATATTAAATAATTATATTTTTATTCGTTTGTAAATATTAAATAATTATATTTTCATTCGTTTGTTGTACATCACTATAGGATAGTATATCACAACTAGTTTGGCACTCACTGTGTACTATCTATTATTTACAATTCATCCATTTAGAAGTTTATATCAAGCAAGAAAATAATACATACATAACCACTTAATATATACATAACTAAATACCAGAAATAGAATCAGAATGAAACCAAGCAACAGTCTTAAAGTACCCAAAATCAAACAGAATTCAACCAAGTACCATAATCATAACCAAGCATCAAAGGTTGAAAATGACCCTAATCAAATACCAGAAATAGAATCCATGCCAGGACCAAATTGATCAAAGGAAATGATAACCAATAAACTAATTCTGATCAACATTATAACAATCTATTTTTTCCTCCCAATCCTTCAAGCATATCAAGCAATCCAAAACTTTTGACGATAATCTTGATCTTCTTTCATCCAGTACTCTATTCCCTGCACTAAAAGTATATTTCAATGCAACTGTGAACACTGGAGGAGTTAATAAATCATGAGTCATGGTGGATAGTACATGAAATACTCTTTCATTTGCTTTCCACCATTACAAAATATTAAAATTTCTTTTTACTTCTAGAGTAAACAAATTATAATAATCAGTGGAAACATATTTTTTCATTTCATGAAGTACACTATTTAAACCACCAATATGAGTTCTAAAACTACTCAAAAATTTTGAGAATAGAGTATCAACTACAGGTTCATTATTACTATAAATAGTTTGTGTATTTATACCTGTCATATTCTGATGTTGAATATAAACATCATTTAAAGATTTTTCTCAATCAGAACCATCTAAATCAAGGTTAACATTCAAATTTTTGGTAGTTTCATTAATTAATGCAATAGAATCAGAAAGATTGATCCTAGGATCCATCACTGCTGTGTATACAAATAATTTAGAAATATCCTTCCAATATTTTTTGAATTTCTCTTCTATAACAAAGTAAATCATCATAAACTCATTAATATCTCTATAATGAGCAAAAATACAACTAATATCATGTAAATGATTCAAAACATAGGAAGAAGTTGAAGAATAAACACATGAACATGATAATATAACATCGTAAAATGCTTTCAGAAAATTTATAAAAGTAAAAGCCATTCCAATCAGCAACTGAGATACAAACATCACCTAATTTTTTATTATAATAATGAGTAATTACATCACTATAATTAACATAAGATTTTAACATCAAATAAGTTGAATTCCAACGAGTTTTCACATCAAGCATGAATGTCCTAGGTTATAATCTATTATATACTAAAGTAGAATTAAACTCTTACTTCTTAAAATCACGTGAAGTTATATATTGTATAGCATCTCTAATTTTACCTATATGACACTGAATTAGATTTAATCCATCTTACACAATCAAATTAATAATATAACAAACACATCTCCAATGAAAAAATTGTGAACCAAAATCAGGTGCAAGAGATAAATTATTAATAAACACGTTAATGGCAGTAGTATTTACAGAAACATTATCAAAAGTAATACTAAAAATTTAATCCTGTATTTCATATTCTCTAAGTACATTCATCATTGCATTAAAAATAGCAAATATATTATGTGGATATTCTAATTCACGAAAAACAAGAATTCTTTTATATAATATCCAACTGTCATCAATATAATGAGAAGTATTACAAATATAACCCAAGCAATTACATCAAGTCCAACAATCAGAAGTAACATAAACAACTCTTTTAAAACAAGTAAAATTTGCAATCAAATTTTTTTAACTTGATCAAATAATTTAATAATATTACTCGTGCATGTATTTCTAGGAACTAATTTAAAAGCAGGTTGAACATACCTTCTCATGAATTTTTCTAACTTTTTGTCCTCTGCCTGAGTGAATGGTAATTCACCTGACACTATCCATTTAGGCATCCCTTCTTTCATGTCTTCATGTGAGTATCTAAAACATCTAATATCAATTAAGAGATCGATCCAAATTTTTTTAAACCAATCTAATTAAGTGATTTAGATTGATTTAAATTTGCCCACCCCTAAATTTGAATAATAAAAATAAAAGAATTTGATTAATATTAGAGTTCAAAATTAAAACAATTAAGTTATGTTTAATATTGACAGGACATTATAAGGAATTTTTGTAAATTAAATAGGGCAAATAATAAAAAAAATGTTTTAAAAGATTTATAAAAGGGATAACAATAGCATCCCTTTTAATATTTCAAGCTACTTAATTCATAATTTAATACTATTTGATAATAGTTTTTCTAAACAAAGGTTATTTAAAAAAATTGTTTAATAATCTATATATAATATCTCGGTTCTTAAGGATAAGCAGTGTTATCGGGACAAAAATTTAAATAAAGAGTGATTCTTGATAGGTTTTAAAATAGTTGTAGAGACAAGAGGAGTCTTACATCAAAATAGAAAAAAAAAAATTATTGGGCTATATATATGGAGCTAGAATTAAATAGTCAATAAGACCTCTTGGGATGAGTTTAGATCTATTATAAAGAATAAAGCCGTGAAATCCCATAGATTGAGTCAAAACAGATAATATTATTGACAGTCTCAATCTTAGACTAGGTGTTACAATATCGTATAAGAGTAAGTTAGACCAAAGCAGACAATATTATTGATAGTCTTAGTCTTTGACCAAGTATTACAATATGTTATGAGAGTCAACTCTTCCCTAGTATGATTGTAGGCTCGAGGACGAGTCGACGAAAGCTGATAGGTCTATAACATCCCAATCTTGAAAGACGAAGAGTGATGCCAGAGCAAAAGTCAAAGTATAGGTCTAAGCAAACAATATTATTGACAGTCTCAATCTTAGACCAAGTGTTACAATATGGTATAAGAGTAGGTTGGACCAAAGCAGATAATATTATTGACAGTTTTAGTCTTAAACCAAGTATTACAGTATGGTATGAGAGCATGATTGTGGGATTGAGGACGAGCCGAGGAAAGCTGATGGGTCTATAACATCCCAATCTTTGAAGACGAAGAATGATGCCGGAATAAAAGTCTGAGTAAGAAGCAACTCATAGCATGCTTCATGATGATTGTGGGAGCAAAAGGACTCATATATCAAAATAAGAGAGGAAGTTATTGGGATATATATGTGAAGTTAAAATCAAGTTATCAATAAGGTCTTTTTGAATAGGTTTAAGCCAATTATCAAGAACAAAGTCGTAAGGTCCCATAAATTGAATCAAAACAAACAATGTTGTTAATAATATGGGATCACATATTATATTTGTTTAGGGTATTATTACCAAAACCCAGTCCAAAGGCTCAAACCCATTATATAGGCAAGTCTCCCTCATAGATCTCTGAATACGACGATGTTCTGAAACCTTTTCTTATTATAATAGAAGGGATAAGATCGTATCAGATAATATATCTGAGGTTATTAGTTCGAAGAATCTTTCCTGGATCACTCACGATAACATCTGCTTAAAGAAAATCATCAGTACCACCTGCCCAAAATCTTGTCTCAGATTTTTCAATCAAGCATCTATTGTATACAGTGTCAAAGTCTCGGGGATAACTGTGATGTGGAGTAACATCTACGATACTATAACATGGTATCAGCAAAGATCTAATGCATCTCCAAAAGGGTATTAGGACTCAGATCCTCGGGGAGTTGAGGATCGGGGCCTCGGGTACACGTAGCATGGTACGGTACCAACAACAGTCACGCCCCGCGATTCTCGCAATAAACTTTCAGGACACACCAGTCTAGTAACAACACATATCAACAGGTACAAAATTTCATGATTCTACATAACCAAATCCGAGAATAAAAGGGAGGTACGTATAACTTTTTAGAGAAAGAATATTCACTCACACACCTGATATTATTTACAGAAATACACGAGAGATTTTCGATTCTTTTCTCTGATTTATTTACTGTTTTCGTTACTCCCATATACAAGCAAAACCCTCACTGACTTAAGTATCAGAGGGTTTTCCAAACATAAGAGAGTTTTTACTGTTTTGCAGTTTACAAAACCAAATATTAAGAAAGAAGACAAACTGATGTCAAAGATTAAAAACAACCCCAACTTCTTATATTAACATCATTATAAAAGAATATTCAATATAATTTTAAAATGTTCATTTTAACTTTCTTTTTTCTAATAGAAAACAATCATATTTTATATTTTTATAAATTTAATTTTTATTGAATGAATTTTTTTTTATCAACGGTATATTGAGAGCATTAAATTTTCACCGAATTAATTTATTTTAATATTACATATTACAAATTAAAACTACAAGGATACGTATTAATAATTTAATTAAATATATATTATCTATTATATATTACTATAATACACTAATAGTAAAATTTATCACATATTTATATTTTATTATTAAAACAGGTAGTATTTTTATGATATTATTTATTAAATATTTAATTATTTTTTAAATAATAAATTATTCTATAACACTGTTTACTAAATAGTTTTTTTCTTAATAGTGGATTTTTTTTCTACTCTAAATAACAACAAATTATTTTATAACCACAATCCTAAACCGATCCTTTATTCACATATATTTTGCTAACTTAAGATACATTCATGGAATCGCCAAAATGATGAAAAAAAATTATTATTGTTATTTATTTTTCAAAATATGCACATTTTCCTAAAATTTTCCGTATCCGTTATCGTTTAAAATGAATCATGTTATATCCGAGAAAGCAGCACAAGTATTTATTTTTTATTTTTAAAGAAAAAATCCATCATCAACAACTAAACCACCATGCAAAGTCTCTCGTCTGGAATTGCTTCCAAACAGGCTACAAGATTGTCACAATATACAGCTAATTGGGCTCCACTGTTGAGCATCCTTGTGGCCTTCTCTCGGTATGTGTTGCACCCAAAAGAGATGTTGATTGTTGATTTATTGGGCCTTTAAACCGCCTTGACCCGATGAAGAGTTCAGGATAGATGAATATTTTAATGTCTCCTAATTATCAAATTCATTTTCCTAAGATCATTTATTCGTTGTTATTAAGAAGAAAATCAAAAAGGGCTTCTATCCTAATTGGAAATTGATCAAGTACAATATAGTATTACTGATGATTTTGTAAATTACAAACATAGACTAGAAGGTATTTCTTTCACATCTGATTTTATCTTTAAACCCAAATGAAAATTTGGTTATTTAAACTTCAAAATTCAAATGAAAAATAAAAGAAAATTCTCACAGTATTTATTAAATATTTATTATTCAAATAAAATAGAACCCATTAGTTGTTGATAATTAATTAATTATTCTCTAAATTTATTTTTTTTCAGTCAACTTACAAGTTAAAAATTCTTTAGAAATATAATTAAAAATTTTACCATACATGTTATCTTGATAGAGTACCTCATAACGAGTGCTGAAACTTTTATTTTCATTACTAATAGCTGCCCCAGATATATATTATGAAATATATATCACATACATATAATAGTTTGGTAATCTTAAAGCTCATGTCTAAAATTTAGATGTTATATTTCAGCTAGTCTCATCTTGAATCCTCTTTAAAGCCTTGTTAATTACACAAATAAAAACGATTATAGTTGCTTGGGTCAAGTTTTGTTGATGATGTGGTTAGGAAATTGGCAAACACCATGCCAGCATCATTAGTTTATCTTATATGTGATAAACCATTGCCGTAAATATTAAAATAAACGATATGAAAACTCTCAAATAAAGGAAAAGGGCACAGACGTTTGAGTATTGGCTGTAGATATCTAGCTACAAGTTTAATGGGCTTGTCTTTACGGTATATAAATAAACCTGCAAACTTCAGGTCCGTTCAGTGTTTCAGACCAAGTTTGAATTCGTAATATCCACTATCCAGTAATTGCATTTCATCCGAGTGAAAAACTACTGTTTGTTGCTGCGAAAGTTTAGAAGGGGTTACTTGATAAAAAAGAAAAAGAAAAGAACGAAAAGAAGGGAGGAATTATATATATTTCAAGCTCATATCTCAATGTCATACCAAAAAGCCTACCAAGCAAAAGCAGCACAGGTGGAATAGATATATTGATTATATATATTTATATAAAATATAACACAACTCATCATCTATTACTTTCATTAATTAGTTACAGCACACATATTGCAAGTAATCTACATAATCAAATTTCTACGACCATAAGATTTCTTCATCCAGAAATGGAACATGAAGAGATGCGGATCCTAGGTTGGACAGGGATGCTAGAACATCATTGGAAATATATGAATCGACGGAATTGTCTGACCAGAATGGTTCTGTCCAGAAACTTCCACTAGCTTCAGCATACATCTGAAAATCAACATCGTTAATGTCTAGAATCAACCCAGTGCTGCTTTGAACTGAAGTATCCGAAATAATGGAGGACAGTTGATCACTTGAAGAAGGTTGCGAGGAAGACGGAGAGCTTTCAAGAATTAAGGGAGTGGTCATATAATTTAGATGATGTGTGTTTGGATTGTTGTGTTTGGATTCTCCCTCTCGGCTATGATCAACGTTTGCTTTTGATTCTCGTTCTTGGTTGGTTTCATCGTAAACGGGATGCTTTTGATTCTCGTTCTTGGTTGGTTTTTGTTTTGCTTCAATTGTATTTGAAGTTTGTTTCAAGCGTTTCTTGAGGCTAGTGTGCCAGTGGTTTTTTATTTCATTGTCAGTTCTACCTGGTAACTGGGCAGCAATCGCGGACCATCTGCACATTAAGGAAATTATAGTTGAGACATCAGACATCTCTCTCACTAATCACTAGTCCTAGTGAATGCCAGATGGTTTTAATTAGAAAATGTTGATACATGGTTTTAATTTAGTTGTTTCCTGAATGATGATTCTTTTTGGCGAGTTCGATTTTCATTTCATGTTTGCACGTTGATAAATTGATTCTAGCCTCAATAGATCTCGTATGATTTTCACATGTAGCCTCATTGAAAAGCCCCAAGGGATTGAGGATCATACCTATTTCCCAGTAACTCATGCAATCTCATAATTATTTCCTCTTCTTCTTTGGTGTAATTCCCTCTTTTGATGTTAGGCCTCAAATAATTCATCCATCTCAGTCTGCAACTCTTTCCACACCTTGCCAGACCTGAATACGATTATGAAACAAAAGTTGATGATCGGAAAACCATATAATGTAACTAAAATAAGAATCCTCTACATAATTAAAACATAAGAAAGACAAAAATTTTGAAAAAAATTACATAATTACATATCTATATATATCTGACAAAATCGACGAAGAATAATGTTAATCAAGGAAGACCTTTCTTGAAGTAGCAAAGAATATTCTTCTATATATGTAAGACATCACTGGATGCACAAGTATCCATTAAAGGTGGCTGATCAAACTGGGTATGTGTGCTAAAGAAATCATAACATGATCGGATATGGATTCGTCTTACATATGCATGCATCTTACGGCCTATTACACTAAGTATTACCTGCATACTTTGGAAGCTGTCGCCAGTTCCAGCAGCCATACTTACTTACATAAGCCATTAGTTTTCTGTCTTCTTCTGGTGTCCATGTTCCCTTTTTCAGTCCTGTTTTATCACAGCAAGGCGTTCTCACCATTTTCTCTTAAGTTTTCTCACTCTCGTTTTTCCTCTCTTTCTCTATGTCTTCATAGTACCAGTTATGACTGCAAATTTGTATCTATTTATACCCTGCCATACAAGACTTGGAAAATTGAAACGTGTTTCACACTATACATTATAGAGTAGACCCCTTTTGTTTATTTAATTTTCATGGGCAATATATATCAGGTCAAGTTTTCAAAAAACAAATGGGGGACCATCCGAGAACATTCATAAGTAAATAAAGTATTTTATAAACGCAAGACTAGGGTGCATATCAATGTACGGAATGCCTTTTCGTTTTTAAAGTTTTTTTTAACAACAGTAATCTCTACCTTTCAGTTGTATTTTATATAAATTGAAAATTATAATGAAATAATAAAAAAATTGAATGTCGAGTAGTTAAAAATTAAAATAAAAAAATATATAAGTGAATGCGTGTTCTCTATATTTGAATTTGGATGTAGCATAGCATTACCTATAAGATAATTTTTTATTCCTATTTTGCCCTTAAACACGGAGTCAACGACGCCAGGTTCCCGCGGTCCCGGAGTCAACGATGCCAGGTTCCCGCGGTCTCATCCATCCCCCTCCGCGTCTAACCATGGTTCAAGCTTTGACAAAACAGAATCCCTGCTTCCAAGTTCCGACTTCCAATTGTGCTTTCCCACGTAAATCATAATACCCTAATCTGTCGTTATTCATGTGTTGACAAAACTTTCTCGAAACATTTTTCTTTTGGAATTCATTGAATTTGGAAGGTACCAGCAGTTACATGGACATACTATTATTTACTGGGGAAGCTAATTGTTTTCTAGGAATGAGCCCAAAAGAATATGTAAAGAAAAGGAAAGGTAATTCGAGATATAAATCTTTTTTATCGAATGTTTTCTTATTTTTTAGTAAAATTATATGTAAAAATATTATAAGATTAAATTTTATTTTATTTTTTTCACAATTTTCTTTTATATCAACATAAAAAACATCATTTTGTATCTTTTAAATTTGACAACAATTTCTCTGACTCACAAGTATTCGTATATATATATTTTTAATAAATATAACGCTATATTCTAATTTTCTTTCTCCTTGCTTCACCTTAATTTCAAACTCTGGAAATAACAAAGGAAATTAAGAAATAAAAAAGAACTAGAGGTGTAACAATTCTTAATATTAAAATTATTTTTTCTTTCATTTAATTTTTTTCTCTTTTTAATTACGTTACCATCTAAATATTGTTTTTCTTTTTCATTTTAGTTTTTCTTCAAGGTTCTTCCGCTTGTAGATTCTTGTAAACTTTTTTCTTTTTTAACAATTGGTGGTCTCCTTCATTGAGGTTTTATTAATTCACCATGTATTTAGCAGTTAGCAAGCCACGTCATTCTTACTTTTCTTTTCTTTTCTTTTTTTTCAGTCAACTATTTGATGCTAGGTCTATATGAACATAGTAAGTTTTTGATGCATACTACTTTGATGTGAAGGATGGTACTTGTAAAAGAAGAAAATTTCTGACAAACATACACTGATGAATTAATTGCATCCATAAGATCACTTGACCATCTCTGGAGAGTAAAACTTTTCTACAATTGTTTTTGAAAATATGTTTTATCTATCTATATATATATTCAGTCGAGTAGTCAAACGTGTCGTTAATCTCATTTTAACAAGAATATATTAACTGTTGTACTATCAAAATACAAATTACATATTAAAAGCCTGTCTTACACAATTTGTTTTAAAGCATATCTTGAACATTTGTTTTCACAAAAAAAAGAAAAAAAAAGAGAGAGAATTGGTAAATCAGTTCTGTTGATCAATAATACTGTTGACCGGGTCACATAACTGTCAATTGACAATAGTTTCAATTAAGTCACGTGACATGGGTCCCATATATGACTAAAATCGATGTTAATTGAATTATAAGTAGTAATCACATAGACTAATCTCTTGCCTTTTTTCGTAGTTAATTTAGAACGGGGGGTTCACTTCACGTGTGAACTTGACCTTTAAATGTCATTCCCGATCACGTGTATTCACCAGTCAACGAAGGATCTGTCATTGCCAGCACCTCAAGAAATCAGAAGGAACCAACCATAAAATAAAAAATAAATCTTTATAATATTATTGCTTCTTTTTTTTTTAATTTTTATATAGCTCCCATAGCAAAAGCATTATTAATTGTCCAGGATGCTTCGACCTGGTTTCAACTGATTAACAGGAGCTTGGTCCAGCAGAGAGCTCTTATTGAAGTTGAACGGGAAATTTAAAAGCACGCGCGGTAATTAGTTGTTTTTATTTATTTATTTTTTTTTATTTTTCAATGCTCTATGAGAAAGAACGAAAGAAAGAAAGGAAGAAAGAAAGAAAAGATACTCCAAAGCTTTATAATTTCATTGTCGTCACCTTGGAAAATTAAGAAAAGATATGCACAAAGGTCTTTATAGTGCTATACACGATAAACCAAGTCTTTCTGTTCAACCATGATGAAACGAAGTCCTCCTATTACTGAAATTTCGACCTAAATAAAATCTTTAATGGGGTTAATGGAACAGAATATATATCACAAATATCATCTTTCTAGTCAATTGATAATATAACCAAAAAAAAATTTTATTATGATTTAATATAATTATGAAAAGATTCTAAATAATTATATTTAGGTAGTTTAATATTTTTATTCATAACAACTTAATATAAATAGTTTAAAAATGGTGATATATTCTCAAATATTAGATTATTGTGACATCTGCATTAATTTCTTTTTTCATTGTTCTATTGACTAGTGATTGGTTAATTTGCAACGAAAACTTTCTATTGACCAATGAATGAAACGCGTTCGGATTTTCCACCTATTGGCCAATCTATGAAAGAAGACAATTTGTGACGGCCATTGGCCATTGAAACAATAATACTGTTTTCTGTGTGTGAATAACATGCGCACACTATTCCTGTCGCTGAATCCAGTGGCCTCTGTGTGATATTGTAATTTGTGTATTTCGTGACACAAAGATTTTTTTTTTTCCCCTTTTCGTATAATATTAAGCAGTTGACTTCATCGTCAAAAGTCGTGCGACGAAATTATGGTGTAGAAATCATAACATTATATGTGGGACTGATAAGTGATGAACAATTTTCATGGGATTATGACATACGTACGTCGTATTGGTTGGCTATCAAACATCAATTAGAAAAGGGGAACTTAAGCCGTATTGACCAAAAAATCTTACCAACTGTATTCTACGATAATTTGAGTGAATTCTAGAAAATCACAAAAATAATTGAGGAGATATATTGAAAACAACAAAAAGAGCAAAATGTCCATAAATACAAAATTAAAAATGCATTTATTGTTAAAGTAACAGATGACAATAAATAAAAGCTCTCACTCAAATTAAAATTGTCTTGCTGTATTTTTTCTTATTGTTCTCCTAGCTACAGCTAAATATCCATGGGAGAACTATATGGGTTATTGTTTATGGGAAAAGTACGTAGAAAGAGACACACACATTTAACATTTCTAATTCACCGTTTACGGATAGAGTAGAAATAACTAAGATTAACATACTTATCATTTTAGTTAACTAATCTTTCTCTTAAAATTATAATTAAATAATTTTATTGAAATATTTGTATTTTTATTTGTTTTTCAGTAAAATATAACCATCAAATGTTCAGCATAAAGTTAAAAAATAAACCTTTAAAACATGAACAATTTGAAAATGAATTATATTCCCTTCTTTCTTTTTCTTTTTCTTTTTTTCCAAACAATGGTCCATTGATTGGGATAATTATGGGCTTTAAATATAAACCAGCATTACCATTTGGACTTCTTTTCTTTCTTTAGCACTACTTAAAGGCCCATAAATAACTATCGAAAGGTTTCATCTTCCCTTTCCAATCCATGGTCAATCTTGTTGACATGAACTCTTGAATCTTGATGTATCTCTTAATTAATTATTTTGTTAATTTATTCAATAGTAATATTAACATAAGCAAGTGTATTTTAATAGGTAATAAATAAGAAATGGTAAAAAATGTCCTGACATAATTTAATCTATTTTTCTTGGAGGCTCGTTAAGTACTTGTCGTTGGCATTATCTATGATTTTTAAGTATTAGAGAATGTAGTATGTAAACAGAGAATTACTATGATAGGAGTTTTTAAAAGTACTATTATTATTTAAAAGATTTGATGATGTTTCACTTAAATAGTAAAAATATGAAAATAGATACTTATCTCATTTTTTCTTAAAAATTAATTAGTAATTACTTTTATATTCTTATATATAATAACAAAATTAGATATAATTATTTATTTATTTTTTATCGCCTTCAATAGTTGTGTGTAGTCATAAATTCTGTTAAAGAAAAATTTATTGTTTGAGTTTTGTTTTATTTTAATCTCTTGTTCCTTGTCTTACTTAGTCTTAGGGCTATCTGCTATTAGTCAATTAAAAATTTTCGTATAAATTGCAACATATATTTAATTACTGTTACAACCAAAAAATTAATTAAATATTTAATAATTTTATTTTAAATTTTAATATTATTTTATTTTAAT
This sequence comes from Trichilia minutiflora, assembly GCA_035590515.1. Classification (NCBI taxonomy): domain Eukaryota; kingdom Viridiplantae; phylum Streptophyta; class Magnoliopsida; order Sapindales; family Meliaceae; genus Trichilia; species Trichilia minutiflora. Next base: position 2,850,820 of record JAVXUL010000001.1, on the reverse strand, counting down.
ATATATCAAATTATACAGTAGTAATAATAATTTAATAAAAATTATGAGAATTATTTCTTTAATCATCAATTACAAATGTATGCAAAATTTTTAAATTATTGAATATGCAATTAATTTTTTTTTTTTACTTTCTGCTAGTAACTAAATATATATTTCTGTCGTTAATTATTGAATATGCAATTAATTTTTTTTTACTTTCTGATAGTAACGAAATATATATTTCTGCCGCCGGCCCCGAAGTATGTGTGTGTATATAAAACCTTCTTTATCTTTCGTTAAAATAAAGCCATATCGGGATACCTCCACGAAGCACTTGTCAATATATATTTTCTTGGTATCCTTTTTGCAAAAACATATATACTATGAAATAAATAAAATTATATAACAAATACTTTTATTCTTATCATATCGACATAGAGGAGAATCATACTTTAATTAATATCATACTAATGTCTAAACGACCCATGAAAAAGGGGATAAAAGATTGGATCTTGAAATTCAAGATATATGAAATTATCTACATTCAGATTGTACTTAAGGAATTTAATATTCAATGTGCACCATACATGGAATTTCCGAGGTGTTGCTGTCCATGGGGGACCAAGCTTGGCTTTGATTTTCTACCAGCCTTGTGTTATAAGCCGAATTATTCTAAGTAAAGAAACATTGCACGCAATTAAAAAAAAATAGAGACCTAATTAACAAGCAAGTTTTAATGTTATTTAAAAACTCATGACCTTTAATTATTATTGTTGGGGGATTTTACCGCGGCCCAGCCCATAGGCCTAGATCCACCTACAGTCCAGTTGTCCAAGGCCCAGCATGCTTCATCACACGGCACCGTTTTGAGGAGACAGTCAGGACAACAGCAAGGCCGATCGCTCGTCTCGGGTGCTAGTGCCGAGACCAGCAGTCGAGATCCCGTCACCACAGGTAC
>JAVXUL010000001.1:2799667-2812405 GCA_035590515.1 Trichilia minutiflora | reverse complement strand
TTCCAACTGTAACTAATTTATGGAATATAAACAAAGTAAAGTTTCCAGCAGAGATGCAAACCTATGGCATTTCCTGACAGATTTAGCACCTTCAGGCTGACAAATGCACTAAGAAATGGGATAGCAACCAATCCATGATTTGATAGCTGAGCTGTGGTGGTTGTGGCACTCAGAGAAGAAATATACCTTTTAGCAGCTTCCATGCCAGCGGTTACCTTACCATTCACTTTGGAAGCAGTCAAACCATTCAAGACATCAGTCTCTCTCTTCAACTGATCGTTTGAAAGAGATATTTCACTTGTTTCTTTGAGTGGGCTGCAATGTTGAAGATCATTAACCCATTTCTCAATACGCTTGATCTTAAAATCCTTGCTTGGCAATTGATCCCAATTCTGCACTGACGATTCTCCTTGAAGGTTTTTCAAGGAGTTCTCCTCATCTGGTATTAACCAGTCTTTAGCTGAAGCAGAATAATTACAAGAATCATAGCAATCATCAACCCGAATCCCAAATTTGTTTTTCACTGTTTTATATATGTCATGTTGCATACCCAGTGTGTCTACACCATGAACGGAAATATCATTCTGCCTCGTGCTTAAGACTGTTAGGTCCTCTGAAGATCTGGAATGTGGTACCAAATGGTTAATAGGATAGGATTTCTGCCTCATGCCAAAAACTTTTAGGTCATCTGAAGATCTGGAACACGATATCAAATGGTTAGTAGTATATCGCTCTTCAGAAGGGCACATAGCAGCATTGACGTTTGGCAAAGAACGCGATTTTACTATCAGAGGTGGGGTACGGATCATATGGTCAACATAATTAACAGCATGGTCACCTAGACCAAACATAATAGCATCAGAATTGTCACAGCCTTCCTTGTCTGAATTCTGAAGTTCTCCAATTGAGAATATACATTCATTCTTAGCATGATCAGAGCTGACTTGAACAGACTCTGAGTGTGGAGCTTTTCGATACACATTGGGTGGGCTTACAACCGGATCATTGCTGCCATGTCGTCCCATTTCTCCAAGTTGGTCATGGGAATCAGAAGAAAATCCTTGATCAGTTTCCTCTTCCGCATCAGTTTCACCAGGATACTTCCCCTCCCAGCATAATCTACTTCCTAGAGACTGACTGTTCTTTAGATGTCCCAATTTATGGACCTCTTTCTCCAAATTGAATATGCCCTTTGTTTCATCCGATTTCGAGCAGCGCTTAGTAGAGGAAGAACTTGCAGCATGCTTACCATCATCATTACTCAGAGCGTCTCTTGTTGCACTTGATAAAATTGCTTTTGTATTTGTAGAATTAGGCAAATGTTTCATGGCCTGAATTTCTGAGAGATCTTGCAAACTTTTTTGTATTTCTTCAACCGATGATTGAGCTGTTTTATGATGGAGCTGTCAATAATCAAGAGTTAGAAAACCTTAAATAACAAAACCACAGAAATACTAAATTCATTCTCTGAAAAGTGAACAGATTCTTCCACTTACCTTTGGTCTCTGGGAATAAATGTTAGTACTGAAGCATGAAAATCTAACCATCACAACAATACTGTCTGGAGTTACATTCGCAAAAGATCTTTTGTGTTACACAAAAAGCTACGGATGACCAACTATTCTGCTCATTAATGTCCAGAAGCCTGGAAAAAAGTTCTAAGGTTGCTTTAAATAAAAAGAGAAGCTAACATCAATCTTCCAGGACTTGGCAAACGGGGATCTTAACCATAATCAAGTGACAAGCCCACTGAAACACGACACAATCTCCAAATATGTGATGATCTTGATCTTTGTAAAACACAAAGCAAAATTAACTCCCCATGATCACCCCACACCCACTTGGAGGTGCGAGAAGCATTCAGCTTTGCTGCAGCGGCCAGAGTGAAAAAAAGATTTTTTCTGACTAGGAAAACCCAATCCCTAACATGAATAAGAGACACAGGCCTGAAAATGAGAAAGCAACAAAACAACACCATTAATCACTTGATTGGGTGCATGTGCATACCGGATACCTAAAGCATAACTAGACAAAGAAATCATGTAATTGTAAAAAAAAATTTCAACTATCTGGGATGGCTCAGAATGTTCTAACAATGACAATAAAAGCCAGAACAAAGCACAAACAGACTCCAATCTGTAGGGCTCAATTCCTTTTTTCTCATGAATGATAAAACGCACTGGCTTATCTCTTCCATTCAGTTCTGGTATTTCTCAAGCAAAAAAATGACGCTTCAATAGCAAATTAAGCAGAAAAGTGACGCTTCAATGGCTAATTAAGCAGCAAAGTGACGCTTTAATAACAAAATCCAAATATTCACTGTGTCATACTCTTGAATTCCTATCAAGGTTTCTAATATTTCTAACCAATCCCTCGGCTACGAATTTTAGGACTGACCCGGATGAAAGAGACACAGTAATATGCATCAACAAAACAACTCCTAAGATTCAAACCAATTGTTTATTCAATCTTTTTCACAGAATCTTCGACGAACATGGATACAGCTTACCTCAAACCAACGGCAAATTGATAAAAAAAATTAAAATTACATAAGACAGCATGACATACATACAACAAACAGACAAATAATTAATTAATAAACACGAATACTATTAAGAACAAAAGGAAATAAAAAATAGATCTGACCTCTCTCTAGTCAGATTTTGTTTCGAGAAGACAACGGACACCACTCAAGTCAAACCAAAATACGTTGTTCTTGTTCATGATATCTTAGCAAATAGTGGTGAGTTTGATTAATGCTTAAATGCCCATCCGTAATTTCTGGGTTCGATTTATATCCCAAAGCAACGGGCCCGATTAAAATAGAAATTTTATTTTATTTTATTTTTTCATATTTTTCCTTCTGGATTTAGGAAATCATGAGAATTTTTGTGTTTGAAAAGAATAAAGAAATTGAGGAAAAAAAAGGAAGATTTGGATTGGGTTCCTTTTAATTTATTATCATTGGTAGGCTTAAAAAAGATATAAAAAACAAAAATAAATTGAAGAGAGAGACACAGAATTGCGTCCACCGATAAAATTATAAAAACAAGGTATTTCGTATGGATGGCTTGGAAGGAACGAGCTGAACTTGCCGTCTTCATACCCCAAAATTGTTGCCGCCTCATACCACCTCTTTCCTCAAACGAGAGGGAATGTCATATCGTCCTCGCTGCACCTTTCGGCTTTTAGCTTTGTTCAAATTCTAATCAGATTATAATTACAAATAAGTAATGTAATCTTGTTTAAAATATCTTCAGTGCTTCTCAATCCTAGGTAGTTGAACCAACTCATTAAAGCGAAGAAATAATAAATAAAAACATTTTGAATAAAATGGGTTTTATAAAAAGCAAATAAAAAAGTTGTTATTCTAATCGCCCTTATTATTAGATTTTATTTTAATCACCTTTATTATTACTAAAAATATTAATGGATGGTTATAAATTGTGACATTTCATGCTGAAAATAAAAGAATTTGCTGAAGTCGATCGAGTGTTTGATCCGAATATCTCAAGGAGATTGAAGACAAAGATGATGCATAAAGTTTTGTCCTAAGGTTAAGCTTTCCAAGCGTGCCAGCACGTCATCAGATGCAAAAAATCTTGTCTTTGAGATAATTGTACGCATTTCAAAATCCAACCAACAAGCCAACCACTATTTTTTAACTTTTAGCAAGAACAGTTCAATGTAATGCGCCCATGGAGGTTTGAAGTATTGAAACAACAATCCAGCAGCAATTTTACACTTCATCCCAACAACAGAGTGAATAATTTAAACCAATATAATTTATCATATAACACATGATTTAGATACTGTAGCTCACTTCTTCCCCATTCACAACCTCACCAATGTGGTATGCTGTATAAACCCCATGTCCTCTCTCAAGTATTTTGTGGAATGCTTCTTGGCTCACTACCAGAACCATGAAATACCCAAGTTAAAAGTTCGTCTCATATCACTATCTTCTATTCTTCCAGCCTCAATAAAAAGTATCAACCAAAATTAAAAGAAAGACACCCATAAGTGCTAAAAACTATAACAGAGATGCAATCGTTGAGAAAATTATGAAAATTGAGCCTATTTGATACCATGGTGCCACATTTCATAACCCTTAGTACTACCAAAATTATGATCAGTTGGTGTTTCAGACAATATGATTCCTTGCAAAACCAGTTAACATATTACTAGATTGTAGTAGCATGCAACGAAGGATTTACTTTTCACCTGATGGATCCATTTGAATACAGCTGGGACTTCCCAAGAGTCCTTATAGATAACATCACCAAGGCCCTGTGGTAACACTCAACCTATATTGCCTGTGAAACCACCACCAGTGACGTGGGTTATCCCTTTTACCCCTCCCTGGTTAATTATGTCCAGCACCTTTTTGACCAAAAGAAAAATGTTTTAGCATTGGTCAGCTTGGCAACAACGAGCACAATTATGTGAAACAGAGGTTGCTGATAGACCTGCTTAACATATACAACAGTTGGAGCCATCAAAGCTTCACCTAATGTAATGTTTGCACCAGGAAGTTGATCCTTTAGAGAAAGGCCGCTTAGGGCCAAAACCCTGTAAAGATACACAAGTCCAATCCCAAAGATTTTGGTGTATATCAGTCTTGGGTTTTGATCAAAGCTACTGAAGTAAATATATTTTAAGTGGTAAATCAAATCGCTGGTGTAAACTTAACTTAAAAAACAATTATGACCTTCTTACAAGAGAGAGAAACCACTGGAATAAACTCCACTAGATGGCAGGTCAATGATTACATCCCCGACCACAATGTTTTTCCCATCAATAACTGAATCCTTTTAACAATGCCAACAGCAAAACCACTAAGATCGTACTCACCATCCGCATAAAAATCTGGCATCGGCAATCTGAAAGTTACAATATATCCACCATGCTTAACTAAAAAATTTAAAATGGCAACAGTAAATTTAATTCCATATGAAAGATGAAAGTAATAAAGAAAAAGAATCTGTAGTGACTATAATTGTTAAAAGTTCTGAAAATCATCTATCAAGCAGTATTGTTGTCCAGTGCAAAAGACCAATTCATAAGACACATGATAGATTAGCACATTCACAATTGTTTATAGCATAGGTATGCCACACCAGCATGTTCATTATTTGCCCTAAAAGAATTTGAGTAAAAGTAGATATTAATCATATGTAAAAGCCAACGACAAGCAAAATATATGATTCAAAGAGGATTTCTGACAGCTCCTCAAAGTTGATCATCGAAAAGAGATATAAACTCTGATCATTTCTCACTTCCCATACTGAGAACAGGGCTTTAAATTGAGACTCAAAATTGGCAATCACCTTCCCTGCCATAGCAGGAGCAGCACAAAATCATGACTACTAGCTAAGAAGTTTCTCTAATTTGATTTTCTCTATCCTTCATATCCAAAACTAACATGACATTTCAATTGGACCATACTCATAACACTCAAATGAAAACATAACTGATAAAAATTTCTTGAGAAAATAAAAACTACTTGAAACATTAAATGCATAAATACACGAAAATACATACCTCTCCTCCTAGAAGAGCTCAGTCAGATTGTTAGCAACCGTCAACAATGCCTTTGATGACCTGAATACGAAGAAATACAGAGAATCAACACAGTTTTGCGATAGTGGAAAAATGGCATGGTCCATGAAACCCAAATAAGTTATGCAACATCACATGTACCTTTTCAGCAAGATAAACATCTACTTTTAGCAAAATAATCCAGGAAAAATAATGGCTTGGCGCCAGAAGTAACAATATCATTAACAATCATTGCAACCTGAAGAAGAAATGCATTAGGAAGCTAATCACTAATATTCAAACTGAGACAATGAAAAAAAGTTCATACCACCCGTCCCAGTAACAAGGTAGGAATAGTTTATAAGGATTTCATTAACAAACAGACAGAACCCAAACAATAGACTGAGCTCCAAACAGCGCTAAATACATTTGGAAAGGAGCATCAGTATATAACCAGAATAAACAATAACAAATAATCTCTTCTGAAGTTGCTAAAAAAGTAAATGGAGAGAACAATTCCGAAATTTTCTCAAGCCACAAAGTTAATACATTTAACTTAATTTCATGAATAAACCTAGCAATTGGCCTTGAGTTAACACATAATGCAAAATAATCAATATCGTTTTCAAATAAAAATACGAGCAAACGAAAGTAAAGATAAGTTAGGAGAAATTTTAGAGAACCAATAAATCGAACCATTAAACTACATCGTAACGAGAGGAAAAAGACCACCAAATCCTCCAACCCCAGCAGCCATTTTTGCAATTCTTTTAACAAGCTCAGACCCGGCATCTTTATCCACACCAACATCCTTATACATTAGTCCACCGGAACTGCTTCCAGACATTGAAAGGATGCGTCTATTGACTTTTAACTCTTTTGGGTCGAAATTTATCGGCGGCTACTGAGAGACAAGGCATTCTGCCAGAAAATCGTTTTCGGGAGAGCAAACGATTGATGCTGCGAAACAACGTGAGAGTCATGTGTTCGCTGCGAAATTGCTGGTCATGGAGACCATGAGAATGGGATTTTAATTTGATTGTGAGATGGGATAGATGGAAGTGACAGGGCTGTTATGGGTTTAGGGTTTTATAAGATTCACCCTTCCTATCAAACATCGGCTACTTTCCTTTTTTAAGTAAAAATAGAAATAAATAAACATATTAGTTTTGGGATTTGCATGCTATATGCCTTAATAGTAGGGATATTATTTGTAAATACATAGGCCCACATTTTATACAATATTATTTTAAATAAGTTGTAATTTTTAATAATAAAACTCTTTTATTGGTTAGCAATAATATTTTCATTGTTAACAATTAACTTTATCGGTTAAACATTGAAATTAATAATAATTTTTTATTTAATTATAAATATTAATTTAATACTCATTTGTGATGTGATTTAATGGTAAAAAATTTATTAGACGGTTGTTTTATATTAACCTTATAGTTTGAGTATTTTTTATTAAATAATTATTTTTATATCAATTTCAAATTTAATAATATTCAATCACTTTTATTATAATATTATTGACTATTAATTTAGATAGTGTATTATTTATTAGTTCAATCTCTAATTCTAACTAGAAAAATTAAAAAAAATTTCGTAAAAAAAATAAAATAAAATAAAAAATCATATATTGATGCAAAAAATATTTAAGGATCTTCTCGCACCATCGAGAAGTAACTCAACAGGAAGTATGATGGGACAAGTTCTGTGGTAAAGTTAAGTTTTTACAAAGGTAGAACTTTGTCTTACTAACCCTGCAAAATAATCAATACGTTAGGAGTGATGCTGGGAGTGTTTTCAAGTAGAAAAACTCTGATGTCTACATTAGCGAAGGAAAAGAAAGAAAAAAGAAATATCCGATGAAACTAAAGAGTAAGTTGACAAAGATGAGTTTTCTTATCATTAAAGTCTCGTTGGCCTCTTTTTATAGGATTTTTGGCGGACTATTTGACGTAACATGGCATTGAAAAATAAGAATGATGAGACTTCCGATTCTTAGACAGTGTAATAATCGTAATTTATTTAAGAGTCATATTATCAAACAAAACATTTATAGGCCTATTGGTATTATGAGACAACTGATTTTAACATCCGATAAGGCTTCTAGTCACAAAATCTTTTACATCCTTCATTCATTCTCATTTTTTATATTGACAAACTGTTGAGTTAAAGATCATGGGTCTAAAATCCTCAGGGTTAGGCTCTCTCAAAAATAGAAACTCTCAACATCAAGATCAAGAGTCTTTAAAATTAGAAGTTCTCATAAAATTTAAGAGCCCTAAAGGTCAAGAACCTTCGGGATCAAAATTCAAAAGCTCTCATAACTAGACTCAGGATCAGGATCAGGATCCAAAAAATCTTCAAAACTAGGAGTTCTATGATTCGGGAGCTCTCGGAACCAAAAACGTCAAATATCCACCTGAAAAATATTTCATGTATAAGTCCTATTTCCATCCATAACACCTTATCTAGAGTATATAGTTTTCAAGAATTTGCCATTGTTGAAAATTTAGGGAATATTTATATTTATTAGGGGTTACAAAAGAATTTGGACTAAGGGAAATTTTAGGGCAGAAATGAAATTGTCCCTTCCCCAATGTAGAGTTTCCACCTGCGCACGACCCTAGTTTTTCTTCTCACTCTTCGGCCGTTCTACCGATTCTCTGCCTCTCTTTCGCGGCCACCGTAGCTACCTGAAAGGTATAGTAATTATTTTTCTTTCTCTGTTGTACTTTACAGTCTTCGATCATGTAATAGGTTTCTGAATGAATATCAATTCTTTTATAAAGACTTGAAACTAGTATAAGAAATCAAGGTTTTAGCTTTATTTATTTGGGTTGAGAAAAAAGAATATATCAGTAAAAAATGTTATGATTATATACTCAGTTTATATGTGCAGTGTTTTGATTGTGCAGGCACATATATCAGTCTTTTATCATCCAACGAAAGCAACAGAAGAAGTTTTAATGGATAAGGCTTTCGAATTGATTCTCCTAAGAAGGCTCTCAGGAGCTTTAAAACATGCTTCTCAGATTCATAGGTCTTGCTTTCTTCTTGTAGAATCTTCTAGAACTATTGATGTTCCTGACAACAATCTCATTGATCATTCTAGAAGCTTAATTACTGCACCTAGAAACTTCTGCTCTCGCCCTTCCAATCTGGACAACGACTTTCAAGCCCCTGCTGCTATTGATTATCGGTATGTAGCCATTGTTATTTTCATTACTTGCCGGTAGTTGTATTGAAAGAGTGACAATAATATCAGTTTTCGGCTAATGTTAATTAATGTGGATACAGTGCTCTTCTGCAGGAGGATGAGTTTCACAGGCTAGCTAACTCCATAATCCATGACTTGCAAGAGAAACTCGAGGTGATTTTTGTCATTCACTTTTTGTGCCTTAAGAAAGTAGTTTTTCTTTGCATTTCCTTGCATCTAAACTGCATATTTAATAGATTAACACCTAAGCATTTTATGCCATGTTCACCATTTTAAGAATGGAGCAAAATATAATTTGCAGGAATCACCTGTACACAAAAAATACCGGTCTCAGCAGTGAGCCACTTTGACATGATCTAAACAGTGAATGTACTATTGCTGCTTCTAACAACCACAGAAACAAAAACCATAACGCCAACAACAAAAAGCAGAAGTCCCTAAAACTACCTTTTTATTTTATTTTTCTTAAAAATTCATTATGGATCTACCATGTCTCAAGGCGCTGAAGTTCATCTCTTCTCAGTTGGATGAATTGTTACTGTAGTTTTAGGAACTTTTGTTTTCTGTTAAAATTACGATGATTATCTTGCAACTGACTATGACAATTCCAGAGAAACAGAACCTGTGGTGAAAATTTAGGGTAACAGAAGAAAACAGTCATGGCCCATCCAATTGAGAAGAGGTGGATTTCAACTCGTAAATTCAAATTGATAAGGTACAAGTAGAATGAGATTAAAAAAGGCACATGTAGAATGAATTCAAAAGGGCAGAAATCCACTTGAATTTAAGAGTAGAAGTCCATCTCTTCTCAGTTGGATGGACCAGTGTTTCTTTTGATTCTCTGTCTTGAGATCATCATAAATTTGCAGAAAATCCTGTTTGCAACCTCTTTTAGTGATTTTCTGTAATTTCTTGCATGCAAGACAAGTCTTTTGCCTTAACTTTCAACTTATGGTTAAACATCTTTAATGACTTTTTCCTTCTATCAACCACTTAATTTGATCCTGTACATCTCCTTCCAATTCTCTCTATGACCGCTTTAAGAATCTTCTTTTCCTCCTCAAATGCAGAAGTCATTCTGTCAAGGACTTCCATAATCCCGTCTATTATCCCCTTTTGCTGGTGTTCTTTCCATTGTTGATTAGACTGAGCATATCTACTTCCCGAATCTTCTCAGGGCACTCATTAATGCCTTATCTGGAAACTACTTTGAAGAAGCCAGCCAATCATGAGAACGTTTATGTACCGGTGGCCCATTGATTCTAAATTGGACTGAAGAAGCCAGTGTCAACTTCGGCATCTGGTTCATTGCATGTAATAGTGTTGACATGAAATAGTTTCATTGGCTAGACATTCTTATCATTCATCATGTCACCTCACCTCATGTCACCTCCCACCCATCTACTTCTGACTGTGATATAGCCTTATGGCGTTTTGCTACTGTGAAGACTGAGTTACCATGCTCACTGAATTTGGTTGTGGAGCATAGACATGCATTTGCTACTGTATGACTAGTTATTATGCTTACATGGAGTAGCCACAAATGAAACTGTTCCACGTCGCCCTTTAAACTTTCAGTTTATCTGGCATTTTTTAAAGGGACGAAAGAAAACCAAAAGTAAGAGCAGAAAAACCAAGTAGATGAGAATTAAAAAGGTATTTTTGTCAGTAAAGAACATAAAGAGGAAGAAGATAGTGATGATAGTGATGATGATGATGATGATGATGAAGAGGTGAAGCGACGAAGCAGAGAAGTGTTTAGCCACAAATAGTTGTCTTTTGTTTGTGTCAAGACTGAGTTAATATACCTCCATTCAATGTTGGGCATGCACTTGTTACTGTAAACCCTTACTCATTATAGTCACATTTAGCAGCAGCAAATCCATGCATGTGTTCAGCAGCTATCTTCAGCTAGTATTTGCTGTTGTTAAGAGAAGAAAAAACGTAATTTTCATCTTTCTCTGAAAAAACCCTCTTGATTGGAATTTATGTAAAATGATTTACTTGGGAAAGATCTGTTGTTGAAACTTCTGTGTTGTGTTAAGCTGAGTTGGCGTTTTGTTTTGGCAAATTGGAGGGGGAGGTGTGAGGTGTTCTTGTTTCATGACAGAGGAAGAAAAGACAAAGGATTTCATGAAAAAGATTTAATTGTTATGATTCGCTTATTAATGTTATTAATGTGATTTTATTTTAACATTTTTGGACTTCTGTTTTATGCTTGTTCTAGTAATTACACATTTTAGCATGTAAGTTATGACATGCTTTATTTCTTTGGTCATTGACATTTTGCAATGTTTTGCTGAATAAACATATTTTTTGTCAGCAGTTGTATGAATGTTATGCATTGCTCCTGAAAACTGGTTAGTCATGCACTGTGTAACAAGTGATATGATCATTTTAATTTTTTAGCTCAAAAATATGTAGTATCTCCTCGTTAAACGTAGTTATTTATGCTCTAAGGCCATGTGTGCTATTACTACAATATTAATTGTTTTAATCTCCTTTTGGGTTGTTGGCAGGAATATGGTGATGTTGTCCAGATGGATGGCTTTGATGTAGACTATGGGGTGAGACTGATTGATTAATGTTTGGATTTGTTTAATTCTTTTAGTATATATTGTGTTGTGACATAAATTTGTTTCAATTTGGCAGAATGAGGTTTTGACCCTGAAACTTGGGGATGTAGGCACTTACGTGTTGAACAAACAAACACCAAATAGGCAAATCTGGTTGTCTTCTCCAGTGAGGTATTATTTAGGATGTTCAACTTGATGGGATTTTTGTAGATTAGGTTTTTATTTTCTGCTTTTTTTTGTGTCATATTCATTGTTGAGCTCTATATATAACATATTATTCAGTTTCTGTAAGCTGCATTTTATTTATTTATTTTCTTTGGTTTTCTGAAAGAACATCTCTTTTCAGTGGTCCATCCAGGTTTGATTGGGACGGGAATACTCAGTCCTGGGTTTATAGACGTACCAAAGCTAATTTGTTGAAACTGTTGGAAAGTGAGTTGGAGCAGTTGTGTGGTGAGCATATCAGCCTGTCTTCCAACGATTGAATATCCTTTGATGTATCGCTAGAGAGGTTTTCCCCTTACACAGTAATGGGAAAGCTTTACAGTATTGTATTACAAGATTATACTTTTCTTTTTCTCAAATAATTTACAATCTTCATTGATTTTGCTCCAAAAGGGGATGCTAATTAAATATATTACTGCTGGGTAGTTAGATTGTAGTATATATATATATTTTTAATGTTTTTAAATATTCATTATTCGAAATTAGATGCATAATAAACATTCCACTCTCCTACGGAATTAGAAATATATGTTGCTTGGTTCCGTTTATAGCCATGTTTGTCAAAATTATCGACATTTTCCCGATTCTGTATCTTGTGTGTCATTTTAAATTTATTTTACCCTCGGTTAAACTACTTGTTCTTGTGAATACGAAGGCTTTATGGTTCCAATGTCAAGTGGATCAGGTAATCAGGAAACGTAAAGGGGTAATGAATGACTCCACACGAAAATCCCGTTGAACATCCTACAAATTCAGCGAGCGTTATTATCAGGTTATTCTTGAGGTCAGGTGCTGGGAATTATTTGAATTGTCTTTTTTGAATGTAGTGATTATTTTACGTTTATTATCGATTCAGTAAATTAAGTAAAAGGTTTTTTTACGAAAAAAAAGTGGTATCTAATTCAATGAATTGGTCCGAATATTGGAAGTCCCTTTTCTTACCTCTAGCATGCCAGCCAGCCTAGGTCACAAATCACAATATTCTTAATCGGGCAAAGCCTAGGCATTGATTAGCATATTTATACTATGGGGGAATGACAAATTCTCCCCTATATTTTGAATAAAATTCAATCACCCCCTTACTGAGTGATGTGGTAAAATCCAAGCTTTTTATTATAAAAATCCAATATTTTAGATTTTGCCACATCACCCAGTAAAGGAATGTTG
>JAVXUL010000001.1:2765766-2782625 GCA_035590515.1 Trichilia minutiflora | reverse complement strand
CATTCAATACAATAAACAATGTGGAAGGTGCTGGTCCGTGGTTGTATTTTATACAAATGCACTTCTGTTAAAATCTTATAAATATCTCCGATCCTTATCACGTAGGTATTTGATGTTAACAGTTACTTTTAAATAATTTTTATTATTTTTTATTTTTTTAAATAATTAAAATATTTAAACTTCTTGATTAATGAATTTTATTTGATTAATTCATTAAAAATATTAATTAAACATACCATCGTTTAAATATCCTACTTAAATTAAAATAATTGATTAAAAAAGAACTAAAGATATACACCTAAATTATATATTTTAAACTTAATTTATCATCACCAAATTATATCCACAAATGATCTAATATTTTTAATTAAACAAAGCTAATTACTTCCCATTTACTCTAAATATGTTATAAATTAAATCAATTTTTTAGTAATAATAAATATATAAACTGTTATAAAAATTTATTTATATAAATTAATATGATAATATTAAATTATAATTACATGGGTTTATATTTTTGTGGTGTTAAAAAAATTTGTTAAAATAAAAATGAATAAATAAATAAATAGTGTTGTGAATACAAATTTTGTATAAAATAAAGTGACATATCATTATTGATTAACAAAAATATAAAATTAATTTAATTATCAAAAAAAAAAAGCTAAAAGAAAATGATTCTTGAAATTATATTATTTTTAGAAAATTGTCATATTGTATATATTTTCTTCATGACTCTCAAAAATAAAAAAATATTTTTTGTCAATTTTTATTTATCCAGATGATTCGACAAACCTGCCTCACAATATTTATTTAGGTATTCTATGATATAATTTAATGAAAGTAATATTAGAGATTTTAACTTGTATTTTAATTTTAAAATCTTAATGAATGTGTAGTTGTTATATTATTTTATATATTCGATATATCAAATAATTAATATTTAATAAATTAATTAAATTTTATATAAAAAATAATTTGACCATAACACATCCAATTAGAATATAAATTGAAAATTGAGATTTTTAATATTATTTTGTGGTGTGATATCATTATCTCTCAGCACCTATGAGTATAATATGGTGACGATGGATTAAGTATGGGATGTGTAATTTGAGGGCATATCTTGAATTTTGTTCTAATCAATTATTTATAATTTAAAAATATCTATATAATAATATATATCATTAATATATCCGAAGATTAATAAAACAAAATAAGGTTAGAGTATTTGTAATTGTAAATAAAATAAAATAAAATAAAATAAAATAAAATGAAGAAGAAGTTATCATTGTTTTTCTCTATATATATATTTAGCTCCATACATTGGTCATTCAAGAAAGCAATTAATCAAAGGTTCCCATCGATGTCGATGCTTCATCTCTCTTGCTTGCCTCCAACTCAAGCCTCGATCACACATAATACTATACCCGTACATCCTCTGCAAAAACTACAGCTTCGTTATCATCATGCTCCCTTAAAAGCCCAGCTAGTAAAATGCTCAATTGGTGCCCAAATTTCTCGACTTGATGAGGATCGAGGACCACCCAAGTATCAACCAAATATTTGGAATTACAATCTTTTACAGTCCTTACAGACTCAGCCTCCGGTGATTATATATACTTTCTCTATGTATAATATACACATAATCTTCATATTCAGTTTGCAGAGAAGAATATGCTTAAAACTATGCAGTCATTATGCAGTATATAATTGATAATATTCTGAAACTCTTTAACTTGTATTGTCCTTTGGGCTTTTTGTAATTTTGTAGGATGACAAATGCGAGAACCTGGCGAGGAGGCTAGAGGAGGAAGTAAGGTGTTTGATAAACGACGAAAAAAATGTAGGGTTGTTGCCGATTCTTGAAGTGATTGATGACATTCAGCGGATGGGATTGGGGTACCGATTTGAAAAGGAGATAAAGAAAGCTATTGATGGAATTTACTCGAGGGAAGGAAATGATCAGATCGATGAAGACCAGAAACTCCATGCTGTTGCTCTAAGATTCAGGTTGCTTAGACAACATGGATATGACGTTTCTCAAGGTGATCAGAGCTGATCTTCTTAGTTAATCACTAGTCAATTTCATCCACGATATATTTTTATGTGGTGGACAGTATATCTATCTGTCTATCTATCTACAAAATTCGTCTTAATTTATCTAATTCCTAAAGACTATGCTTTCTTATTACCATATCCAGTAAGCATAGGATCAAATACTCTTATGTTTTGGAAGAGAGTCTTGACACAATTAATTCTTTGCTAGCGCACGTGAGCTTTCGAGCCGTCGCTTGCTGGGTAAAACACCGTCAAACTTTTCCTCAAGCCCTCTCTTTTAATATAAAGAGGGAAATCGGCCACATTAAAACCACCATCAATATCGCTTCTTCCTTCGATGCAACGTGAATTATTTAAAGATCATTATGATAAAACTCGATGAACAGGGGTCAATATATTGAAAAGCATATGACAATCACATTCGTGGTGTATATATTGAGAACTTATACAAAACAGCTGCTTATTTAATTTATCTTCCTATTGAACAATCGTTGGACCACATACAGATGTTTTCAAGACTTTCATGGATCATGAAGGAAAATTCATTGAAATCCTTCACAAGGATGCCCAAGGAATGCTAAGTTTATACGAGTCTTCGTACCTTGCCTTTGAAGAAGAAGACATCTTGGACGAGGCCCGAACATTTTCAAGAACGAATCTCAATCAACTGAAAACAAAAATAGACCCAGATATGTCAGAACTAGTTAATCATGCACTGGAGCTTCCATTGCATCATAGAATGCATAGACTTGAAACACGGTGGTACATTGAATCATACAATAAAAGAAAAGACTCAAATCACTCGCTACTTAAACTTGCGATGATGGATTTCAACAGGGTGCAATCAATATACCAAGAAGATCTCCAAGAAATGTCAAGGTTATTTTAAACTACATATGTATATCTATGCTCAACTTGAATGAGTTTGATGCTTTAAAGTAATTTTGTTTCTTAATTAATTTACTTGTCGATTAGGTGGTGGAAGGAAATTGATCTGGCAAATAAGTTGAAGTTTGCCAGGGACAGGCTGACGGAATGCTTCTTTTGGTCTCTCGGAATGGTTCCTGAACCACAATATAGGAATTGTCGAAGGGGGCTAACAAAGGTGACATCATTTATAACTATCATTGATGACATCTATGATGTGTATGGGACTTTAGATGAACTAGAGCTTTTCACAGATGCAGTTTTAAGGTTTGTATTAACTATTATAGAAACCATTAAATAATTTATTATAGTTATATAAATTTAAGAACATATGATAATTTTGTAATGCTCAATTGTGTTTTCAGATGGGATATCAATGTCGTCGATGATTTACCAGACTACATGAAGTTGAGCTTCCTGGCTCTCTATAACACTGTCAACGAAATGGCTTATGAGGCTCTAAAAGAACATGGACAAAACATCCTTCCATACCTAACCAAAGCGGTATTTTATTTGCAACAATAAATTCTTCAAAATTCGTTCATGATTGTCCTTTGTAATTACCAGATCTAACGTTTAATTTTGATTCAGTGGGGTGATTTGTGCAAATTATTTTTACAAGAAGCAAAATGGCTTTACAACAAAACCATGCCGACATTTGAGGAATATTTTGAAAATGCATGGCGATCATCGTCAGGCGTACTTCTCCTTGTTCATTCCTACATATTGAGTCAAAATAATAGCAAAGAAGCACTTGAATCCTTAGAAAATTGCCATAATTTCTTGCGCGGACCATCCATTATTTTTCGACTTTGCAATGATTTAGCTACTTCCAAGGTATGATTTTCACATCTAATATCGATTCTATTACAAGAACTCAATACCGAACATTCCGTCAATCCTCTTTAATTTATAATTACAATGATATCAATATTGCATACACAGGCTGAATTGGAGAGGGGTGTCACAGCAAGTTCGATACCATGTTACATGCAAGAAACTTATTTGTCTGAAGAACTTGCTCGAGGACACCTGTGGAATATGATTGACAAAACCTGGAAGCAAATGAATAGGGACCGGAGTGCTGATCATCCATTTGGAGAATTTTTTGTAGAAACGGCTTTCAATCTTGCTCGGATAGCCCAATGCACTTACCAATATGGAGATGGGCATGGAGCTCCAGATGCTACAGCCAAGAAAAGAGTCCTTTCAGTAATTTTTGAGCCCATTACACTCGCGGAAAAGAAACAGAGCATTCCAATGGCCCAATGAATACAATAAATTACTAGATGGTTATATTATTGATAATAAAATAATTAAAAGTTTTACGTATCCAATAGTATATGGTTGATCAGGCACGTACGTTTACTCTGTAAATGCAATAAGTTAATTGAAAAGTCAAATGTATATCAACGGATTTACCATAATCACATCCTTGGTCAAAGTTGTTGCTATTTGGCAAGAAATTTATAATTGACCCAACACAAATAAGCAACATCGAAATTAACATTTTTATCAATTAATTATGTTATTTAGTTCAGGATCAATAGTATATTATAATAATTAACATATGAAATGCGTATATACCTTGGAAGTATAAGAAGAGTGTCCAAGCAAAACGATCAAAGCTCCGAATCCTTGGTAAATCTCCTCGTTAATATTCTCCCAATTCAAACCCAATTAACTGCTTAATAAATCTATTATTGTCATTAATTCTATTGACTCATCTTCTCCAGAGCGAGAGTCTACGTGATTAGAAACTGTGAGCATCACTTGAGGGCTTGACTTGCAATCAGCTTCGTTGGGATCAGCATCTTTGAATTTGATCTTCCATACGTTAATTTCTTGTGCGTTACGGCAGAATGTATGACTTGGATGCAATTACAGACAACTGAATGTCAAATGAATCGAGGAAACGTAACCCAAGAAATTCGAAAATAGAATTGTTTAATTCCAGTTGATATTTTTCTCGAATTAAAGGATTTCTAATCATCTCGTTGGACGTAAATTATTGGCTGCAATATGGCCAATTATGCTTCCATGTAAAGGTTGGCTATGGCCATCAGCTTATTAAGAATTGGACCCTCCCATCTAAATATTGAACTGAACAGAAAAAACAGAACCAAACAGCCCCTGCGATTCCGGCCACCTGATTTCATCATTGAGCCATTGAATCTTCTTTTCAATCAACTTGCTTTATTTCAGGGTGGAAAAAAATCAAAATGAAAGCAAAAACAATCACAGCTGTTGCCGTCTTCTTTAAATGTTAGTCTGATAAGCAATCCCCACATTTATTCAATTGTGATGGCATGGGCACCGACTTCCTTATCTGACACCATTTAGTTCGATGTCTATAGACACCTGGTTAAAATCAGGAATATTCTTTAGAATTATTAATTGTTATTTTAGTAGAGAAGACATCTTGTGAAGGCAAATGTTTCACTAACATTCTTATTAAAATTATTAATGGTTCTTATGCAATCTTCCCTTCTCCCTGCATTCAGAAAAGGTTGAAATGATCTTCATGAAACAAATTCAGCCTTTTAAGCGACCCAAAAGAATTTTCCCTTCATGCAGCGTATATGCCGGATTTGTATTACAGCTTTGCTCTAATGTGAAAGCGACTTGAAGAAAAGGACTTAACATCGGTGGCCTATCTTATACACAACAATACAGAGAATAAAAAGAATAAACTGACACTGCTACTCATGAAAAGGGATACAAAAGTTCACCCCTCCTTTTCTATAACTGTACAACAAGACAAGCAATAACTCGATGACTGTGGAGAAAAGAAAAGACTCTCATCCACCTTTAGACTTTCAGAGAATAAAGGAAAACGGTAAGTAATTCTAAAAAGCCTCAAGCTATACATATATGAGAATTTCGTTTAGTGGAGACATGCTATGCAAGGTTTCTATCATGAACAAAGCTTTGGCAAGGATCTGACACTGCTTTGGCTTGAAACTCTTGATTTCGTGACTTTTGCAATCTGGGTTTGCATTTTTTGACAAACTGTCTCCAATTCCATTACTCTCCGTTGCATTCCTTGCAAATGTGCCCTGAGCTTCTCATTATCAGCAGAAAGATCAGGTTTCCCAGTATACAGAACAACTTGTTCATTGTTTTCATATTTCTTACCCTTGCTTCCAGTATCAGTGAAGCTACATGGTGAATCGTTACCATATTTAAAGTTGGTGGCGGCATGGAGTAAGTTTTTGAGTTTGAATTGCTGGGTTATGAGAGCCTGGACTGCAGTTTTTGATGGAAATTTTGCATTCTGAGAGAGGTGCGAGCAAGCCTGAGCTGAGAGCTTCTCATAGTTAAGAAAACAACAAATCTTTATCTTCTCTTCTTCTGACAATCCTGGATGCACCTATTTGAACATGATTCAGCTCAAACAAAAATATGAAATCAGCGAAGTCTCTAAGCTGTTAAAACTCTACTTCGAGCCAATGGAAAATCTTCAGATCTCAAATTAAAATTCACAAGACCATGTAATAGAAGAGATTCACTATGCAATTTCATTTAAATCCACGTTAATAACATAAAGTCTTGTGAGATCAATGTATTACCTCAAAATACAAGTCAATGGCATGGTACATTTCGTCGTGAGACTCCCTGGCACAATCTGGCAGGGCCATAGCAAGAGACAGGAACTTTGAAGGCTTTAAGCAAGGATCTGGAGCTACTTCTGCCATATACAAATCCGTCAAGCTAGCAACTTTCTTCATTAGCCTCAAAGATGCTTGACGACCTCCTCTACGCATAAATGCTTTCAAAAGCCTAAGAACAAGATTCACATCATATAGGTAGTTTGTCTCCGATGGAGATGGAACAAGTAGATTATCTAGAGTTGCTTGATCCATCTGGTAACCTATCATACTGTCCAACCTTTTCCGGCTAGTTTTGCTTATGTTCAATTTCAGAGCAACACAAAGAATCCCAAATAAACTTTTGCACAAAACAGAGCTCCGGTCAAGAGTATAAAGCATATCAATGACAATTTCTACAATTTTGCGCTTCTCATCTGTTGTGGCAGTTTGGAACTTTGATTTCTGGTAAAAAAAGAGGAACTTACTTATAACAACATGATCAAACTTTCGTGAGACCATGGATTTTATCACCATTTCAACCAAATTAGAACTCAAAACTAGAAGATCTTCAAACCACCAGTTTGCTCGAGAGAAGCCGTTCTTTAAACTCTCAGTGCTTCTAGTGTCGCTCGATAACCGAAGCCCGGAGCTATCTGGTGAAGAAGCAGATGCATAAGGACTTGCTTCAATGGTCAAAGGCAGCCTACCAACTAAAGATTCTATGCATCTTTCCAGAACACCCGAAGAATAATCAATAGGTAAAAAATCTTGGCACCTCTTCAAAGAAATCAAAAGCTCAGTCCATGTCCAATTGTTGATCTCGTCAAGTGCTTTCTCTGTTTGCTTCAATAAATTACTTTTTTCCAATGTACCCTTGTCCATCTCCATGAATTGTAGAGAAAAAAAAGGTCAGGTGTTTAAAAATTAACCAAAAAATTGTTACATTGTGAACATCAATAGTAAATATAATTCTTCAAAAGATAAGAATGCAAGTTATAAACTACATATCAAGGAATAGAGGTAGCAAAGTTTCGCGCTAACTGACAAGTAACTGAGGTAACATAAGACCATTCCAAATCACTTTAACAGTGAACTTTGAATTGACTAGCATCCACCAAAAGAATTAAGCTGATCATTAACATAAAAGGATGGACCGTTTAATTAGACACGAAAAAGGTAGATTGAAAGGGGATGCTAGACCAACGCCTGCAAAAGATGGGTGAAATATCGCTATAGAATATTTATTGTGTGAATGATAATTAAACAAAAGATTTCTTCTAATCATACCAACAAAGAAGGCTAAAGATAGATGCCAAATTTTGAAAACAACACTTAGTCCTTCTCAAAAAATGTGGATGAGGCAAATGAAGGTATGAATATTTAATCCTCGTAACAAAAGCAATAAATGATAGAATTAACAAAAAACAATAAAGAAAAACCCTACAATGGTGATAATCAATAGCCAGAACAGACAGAACAGAAGACAATGGAACATTTGCCTACCCCACTTCACTTCAAAGTAGGTGCAAATTTAACGGTGGAGTTACAACCACACGGTCATTAAGTAAAACATGGACAAATAACAGGAGAGAATACAAGACAAGGTAAGAATTAGGAAACTTTTAACCATAGAAATTCCAATTTTCACAGAAAAAGGTATAAAGAGAGCACATTAATTGAAACCCTGAACACAAAATTAAGATGAAAAAGCAAAATACATGCTTGCATCAAAAAACAAGAAAAGGAAAGCACTTGGGAAGTTAAGAGAACAAGAATTTACCTCGTCCGCCATGAAAGTTTCTTCCCTATTGACATCCACTTCAAGATCACGGCAAAAAGCCATGACTCCAAATAAACAAACCAGAAACCAGGACCTCAAATCAAGAGTCCCTTTTTAGGGGCCAGAATTTGAAAAAAAGAAAATTAACAACCCAACAGAGACAAAGATGTGAGGAAGACAAGTGGTAAGAAAGGAGGAGCACAGAGGGTGAAAGTCATTTATTCTGAGATGGGAAAGAAGACAAACAAAAGGTGGCAATATAGAACTGCTTTTGTGTTCTGCAAATGGTTCACAATTAGCAGTCAACTAGTTGCACAAGCAAGCAATGTGGTGGTTCTCCAAAGACAAAAATCAGGAAGCAACAAGATGTGTAAAGACAAGAATAGAGAGACATAATACGGAGCAAACTATATACGAAGCAGAGAAAGTGTGTCCAAAACAGTTGTTGTGTGACCCCTAACCTTTCTATCTATCCGACATTCTTTACTATAAAGAATTAGTTTTTCTTGATAGATTAGTGTTTTTGGTAAACTGGATGCATGCTAAAATAATCAATGGTAGGTTATAAATAAAAAAATAAAAAAAAAAGATAAAAATTGGTGAATATCTTGGAGAAGACCCTAACTAAGCTTAGAACTGAAACGTTTTTGCTGGCTTGCTTCTCTCTTGTTCCATTTTCATTGGTGCAAGTCTCTGTGCATGTGCACTTAACAGCCTAAGTTTATTGGGAGGAAGCAAATATTTCTATACTATAATAAATTACAGATGCTTTTCTTTTCCGCTAAATACTTTCTAAAGTTTAAAATTAATAATAAATATTTTTATATGTTATTCAGTTAATTATTTTTTTATAATATAATAATTATTATATTTTTCATTTTTACAAAATATAATTCAAATTATAGAGATATAATAATAATTATGTTATAAAAAAGATAAATTAATTAATTAAATAATACTGTAAAAAATATTTATCTATCAATTTCAAATTTTGATGGATATTTGTCACGAAAACTGAAATTTACTAAAATTATAGATTTATTTGTCATTTTTATTATCATCATCATCATCATCTCTATAACCATTGTATGCATGTGATGGATTTTTTTTTGTACAGGACCAAATTGCCCTTTTGAAACATTTTGTAAGAGGAGGGGTTGGGACCACACTAATTTTTGGTTGGTCCCACTGAAAATCAACAACTTCAGTTACTTGGCGATGGATCATGTATTCAGTATTCATGTTGGAGAAGTTACTGGTTCGTTCCCACGTTTAAGAGGTATTGTTTTTGTTTCTTTCTCCAATTTTGTAATAAAATTGGCTCTAATTTTTGAGATGCAGAGCTGGTGAAGATCGATCAAGTTGCTAGCGGTAGACTAATTGGACGACGATGATTGGAGTTTAGGATGATCTGATGGGGCGTCACCAAAGACTTTTCCACTGTGATCTGAAAGAACAACGTAAAGGAAAACTGTAGGCACTGCAAGCAAGGCAAATTGCAAGTAGCAACAGACTCTGCTGTTCACGTTCATGCATGCACGTGATGATGATAATAGACAAACGTGAGTCACGTGATCAACATACTTTTCTGGAATCACACTTCTAATCCCAAACATGAATTTCGTTCACCGTTTCAATTTTCGGCAGGTTACTGCCGCTACTATTAGGTCAGAGTTAGCCTCTTATAAACTTCAGATGGCATTCTGTTACTCCCATCGACGTTAGAGAATAAAGGTTATTTATGACATTTCATTCTCAATTAAGCTTTAAAATAATATTCCTGTAAAATACTACTATATTGTCTTTTACATTCTCAATGACTAATCATCACATCCTTAGATATCATGATATATTAAATTAAAGTATAATATCTTATATTTTAATTAAAAATAATTTGATTATTTTATTTTATAAAGATATTTTTATTAATTTAAAAATTATTATTTAAGAATTATTATTAATTAAATAAATTTATATAAAGGATTATTAATTAATTTGATAAGTTTTGAACGAAATTTGTTAAGTTCTTTACAAGTGTTCTTAAGGTTTTAACTTACGTATATGACATTTTGAATTATATGTTTATTGATTAAAAAATTTAATTGATGATTCATTTGTCTCTATTTGAGGAGAACTCAAAGACGAATAAAATAAATCAAATTTAAATCAAATATGAGGTCTGATAAGAGAGAATTAAAGATAAAAATAGATTAGGTCATTATCAGATTTTGTAAGGATTTCTTAGATAGACATCCAAAATTCTAACTTAAATTCTTGTCTATTGGAATGGAGTTTTGATAAGAGATTTGTTTCTATTGAAATAGAATAGAAAGAAAAGTATATAAAAAGAAACAAAAATAAAATCGAACTTTGGATAAAGGAGAAACAATGTCAAAAGTGAGAAACTTGAACAATATTTCTTCGTAATAGTGATACTTATCAAGAGATTTAATTGAAATTTATCTAACTTTTGTAAATGTATCGGTACATAGGATAGAAATTTATTGTTTTTAATGTTTTAAGAGAAAATATCAATACTTATATCAAAAGGATTGATATTTTGAGAAAAATATCAATACATTTTGAGAAAAAACACCCACCAACTTTTTATAACTTGGAAAACATTCGACTTACAAAAACAAATATCTAACTTAGGAAAAAACCCTCTTATCCATTTTTCTTGTTTCTCCTCCGTTCTTTTTTTTAATTTCAAGCCTAAATTTGTAATTTTTCATTCTTTTTATTTATAAATGAAAACAAAGGGTTGGGTAATCATTTTTGCCTTGTTCTTTATTGGTAGCTAATATGTTTTTAAAGGGTTTCTTGCACAGTATACTCTTGATTCCTCCTTTTTTAATTTTTTAATATTTTATTGATTATATCTCTAATTCTTACTATAAATTATTAGTACTCATAACCCTCTGTAGCCTATATATCTTATTTCGCCAAGTAAGTCGAGAAATTGACTCAGAGAATGTTAAGAGGGGTTTGGTTGCTATTCATACCAAAAAAATTTTCAACAATCAACAATTATCTAAGTTTCTCGAGGTTAAGTATAACTCAATAGTGAGTTGTTAACCTCTTTTAGTGTTATTTTTTATATGTGGTTGAATGAGTGTGAAAATAACAGTATTTATAAGTATGATTTCGGGGGGCCATAACTTTCATCCTAGACATCAATTTTTGACGTGCTTGGTATCAAAATGAAGCTCTAGATGTATACTTTAATATAATCTAAACTTTATTAAATTTTGTTAAATATTTAAAAAGTTGTAATAATTTTTATAATGTCCAACTTTATTGAATTTTTTATATTGATTTATTTCGAATTTGAAAAAGTGTTCTTCATAAAAGTTATAGCCTTATATCTTATTTTAAAATGGTATATATAGCACTTAAAATCAATGTCTGGTCAAAAAGTTATCTTAAAAATAATGTATACTAGTTAATGAGTATCGATTTAAAAATCAAGACCGATAAATGTATTTACGACATAAAGAAATGCATTGTAATTATTTGAGGTTAGTTATTGAGATGACTATTGGTATGTATCTTTAAGCATCGAATACTAGATAATAGATCCAATGAACGAAATAGGAAAGTATAGGGAGTGTATATCCTCCTCACAGTGTTGTCCAAAATGTGTGTGTGAAAAAGTAGCAGTGATAAACCAAGAGAGGAGTGAATTGACTTTACAGAAAATTAAGAACTTAAATGCATGATAATGATAAAATCAATGAAAATGTTTTGCAAATATATAAATGAATCAAATTTAAAATATATTCAAAGTAAAAAGTAAACAGATAGATAGATAGAGATAGAGAAAGAATGCAAACACAGATTTTATAGTGATTCGACACAATCAAGTCTATATCTACTCTCTCAGCTTTTATCGGATCGAAGCTTCACTATACTCTTTGTTTGTACGGATCAAGAGTAACCCAGATTATAAGTCTTTCTTTAATGACGAAGGACAACCAAATACAAGTCTTACTTTTTACGAGTGAAGAACAATCCAAACGACTTCTTTCTACGCGTGAAGTGTAACCCCAATACAACTTTTTGATTGGGTGAAATACAATCCAAATCTTACTTGAGAAGGGTGAAGAGTAACCTAAATACCTAGTAAGAATGCTAATACAAATTAACTCTCTCACAGAGCAGATATTCTATGAGTATAAAAGTTTTTCTCTTTCTAAAATAATTTTATAAAAATGATACTTAGTTTTGCTTAACCTCTTTTCTCTTATTCTCTAACCTTCTTCTTCGGGAGTAGTGAAACTGTCACGTCCCAATTCATGGGTCTCACACCTGACAATCGTCATAGACTCTTAAGGTATATTCAATCACCATAATACACCTTATGAGCCTATAAGGTATTTACAAAATCTGTTTAAGATATTTTATACAGCACTTTCGAATATAATCCAATTGACCACCCAAACTTCGAATCAATTCAAGAAACCACAAACACTTCTTTAAAAAAATATTTCAATCTTTTTCCATGAACCAATCATTAAAATATATGGGTATCAAATCTTAAGTAAATAAAAAATAATGTCCAAGTAATTTACACATTTGTTTCTAATGCATAAACGAAAATACAAGTTCAAATCTCAGTACAACTCTAGTGGAATAAGACATTTCTAAGTGAATCAGGTTCCAGAAGTATATCTGAGATCCTTTCAACCTAGAAGAATCACCACCACCAAGTAATTGTTGACAATCTAAACCTGAAACTGGAGAGTGAGGGGGGTGAGTATACTGGAGTATACTTTGTAAATGAACTAAAAGTAAACTTACATAAATAATACTCGGTTTCTAAATTAGAGTAGCACAATTCAAAAATACATTATAAACAGTTTGATGAAAGCAGTTCTTTTTGTTTGAAAGCTCCTAAAACATATTACAGAAATTTTATGGACTAGCTGTCTTTCTCGGGATTACCTGGCCCTGAGCATCCCAAGACCGTCAGTGGGTGTTATATACAATAAAATTATACTATTTTATAAAAATAGATTTAAAATACAAGAAATAAAATATGCATGATTTTTCAAAAAATATACCCTCTATTAACGCTTGCCTCAAGCAGCCACGGGATGACGTCCGTGACTAACTAGATGAGATTCATAGGTGGTCGAATCACATCTCCATCACGACATCTCAATCATCATATAATAATCCTACCTGTGCAATCTTCACTCATCTAGACGACCTCTCTCCTAGACCGTCCCTAAACTATCACATATAACACTCACCTGGGGGTTCACATCTCAATAAACTCTCTCCCAGCTACCACCTTGTAGCTACAGTAAGTAAACCGACTCTCATGATCGTTATCATTAATATGCAAGATATATAAAAATCTGGCCCACTGACCTATCATCATACACAAATCATAAGACATGGCCCACTGGCCGTATCATCGCATAACAAACATATACTTCAAATAATATCAAATCCATTTCAAATCCATATAGAGCATACAAATATGTACTTTCATATAAATGGGAATAATGGGCAAAATCACTCATAAAATATTTACAGATCATTATATTTATGAAAAATAGGATTTTAAATAAAATAATAAAACAGAATAAGTCTATTCACTACTTAGGAATGGTATACACTCCCTAGTTCCCATCGTTTCTTAGTATGTCTCGTGAATACCTTGCTTGCGCATCGTCGCCTAGATATAATTATCCAAACATATCAATATACATTCTGAAATATGTATGAAACTCGAATGTGTGCAATGCATGTCAATCTGGATTTTCCTAAAGTCAGACAATATGAGAAACTGACTAAAATGCTCATTATCCATCTAATTATCCATACAACACTACCACAAACCCACATTATCACTACACTAACGTAATTCGGCTCGATTTTATAATTTAGATCTATGAACCCCATATACTCATCGAAATAATAACTTGATTACTGTTCACATTCATTTATTTTCTCTAAATTTATATTTTTAACATCCTACGATTTTTTTGACTTCACTATAACTTGAATAACGTATAAAAACTAAAATATAAACGATAAATCTATCAAAATCTATACGAATATACAATAAAACCTATATTATAAAAATTGGTTAAAACAAGAAACAAAATATACAGACAAGTTAAGAATGATGATACGAACCTCATGGTATCTTCGGTTTGCTCCGATTTGGCCTTAAACCTGAAAAGCCCTAAATCGTCTCCCGAAACCCTAGCTTCTCATTTCTATTTTTGCACTCCAAATGCCAAATCGAAGCCCGTAGAGTGTTTAATGCATGTAATCTAGTGAGAAGTTGAGAAGAAATCAAAGAAAACACAAGAATGAGGAGATGGATTTTTAGAACAGAGAAGAGAACGGAGGAGAGGAAGAGAAGAAGAAGAAAATGGGGGAGAGATAATCTCAGCCCCCATATTTATAATGAGAGGACGAAATTATCATTTTACCTTTAAGAAATTTAAAGGAGAAGCTTCTAGAATGAGGATAAAATTATCATTTTACGTCGATTTGGTCGATCAAATCAGGGGATTCGTTCGAGCAAATATGAATTGGATTGAACGAACTAGATTTCAATCGAATGAATCTGGCACTTTTAAAGTCAAAGAGCTCCATAATTTTTCATTCGAATGATCGTACATTCATTCAAACGAAATGATCAATTCGACCGAACAAATCACTATTTGATCAAACGAATTTGGGACCAAAATTTTTCAAGCAATTCTTTCAAATTTTGTCCGAACAATCCATTTTTCGTTCAAACAAAATATTCTATTCGTTCAAACGAATTGCCCATTCGTTCCAACGAATCTGGGACCAAAAATTTGTTTGAACAATTCGACCTATTCATTTGAACGAATTACACATTTTCTTTCAAATCCTTTCCTTAATTAAAAAATATCATTGGAATCCCACTCAAAATAAAATTAATATTTAATTTTATTAAGGTCCCTGCATTCACACCCCCAAAACTTCATTTTAAGCAATTTAACTATCAAAATAATTATGAAATCACGCCCACATACACACGAGGTATAGGATGGATACAAATGTATAAATAGTAAAAGTATAAAATTATATATATACCTTTGAGATCTAAGCACGGGGCTCACAGAAGCTTTTAAAGGCTTCTTCACGTCTCTTTAACGGCTCCGAAATCTTGCATTAAATGCTCTAAAACTAGCCATTACACTGTATAGACAGGGCATGCATCAATACTTTATGCTCTATGTATCGATACTTTACTGATGCAGATTTCATGTATCGATACTTCTTTACGTTGAAGTTTTTATCTCTGTCTTCATATCGATATTTGTCTTTCAAGTATCAATACTTCATTTTCTTGATAGTCTATGTATTGATATTTGGATTTTTATGTATCGATACTTCTTTAATTTTTTACGATGCCTCGAGCTTTTTCGAATATGAGTATCGATATTTGACATTTCTTTCAGGTATGTATCGATACTTGGCTGGTGCTTCTTCCATGTATCGATACTTCACCATTCATATATCAATACTTGTTTAAGCAAAAGTTTTCATCTTCATCTTTGTATCGATATTTGCTCCTTGGGTATCGATACGTCTTTTTCTAGAATATCATGTACCATACATACAGTTCTATATATTGATACTTTGGCCAATTTTCTATAAATTAAAGCCTTTCTTGATACAGAAAGCTTGTAAGTGTAATATAATCAATATAATTTGATTTAAGGTATAAAATTAAACAAGCTGATTATAAATTATGTATTAATTTAGAAATTATGAATCAACACATTTGCATAATTATTTTCAATTCATCAACAAGTTATCAATTGATTTATCAATATCAATATTATTTGAACTTAATTATATCATCAAAAACATAATGATATACCACAACCATTCTCAATAAAAAAATATCAAGTACAATAGATGCTCAAAATATAATCATAAATTAATCTTAATCATGTACAAAATAGAGCATGATGTGTTAGTGTATATGTCCTAAAAATCATTCGTGTTATCGATTTCAGGGTTTATAATATTGTATAAACTTATTATATATTAATAAAAGAAGTAATTTTTTTATTTACATACATTAGCTATTTCCTTTATTTTTCATGCAATGAATAAAGAATGTATTTAAATTATTCAGATAATTATATTTAATTATTAAATATATTATCAAAGCATTTTCTATATACATGGTGTTGATTGAACAACTATATCACATAGTAGGCACACTAGTTATCGCCTAATGATATTATATGATAATATATATAGGCTGACAATATGAGTATTATTATAAGGACATTAGTGTGGATTTATAATTGATAAACTATTTATCAAACAAGACTGAATATCGATGAATCACATGATATATATGTAGTCAATGATTTATCAATAGATTATAATAGTATACGATATAATTCTTTAACCTGAGACGTCTAAAATCTAACTCTGTATGAATGGGTATATTTTATATAGTGTATACGTGCATGGCTAATCAC
>JAVXUL010000001.1:2749534-2765666 GCA_035590515.1 Trichilia minutiflora | reverse complement strand
CATAATTTATTATTACTATATATATATATATATATGTATGTGTGTATGTATTTAAGAATACATGATTCGCTGCTTATTTACTTTATAATTTCATAATGCCTTAATTGTGTTAATTTTCAAATGGGATGTCAATATTGTCGATGATTTGCTAGACTACATGAAGTTAAGCTTCCTGTCTCTCTATGCAATGTCAATGAAATGGCTTACAAGGCTTTAAAAGAACATGGACAAAACATTATTGTTCTTTGTAACTATAAAATTTTCATCATTGTTCTTTGTAATCACCGAATTTAAATTTGAATTGTGATGCAGTGGGGTTATTGAGCAAATTACATTTGCAAGAAGCAAACATTGGAGGAAATTTTACAATAAAGACATGCCAACATTGGAGGAAATTTTTGAAATCATTGTCATGCTCGCTTCTCCTGGTTAATTCCTACTTATTGAAGCAAATAATACCTAGAAAACAATTGAATCCTTAGAAAATTATCAAAATTTCTTGTATGGACTATTCATTATTTTTTGACTTTGTAATATATTGTAAATTGATCAAAATTTTATTGAAGAATTTAATTTCTTGTTAATTTTAGGTTTCTTAAGAATTTTAAGAGAAATTATTTTTTAAGAGTTCTAAAAAAAGTTTATCTATAAATATAGGATTTTTTTTTTTAAGTTAGACAAAGATTAAAAAGGAGAGAAAAAAAAAAACGATTGAGAGAATAAAGCTTATAATTGACAATCTCTTAATTAGTATAAAGATTTTTTTAAAATATTTTATTTCTTGTTTTAGTTTGATGTTTATTGTAAGATTAAAATTTTAAATTATCTAACTTGAATGTTGGAGTGTTGAATCTTTATTTATAATTATATTTATCTTTCTTAGAGTCTGGAGTCAAAATTTTGATTCCATGTACAACACAATGATTTAGCTATTTCAAAGGTATAATATTCACATCTAAATATTGTTTCTATTACAAAGGCCTCAATACAGGACACTCCGTCAATCCTTTTTAATTTATAATTGCAATCATATACAGGCTGAATTGGAGAGATGAGTCACAAAGTTCGATACCGTGTTACATGCGAGAAACTGGTTTGTCTGAAGAACTTGCTCAAGGACACTTGAGGAAT
The DNA here is from genome assembly GCA_035590515.1 of Trichilia minutiflora. Lineage (NCBI taxonomy): Eukaryota > Viridiplantae > Streptophyta > Magnoliopsida > Sapindales > Meliaceae > Trichilia > Trichilia minutiflora. Next base: position 2,764,535 of record JAVXUL010000001.1, on the reverse strand, counting down.
GTGGTCGACAAATCCTGGAAGCAAATGAATAAGGACCGGATCGCTGATCATCTATCTGGCGAACATTTTGTAGAAACGGCTTTCAATCTTGCTCGGACAGCCCAATGAGCTTACCAATATGGATATGGGCATGCAGCTCCAGATGCTACAGTAAAGAAAAGGGTCCTTTCATTAATTTTCAGCCCATTACACTCATGGAAAGGAATGACACCATTCCAAGGACCCGATGAATACAGAACGACGAAATACTATATGGCTCTAATATTGATAATAAAATAATTAGAAGTTTTATGTATCCAATAATATATGGTTGATCAGGCACGTTTACTTTGCAAAAGGCAATAAGATAATTGAAAAGTCGAGTGTCTATCCATGGATTTACCATAATCATATCCTTGGTCAAAGTTGTTGCTATTTCGCAAGAACTTTGCAATTGACACAACACAAGTAAACAACATCGAAATTAACATTTTTGTCAATTAACTACATTGTTTAGTTGAGGATCAATAATCTATTATAATTATTAATATATGAAATGCATATATATGCCTTGGAAGTATAAGAAGAGTGGCGTCTAAGCAAAATGCTTAAATCTCCGAATCCTCGGTCAATCTCTTCATTAATAGTCTCAGTTCAAACCCCGTTAACTGCTTAATCAACCTTTTGTTATCATTAATTGTATTGACTCTTCTTCTCCAGAGCGAAGGCATACATAATTAGAAAATGTAAGCACTAATTAAAGGCATGACTTGTGATGAACTTCGTTGGGATCAGCATCTTTGATCCTCCATTCGTTAATTTCTTGTTTGTTACCGCACAATGTATGACTTTGATGCAATTACAAACAATTGAATGTCAAATGAAATCGAAGAAACACAACCCAAGAAATGCCAAAATGGGATTGTTTAATTCCAGTTGATATTTTCTTACAAAACTCTTCTCGAATTAAAGGATTTCTAATAATATCACTGGACATAAATCGCTGGCTGCAAATAAATATGGCCAATTATGTTTCCATAGAAGGGTTGACTATGGTTATCAGCTCATTAAGGTTTGGACCCTCCAATCTAAACATTGAACTGAACAGAACAAAGCAGAACCAAACCGCTCCTGCGATTCGGGCCACCTGATTTCAGCATTGAATCATCTATTCATCTTGTCGATCAACTTGCGTTATTTTAGGGGGCAAACAATCACTGTTATTGCCGTATTCTTTAAATGCTAGTCTTCTAAGCAAGCCCCACATCCATTCTATTCAATTGTGATGGGGTAGGCACCGACTTCCTTCTCTGCCGCCATTTAGTTCAATGTCTGTAGACACCTAGTTGTTATCAGGAATATTCTTTAGAATTATTAATTGATTGTTTTAGTAGAGAAGACATCTTATGAAGGCAAATGTTTCACTTATATTCTTATTAAAATTAATGGTTCTTATGTAATCTAGCCTTCTCCCTGCAATCAGAAAAGATAAAAAAAAAGAAGAAGAAATGATGAACTTCATGAAACATATTCAGCCTTTTGGGGTACCCAAAAGAATTTGCCCTCCATGCAGAGCATATGCCAGCTTTGTTACAGCTTTGCTCTAATGTGAGAGCGACTTGAAGAAAAGGACTCAACATCGGTGGCCTATCTTATACACAACAATACAGAGAATAAAAAGAATAAACAGATGCTGCTCTCATGAAAAAGCACACAAAAGTTCACCCCACCTTTTCTGTAAATGTACAACAGTACAAGCAAGAACTCAATATCTGTGCAGAAAAGAAAATACCCTCATCCACCTTATATTTTCAGAGAACGAAGAAAAACTGTTAAGTAATTCAGAATAAAAAACCTCAAGCTATACATATGTGAGATTTTAATTTAATGGAAACATATGCTATTCAAAGTTTCTATCATGAACAAAGCTTGGGCAAGGATCTGACACTGCTTTGCCTTGAGACTCTTGATTTTGTGATTTTTGCCATCTGGGTTTGCATTTTTTGACAAAGTTTCTCCAATTCCATTACTCTCCATTGCATTCCTTCCAAATGTGCTCTAAGCTTCTCCTTGTCATCAGAAAGATCAGGTTTCCCAGCATACAGAACAACTTGTTCATTGTTTTCATATTTCTTACCCTTGGTTCCAATTTCAGTGAAGCTACAGGGTGAATCGTTAAGATATTTAAAGCTCGTGGTGGTATGGAGTAAGTTTTTGAGCTTGAATTTCTGAGAGATGAGAGCCTGGACTGCAGTTTTTGATGGAAATTTTGCATTTTGAGAGAGGTGCCTGCAAGCCTGAGCTGAGAGTTTCTCACAGTTAAGAGCACAACAAATATTTATCTTCTCTTCTTCTGGCAATCCTGGATGCACCTGTTTAAACAAGATTCAGTTCATAATACACCACATGAGACTAAGACAAAAATCTGAAATCGGCAACGTCTTTAAGCTGTTAAAACTCTACTTCAAGCCAATGGCAAATGTCCAGATAAATTAAAATTCGTAAGGCAATGCAATAGAAGATATTAGTATGAAATTTCATTTTAAATCCATATTACTAAAATAAAAACTTGTGAGATGCGTATAACCTCAAAATACAAGTCAATGGCATGGTACATTTCGTCGTGGGACTCCCTGGCAGAATTTGGCAGGGCCATAGCAAGAGCCAGAAACTTTGAAGGCTTTAAGCAAGGATCTGGAGCTACTTCTGCCATATACAAATCCATCAGGCTAGCAACTTTCTTCATTAACATCAAAGATACTTGACAATCTCCTCTACGCAGAAATGCTTTCAAAAGCCTAAGAACAAGATTCACATCATACAAGTAATTTGTCCCGGAGGGAGATGGAACAAGTAGATTATCTAGAGTTGCTTGATCCAACTGATAACCTATCATACTGTCCATCTTGTTCCGACTAGTTTTGCTTATGTTCAAACTCAGAGCAACTCGAAGAATCCCAAATAAACTTTTGCACGAGACAGAGCTCCAATCAAGAGTATAAAGCATATCAATGACAGTTTCTACAATTTTGTGCTTCTCATCTATTGTGGCAGTTTGGAACTTTGATTTCTGGTAAAAAAAGAGGAACGAACTTACAATAACATGATCAAGCTTTCGTGAGACCATGGATTTTATCACCATTTCAACCAAATTAGGACTCAAAACTAGAAGATCTCCAAACCACCAGTTTACTCGAGAGAAGCTGTTCTTTAAACTCTCAGTGCTTCTAGTGTCGCTGGATAACCGAAACCCAGAGCTATCCGGTGAAGAAGTAGATGCACAAGGACTTGTTTCAATGGTCAAAGGTAGCCTCCCAACTAAAGATTCTATCCATCTTTCAAGCACACCCAGAGAATTTGCAATAGGAAAAAAATCTTGGCACCGCTTCAAAGAAAACAAAAGCTCAGGCCATGTCCAATAGTTGATCTCTTCAAGTGCTTTCTCTGTTTGCTCCAATAAATTACTTTTTTCAGATGTACCCTTGTTCATCTCCATGAATTGTGCAGCACAATAGAGGAAGAAAATATTTGATGGAGTTATGTCAATTCCGCCATTATTGTAGCAAAACCTTAACATAAGCTCAAAACTCTGTGCTCCTCCTGGAAAGTCGTGGAATATCACTTTAAGGCACTTCTTAGTACTAATTGATTTACCAAATAACTTGCTTAATCTACCCGAATATGAAGCGATGATTTTCTGAAAAAGAAAAAACGAAAGATAAAAAAGGCCAGATGTTTAAGAATTAACCGAAAAAATGTTACATTACAAAATCAATATTACATATATCTTGAAAAGAGAAGAACAAAAGTTATAAAGTACACATCAACGAATAGAGGTAGCAAAGCTTCACACTAACTGACAAGTAATTGAGGTAATATAAGACCATTCCAAAATCACTTGAACAGTGAACTCTGAAGTGACTAGCATCTACTAAAACAGATTATCAACACAAAAAAATGACCCATTGAATTAGACATGAAAAAGGAAGATTGAAGGGGAAATCTAGAACAACGCCTGCAGAAGATGGGTGAAATGTCGTCATAGGCGAATAATTGTGGGAATGATAATTAAACAAAAAATTTTCTTCTAATGATACTAGTAAAAAAGGCTAAAGATAGGTGCCATGAAAAGTTGAAAACAACCCTTAGTCCTCAAAAATGTGGATGAAGCAAATGAAAGTATGAACATTTAAACCTCATATAACAACAGCATTAAATGATAGAATAAACAAGAACCAAAATATAAAAGCCCTACAATGGTGGTAACCAATAGCCAGAACAGAAAGAACAGAAGAAAATGGAACCTTTGCTTACCCCACTCCACTTCAATGTACGTGCAAATTTAATGGTAGAGGTGCAACCACACGGTCATTAAGTAAAACTAACAGGAGAGAATTACAGGACAAGCTAAGAATTTTAACCATAGAAATTCCGAAGTTCTCAAAAGAGATATAAAGAAAACATATTAATTTAAACCCAGAACCAAAAATTAAGACGAAAAAACAAAATACCTGCTTGCACCAAAAAACAAGAAAAGTACAAGAATTAGGAAGTTAAGAGAATAGGATTTTACCTTGTCCACCATGAAAGTTTCTTCCCCATTGACATCCACTTCAAGATCACAGCAAAAAGCCATGACTCCAAATAAAAAAAACAAAAACCAAGCGACCTCAAATCAAGAGTACTATTTTAGGAACCAGAATTTAAAAAAAAAAAAAAATTAACCCAACAGAGACAGAGATGTGAGGAAGATAAGTGGGAAGCAAGGAGGAGCACAGAGGGTGAAAGTCATCTTATTCTGAGATGGGAAAGAAGACAAACAAAAGGTGGTAACTTAGAACTGCTTTTGTGTTCTGCAAATAGTTCACAATTAGCAGTCAACTAGTTGCACAAGCAAGCAATGCGGTGGTTCTCCAAGGACAAGACTGAGGAAGCAACAAGATGTGTAAAAGACAAGAAAAGAGAGAGATATTAAACTATATATGAAGCAGAGAAAGAGTGTCCAAAAACAGTTGTTGTGTGACCCTAATCTCTTTCTCTATCTAACATTCTTTACTAAAGAAATAGTTTTCTTGATAGATTAGTGTTATTGGTAAACTGTATTCATATTAAATAATCAATGGTAGGTAATAAATATAAAAATGAAAAGAATGAACATAAAAAAATAAAAATTGGTGAATATCTAGGAGAAGACCCTAAGCTTAAAACTGAAGCATTTTTGCTGGCTTGCTTCTCTCTAGTCCCATTTTCACTGCAAGTCTCTATACTTGGGCACTCAACAGCCTCTAAATTATTATTATTATTATTATTATTATTATCCATTGCATAAATTTGCATGTAAGTGATGGATGTTTCTAAAAGACTAAATTGCCCTTTCGATGCATTTTGTCGGAGACGGACGGTTGGGACCGCACGAGTTTTTATTGGTCCCACTGTAAGATCAACATCCTGCTAGGTTGACAATGGATCATGTATTCCGTTCAAGTTGTTGTGGTTAATGATTTGCTCCCCCATTTAAGAGGGTATTTTATTTTATTTTTTTCAAATTTTGTGATAAAATTGGTTCTAATTTTTAAGATGCAGAGTTGCTGAAGAGTGAAGATCCATTAACTAATTGGACGACTGTGATTGGAATTTACGATGATCACATGGGGCCTATCCTAAGACGTTCCTGTGGGTTCTGAAAGTACAATGGAAAGGAAAAATGTAGGCACTGCGAGCAAAGCAACAAGCAAGTAGGCAAGTAGCAAAGGCACTGCGAGCAAAGCAACCGGCAAGTAGGCAAGTGGCAACAAACTCCGTCGTTTAGGTTTACGCACGCACGTGATGATGAGCATAGATAAACGGGAGTCACGTGATCGACACACTTTTTTTTAAATCACACTTTTAACCCTAAACAAGAATTTCATTTACGGTTTCCATTTTCTTCTACTACTCTTAGGTTAGAGTTCAGCCTCGTATCGACTTCTGATGGACGTTTGGGAATGAAGGGCATTTATGACATTTCATTTCCAAATTTAAAGCTTTAAAATAATATTCCTGAAAAGCTACACCACATTGTCTTTCACAATTTACACCACCACGATGATGATGATGATTATACATGAAAGACTGGAATCGTTTTATTACTCCAATCATGAATCAATCATCTCTAATGGTCTTTGAAATCGAATTCAAACGGAGTCGTTTTGTCCATATCAATCCCAAGACCAAGGATCGTTATCATGATATATGGAGGATACACACACCTTATTCATTAAAAATGATAATTAAATTTGTGGGATCAACATCGACGCAATGTATTACCTTTTGCTCAAAATCTCTACTATGGATGCCAATAATTTAATACAAATTTACATACGAACAAGATAATAGTAAGCTCTTGTGATGTCCTTGTCCAAGAGATTATTAAATTTTAATTATTGGGGTTTCTCTTTTCATTTCTTGTTTGAAATTCAAATTCTACTTTTGTTTTTATAATTTATTTTGCCTTTTAGCTTTATTAAATATTAACTCAAAATTACCCATTTAATATTCAGATTAAAGGAATAACTATAATGTGGCTCACACAATTTCATATATTATTTATTTGTTTTAATATCTTTATAAAAAATTTTAAATTTTTTTTTAAATTGATATATTTATTTTTTTTCTTTTTTCACATTGTAATCCTTTTCTATGAATATGATAGAGAAGATATGATAAAGATGAACATTGAACAGTGTGTGTGTGTGTTTTGAGAAGAAAAAACATGGCTTTTAACTCTTGGCTCTTGACTTTATCTTAATCTAATCTTTCAAAAGAATAAATATAATTTACTAATCAGTGATGAATAAAAAATATTTTTTTATTTTACACATTATATTAATATTCAAAAATTAAAGTAATTTTAAATTAAGAATATACTTTTTAAAAAATAAAGAAAAGAAAAAAAAATTTGGGCTTTTGTGTGGTGGTAGACAAAATAATCCGTTGGGCTTTGGGCTGTGGTATTCAACTAAATGATCACACATCTCACAACGAACATGGCGACAATTTTCAGACCATGAAACGAGTACTGATATCGAAGGGATTGGACTGTAGTAAAAGGAGAAAAGATATCTCACCTTTTCTTTTCCTTGTTTTTCCTTTGTTTTTCATGGAGATATCTCGCTCGTTCGGTAAAACAAATTGCTGATTTTAGTTTTGGTAAAACATGAATGACGGGAGTCGAACCCAGGTCAATGGATTCAAAGTCCAGAACGCTAAGTGCTAATCCCTACACTATGGAAGCTTTTTGTGCCTGCCGCTTACTTATCTCCTCTACAAAATTGTCGACAGATAAACTTTAATTTCATAAAATTCGATTCACCTTCCATCTGAAGAATGGATTTGAACTAGTTTTATTGCTTATGATTCCAAAAAGCAATGGAACCTAAAAACATTCTGTCAGCAGTGAACTGAAGATCACAGCCTACATTTGGTATTGGCACATCCTATTAGCTGTCGTGACAGCGACGACTCAATGAAAAACAATTGGGAACGTGGTCCTAGTGGGTTTAATTTCTCGGTATCGGAGACTTCTTTTGTTTCATTCATTTGCGTTTTGTTGGCTGTATACATGTTTCTCAGTGAATCCAAGCTTGTAGAAAGGGAAATGGGTGGCATTTGAATTAAAGGAATGAATGCTCAACTCAACGTATATAGAATTGATAACTATGGGCGGATAAGCCACAATTGAAGAGGCATGTAACGTACTTTAGCTGAGATCAACTTATATTCACTTTAAAAACCAAAGGCAAACTTCAACTTTTGTTTTGGTTGATACATGAAGTAAAATTAAATTTCGACTCTGAATATGAAATTGCAATTAAAATTTTCATATTAGAAATGTTTTAACAAAGTTAACGTTAATGGTCAGTTGGACATTCAATTTGTAGTTCTTACATAGTGACTAAGACTTACTTATTGCGGACTGATTAAGAAACGACTAGTTTGGCTACTTTCAAGCTCTGAATAAAAGAAATCAACAAAGAACATAAAAGGGTATCCCATGCAGTACATATAACACATGGGAAACAAAGTGATGGAGGTTTTTGTCTCATAGAGAGACAAGATGTGAATTTTCTGTTTTGCCTTTCATCATGTGAACATCGAGAAGAGAGATCAATCGGGCTCCAATATGAAGTTAAACTCAAAATGCTGCCGTTTTCCTTCTTGTCTCATGCCAATTTGCAGCTTTAGGCCAAAAATGCAACCTAGCTAATTTGTCTTTTACCTCATCTTCAACATTCACCTTGGACCACTCGATTGATTAAGCAAAGCAATAAAACCATGTCTCATTTTCGTAGGGCTCGCTAATTAAACCAAGCCACTTAAGTCCACACCAATTTAATCTTCCAAGCCATACGGGACCCATGTGGTAGCAAATACCGAGTTATGACCCTTCCATGTGAGTACCAACATATCTTCTTCCCTTTTTATCCCCCACCCACTAGCATGTTCATCTAGCAAAGACTTCACTTCTCTAGCAGTCTCTTCACAGAATGGAAGACTGAAAAATCCAGCATTCTTCATCCTGAGAGACAATTTTGAGCATGACTCTGATCTCTCTATCCTTTGTAATCCTTCAAAGCTTACAATGTTTTCAATTTTGTAACCGATATCAGCTTCATATTCTAGCCTTTGGTTGCTGTCCTTGGGCAGGATAGTTTCTAAAGTGTCAAAAGGTATCCATAGGTAATTAAAGCAGGCGGTAATTCTTGATGTGAGACTAGAAGCAGTTAAATCAGAATCCTCATCAACTACAGTTATTATACAAGGATTAAGGCCTTTAATTATATCGAGGAAAGCATCTCTCAAGGAAACATCCTGATGAGAACGTCCCTTTCTTTCATCGGATAAATATCGTAACCAATTTTGGCAATTTATTACCAAAGCCTCATCTTCCCTAAGGTTCAACATTGAAGGAGTCAAATGACTTAATAGTGACTCAAAATGAGAGCCAGAGGATTCCCCCGACATAATATCAAATACTGTAGCCGAAGATGGATCATCGATCACATTAAATTCAAAGGGAACATCTCTAAACTTTGCAAAATTCCCTAAACGAAGGCCAACTTCTTCAGTTGATACATTAAGCAAGGGAGGAACTGGTGGCCTACTAGAAGGGACAGTGATACTAAGTGAAGGAGGTCCTTCAGGCCTTTTAGCCAAGGCGTCTATGAGTGTAGGCCATTGCATACAGTGAGTGATGCTAAAATCTAAGATGTGAACTTTTGGGTATCCTTGAATTGCCTTAAAGATGGCACTATTCGTTGCAGAGAATCCGAAACGGTGCCAAGGGATTAGATCAACGTACCCTGCTAGCTCAGTCACGCTCATTGGCCTACTCTGAGCTATATTGCTGCCGTTGAAACTCATCGTCGTTGGACAAACCCTAGCAGCCCGGGAGATTAATGCCCTTAAAAACCATGATGTGAGCCTTTGGTTAGGGTCACCAACTGGAGAGGCAACATTATTCAGCACCCACATCACCTGTTGTGCCAAAGTGATATCGTGACTTTCTAAGGCGCTGGCACAGTGAAGCAGAAGTTTCTCTATACATGCTCCATCGAGGCTACCAAGACATCCTCTAAGTGCTCCTGGTAGAGAATTTTGTGGGGTATTGAAGAGACAAGGGTTTTGCAGAGAAATGGACGTAGTATTTGCTCTTAGTTTAGCTTTCATGGTGACGTTGAAAGAAACACAAAAGATTATTAGCTAGGATATTATTGTTTGTTCAACGTGCATGTAAGGTTAATGAGTTGAGTTTAGGAGGAAGAGAGGAGAGAATGATGAGGACAAAGATGGTGTTTGTGTTGTGTGTTTGACACTCGTGTAGCGAATATATATTATTGGTGGATGGGATTGAAGAGCCAGGGCTTTATCTAGTTCCCAGGTTCAAGAAATATGAGGTGTTCCGAGTTGGAAAACTAGTTATCTAGACATACGTTATGTGTTTTAATGTGTTGTTTCGGGGAGGGAGAGAGACAGAGAGTTTACCTTAGTTTAGTTTGAGGACCTAGTTTATATGCTTCCTCGACCATATAGAGAGAGAGAAGAAAGGTGCTTGTTGAACAGATTATCCAGATTGAATGAAGCCAAAATTAAACATAAAAGAATCTAGCTCATATTTACAATAAAAGTCTGGGCCTTCCTGTGGTTCCATAGATACTATTCTATTAGTTTTCCTAATTTCCTTTCTCCTTTACCTTTCATTTTTCATAAATTGAATGAATTTCAACTTATCACAAAGATGTAATAGGGTCATTCAGCTGACAATATATGGTCTCGGTGGTAAAACTCAATCAGGATTTGAAACCCAGCAGCCAAATAAATTTAACTTTGGAAGCTGCAGCTGCAATAACAATAAGGGTTAGATGTACGTACGTTGAGGTTGATCAAGGATTTCTTTATTCACGCATTTCTAAAATATGTATATATTTGTATGTACATATCTATGATAGCTGTAGTAAGAAGGTGAAACATTAATTATCTAAAAAAAATTTTACTGATAAGTAGACCATTAATTTTCTTATTTTTTTTCATTCAAACCCAAAGCAATCGTTGCATAGTTCACTCATAATTCGTTTTATGATGTCAAAGTTGTGTGCTGACGATGAGACGACCCAGTTTAAGAAATTTAGCAAAAATTAATTTTGAGTCAACTCAACTCCCCATATGGCATGACAATATCTGAAATAAATATAAATTTTGAGTATCCAAATTATTCTTTCGATTGTGCATGGGAAATTGCTTTTCTAAGCAAAACTGGCGAATTGCTAATCATTCCGACTCTCTCATTATCTTAAAATAAGTAATAATTAATGATTATAGTGACTATAATGAGCAAAAGGGTAAAGAGTACGATAAGGAAGCTGTCTTAGCCGGCCATTATTTTGTCGAATTTGTGCTCATGGAATACCATTTCAGACAAATTACCCAGTAATGATTTCACTTTATTTTAATTAATCTATTTCCTTTCATTGAGTTTACTGATTGATGGTTACCCTTCATACCCATTCTCGCAAATACATGATGTACATATGGTAATAAAATTTGTTGCTTGTGCAATAAGCTTCCACAACTAAAGACAAAATAGTCCTCTTCCCCACTATATGAATTATGTTATTTCATTAGAATGTTACTTCTTCAATTGCCATAAAGAGCTTGGAATATTTCCGTCTACTGTTTCAATTTAATTGTTTTTTTCTATTATTCATCATTCCTACTCGACCTCTTCTTGGTAAAGCAAGAATGGTGTTATATATCACGTAAAATACGGTACATTAATGGGGATTTAGGAATAATACTAGCATTTAGAGCTCAACAAACAAGGGTGTTCTCGAAGATTAATAGATTATCTTATATATATTAAAAACAAAATTAATAAACTTTTGCCACGGGTATAAGAATAAGGAGCTATATGCTTGCTTAAAAAAGTACATTCGAATGCTTTAAACTCTATTTGACCTAGTTATTGAAATCCAATATGATCGAAAGGCAAAAAACAAAAACGATTTCTGAATAATTGAAAACTCATTCTCACAATAACCCTTGAGCTCTCATGTACGAACATGAGAATTGACAAGGACTCGAGCCTGCAGGAATTACCATGGAATAATTTGCTTCCCCTTATGCATCGAATGAAAATACAAGCAGAAAAAGAGTGGAGGGGTTATAATTTTGATTTGAAGTTTCATGAATATCTGCAACATTTCTGCAGTACTATTTGTTTCTACAAGGCTGTGATTTTGTAGCTCACGAAGACATGTCTCAAGACAATCCAAGGAGAATCTTGTGATGTGGATAATGCATTCCTTTATATATAGGTAAAAGAAAGTTTTTTCTATGTTCGTGCAAGAGTCTTGTCTCTCTGATTTATACAGGCAATAATACAATCCAAATAGAAGGGGAGCATGAGAAAGAACAAGACCTGAAACCTTTGAATCCTGTTTTGTTTTTGTTGTAGGAAGATCATTTAATTAATCAAAAAGGGATAAGCTTGAATACAGAACTAGTGCAATATCTGAAATATTTTCCCTAAAAGACATTTCAAGTAGACAGCGCGAGAAACAATGGACGAAAGATTAGAAATTAATTCGAAAGCTCAAATCAAAATTAGCATTGTAATTTTCACCCAAAACTTCTTAACCCAAAATAATATTAATCATCATCTCCTTATCTTCGATGAAATAGGAAGGACGAAGGAACAAAAACTGTTACTTCGCAGCACTCGGAGATCACACACACACAGTGTGTGTGTGTGTGCATGGCTACTTCATTCATTAATTAAGTAGTTCTCGTTTGAAAATTTCTACCTGAAATCCTTCTATCTGTAGCCGGAAAATCTTTTATAGACCTTCCCTAATGTGCCATATATATTATAAAACAAATACTTATGTATTTGAATATGAGGATTTAGTTACCAGTTATAAACAAAAGCCAGAGTCCAAATTCCATATTTGGAAAAAGTATTCCAGGATTTCAATTTGAGGGCATGAATTTGTATATAGGTTCTCAGTTTTGAATGTCTTCTTCTTTTGCTAGAACCCCCATCAGAGAGTTCCACAGAAAACGAGCGACTTGACTGTTCTCATTAGTTGTTGCAGTTGCATGCAATAATTTTGATCAATTCCTAATTATTTATGGAATTTGAAATTATAAAATATATAGTACTTGGAAGCCAATAATCCGGAAGCTCATCACAACTAATGAAAACCATTACTTGAAAAGATTATAAATACAGATCACATAGATGTATTTGAATTTACCTTTATGAATTTCATATATTTTGAGAATTAATATTACTGAAAAACCTGTTAATTTCCTTTTTATATTTTTCCATAAAGTTTCCTTTTCTTCTTTACATTGATGGTAATCTCTCTGCCTTTGCGATTACGGGGCTCAGGATTCAAAATTCATATCTTTACTAGCAGAGAATGAATTGAGTTTCGAGAGCCCAATAACATCCCCTTCCAATTACATAATAGGCTTCATTCTTTTACACCCCAACACCAAAGGAGAGGAGTCTGACTCTGAGAGAGGGACAACGTGTGACCGAAACGAGGGTTTAGTGAACCAAATGAGATAGAGATTAAACGTGTAATTTGATGCTAATCCTTTAAAAAAAACATATTTTATGCAAAAATTAAAAACTATAATGCAAAATTTTAAAACATTAAAATTAAATGCACAACTTATAACACGAAAAGTAATATTTGAAACATGAAATGAAAAGGATGAAATTTTATATGTATATAATGTGTTGTAGTATATCCTTAAATTTGAAATGTGATTTTCTTTTAAGCAGGAGATAAGATCGTATAGGCAAAAGCAAGATCTGTATAAGATTATTATATTTTATTATTATTATAAAATCTAAGATTATGTTAGCCCTAGTTAAAAAAGCAAGATTCTCTTAATATTAAAAATTCGAATGATATTCTAAAAGCTTAATTATACCTAGCTCTCTAAATTAATAGTCTGAAAGTAATAATCATTAATTAATTGATTAATAAACAATATTTATTTCACTGATCCTAAGGTTATTAGATTTGGACATCATTATTTTACGATTATCTTTTGCAAAATAAAAGAATATGTTGATTTTTTTGTGGGTTTATAATAATTGCCACTCTTATTTTAATAAAATGAGCTAATCATATCATTATTGAGTAAATCGACCTAATTATATTATTTAAAGAAAATTAAACTTAGCGTTTTTAATGAGTTAGTTTGACAGTCAGTGTGGGTTTGGATCATGCTGAAATCTTTAATAGAAAGGCCCAACAAATATTAATTAAAGTTAAGGTAAATCATCTCTCTAATTTTATATATAAAGAAACATAAAAGATAATAAAAAACCTAATTTTTATCTTTATCTTATTGAAGACACTGCCACTTACGTAGAGAATAAAGAAGAAGATATAACCTTTTGAAACGCTACATCAATTACTAAAACAAGTACACATTCTTATTTGTATTTTGTAATCATATATGCATGATCTTGGTAAATAAAAAATTATTTTTATATGTGATATTAGAGCTAATGCATGTATGATTTAGAATCAATTATAAATAATTTAAATGTATTTTTTCTCCTACAATCGCAAGAATTTTTTACTATATTTTATATTAATTTTGTTATAACGTGCGATTGAAAGTTTAGAACTTTTGTTTCTCATGTTATGAGTTTCAAATTGATATATTATATGCTATTTAATTCGTAATCTATGCAAAGATATCGTGATTTGAAGATTTGAATTTTATAAACTTTAATTTTTGACATTTAAAATTCTTCGTATTATTTTATATTATTTTTTGATAATTTGTGATACATTATTATATGAGTCTTGTTCCTCTCTTTATAAGCTTTTTACTAATATATAATATATGTCCTGATTTGTCATGTGTGGAGAAAAATTTGAGTTTAAAATTTTTAAGATTATTTTTGAGTTCGAAAGATTATACTCAAATTTAGACACTTTTACATCAATTTTTTGGAAAAAATAATGCCATAATCAAATTCAAAACATTTGAAATCATAGAAATAGGCTTTTAAGTCATTGAAAGCGGGTAAAAACAAAGATTTTATGTAAAAAATTAAATACGTTAAAAGTGGATTAAATCCGATTAAATGACCCGAATAACAGAAAAATAGGTCAAGAAGACTCGATTAGACAAGCGAGCATATACAACACACGCGCGATGGCATGTGTGATACATATACGATGGGAGTGTAATTGGCGTATGAAGTATATGCGTATGGCACGTGACCTGCACGCATATAAAAAAAAAGACAGGTTAGAACGAGTTACGAATCTAGACAAGGTATACGGGTCGAACCGAACCGACTAGATCAAGACAAGCGCGCGAGGCCCATGAAGTGCACGTACTAATTGAGATACACTAAAGTATGATGGTGCATGAGGACGTGTAGGACATCGAATGTGAAACTCGTCCCTTAGTATTATGAGCATAATTATAAATCTCTCAAGAG
>JAVXUL010000001.1:2703664-2717153 GCA_035590515.1 Trichilia minutiflora | reverse complement strand
TGCAGAAATTGAACAAAGAATGAAAAATGGATATTACATCAGCCATGGATTGAACTCTGTCAAGGATGATATCAGTCAAATGTGCAGGGATGCAATAAAGTAAGTTTCAATAGCCTTTTTTGTACTGAATCTGTTGTTTTTGATAAATATATTGCAAACTATCCATAATTTTAAATTAATGAAATCTATGTGGCTCCTGTTGATGAAGGGATAGACACCGCATAAAGTTTCATTGCAGTTGTCGTGTTGTCTGCTCTGGCTTCTGCAGTGTAATCTTGTAAAAACCTGATGGGTTGTTCTACTGCATGCTGTTTTGATCATTCTGTGTTAAGTTCAGAAACATAATTTCCTTTTATATACCTTGATTATCAATAATTTATTATTTGTAACAGTTGTGTTTTTCTCTCTCTTTTGCCTTAAGTTATTGGCACTTGGTCATTTGTGCTGGTTATCAGTAATGTGACAGTATGCTGCTATACTTCTTCATCTTTTGGTTTGTTATTTATATACTTTATTCCATGGATGCAGAGCAAAGAATCGTGGTGGTGCTGGGGACATGAATCGTGTTATCACATTATTTATCCAGCTTGCGACACGCTTGGAACAGGGTGCCAAGTCTTCTTATTATGAAAGAGAAGAGATGATGAGGTGTTGGAAAGATGAGTCACCTGCTGGGTTATATTCTGCTGCCTCAAAGTATAAGAAGAAGCTAAGTAAAATGGTCTCTGAAAGGAAGTATAGAAGTAATGGCCCTTCTTTTGCAAATGGTGATTTTGATTATGGACAATATGCATCTGATCGAGAAATCAGAAAGCGTTTATCCAAATTGAATCGAAAGCCACTGGACTCAGGAAGTGAAACACCGGATGACCTTGATAGATCTTCTGAAGATGGAAAGAGCGATAGTGAAAGTACAGTGTCGGATACAGATAGTGACTTGGATTTCAGGTCAGATGGTCGTGCACGGGAGTCTAGAGGAGATGGGGATTTTACAGCGGAAGAAGGTTTAGATTTTATGAGCGATGAACGTGAATGGGGTGCTCGTATGACAAAGGCTAGCCTGGTTCCTCCTGTTACTAGGAAATATGAGGTCATTGATCAGTATGCTATTGTAGCAGATGAGGAAGATGTGAAACAAAAGATGAGGGTTTCATTGCCTGAGGACTATGCTGAGAAGCTTAATGCACAGAAAAATGGAAGTGAGGAGTTAGATATGGAACTTCCCGAAGTCAAGGACTACAAACCTAGAAAGCAACTCGGAGTTGAAGTCTTAGAACAAGAAGTATACGGAATTGATCCATATACTCATAATCTTTTACTTGATTCCATGCCTGAGGAATTGGACTGGAATCTCTTGGAGAAGCATTTATTTATAGAGGATGTTCTTCTTCGTACGCTAAATAAGCAAGTTAGGCACTTCACTGGCTCTGGGAACACACCAATGATGTATCCTTTACAGCCAGTTGTCGAAGAAATTGAAAAAGATGCCGAGGAAGACCGCGATGTAAGAACAATGAAAATCTGTCAGGGTATCCTGAAGGCCATAGATAGTCGTCCTGATGACAAATATGTTGCTTATCGCAAGGTATATTACACCATCCTTTTGTTACCCGAGAGTAATATTATTTCCACTTGTTTCCTAAAGCATACTGTATGTTATCTATTGTGCAGTGCTGATTCTTCTTTTTTCTATTATTGTCTGTTTGAATCTGTGGATCAGGGTCTTGGTGTTGTTTGCAACAAAAATGGTGGTTTTGGAGAAGATGATTTTGTTGTGGAGTTTCTGGGAGAGGTATGGATGCAAATCTGTTCATGGGAATTTATTTTAGGCTGCAGTTTTCACTACTAATTATCTAGAGTAAATAGTACTAGTGCAAAATTTACAACATTTATTGGAGGTTAAAACTATACTAGTGCAAAATTTTTAACAAATGTAAGGAATGCTCTCTGATAAAGTGAGCAAATAATGGTTCAATTTTACAATGCATCTATTTACGTTTGTTATTGGAGGCTAAAAATTATGCTTTGTTCCTGGCTTGAGAAGGAAGTTCCTTGGGAGGTTTAATGCTTAAACTTCTAAATTTTGACAGGTTTATCCTGTTTGGAAATGGTTTGAAAAGCAAGATGGGATTCGGTCTCTACAGAAAAATAATGAAGATCCTGCTCCAGAATTTTACAACATTTATCTTGAGAGGCCTAAGGTTTTAATCACTTTGACAGATTTTGTGCTGTGACCTATAAACATTTTATTCTGTTTTTCTGCTTGCTTTGTTGAACTCCTTTGCCTGATCAGTCGTCTTGATTTGCTAGGGTGATGCTGATGGGTATGATTTAGTTGTTGTTGATGCCATGCACAAGGCAAACTATGCGAGTCGAATATGTCACTCATGCCGGCCTAATTGTGAAGCAAAGTATGTCCTCTTGTTTCTGATGTGCGTAGTGTCACTACTATTGCAGAATGAAAGAATTTGTTTGTACCTCTTTTGCTTACATTTGTGCTGTCTATATAGAACCAACAATAAATTATTTCCTATTATTGTGTTTACTAATCCTATATTTGATTATATTTTCCCAAGTTATTGTTTCTGTATTCTCAAGGTGGCTTAAATATTTAATTTCATGGTTAATACATAGTTTTATCAGTGAAATTGACCTGTTTGTTATTCTTCATTGTGCATGCACTGGGAACTTTTGCAGGGTGATAACATATTATGCTACATGAAAGTTTATGCTATTCAGCTTACAAGTCTTCAAAGTTCTATTTTAGATCCTAGGAATCCATTCATTCTCTCGGTGTTTACTACTGATATCATGCTTTGAAATAGTTCTCCTTTTGGATGTTCTTTTTGAAGAAGTGGGTTGTAAAATTACAATATAATGATTTTAGATATGATTTCCCATATCTAGATGTTTGTGTGCTTGCATGTATACAATACATTTTTGTTTTTTGGCTGTCAATAAATATCGTACACATGGATTAAGTGATTTTGTCTTTGATATTGTATTGGAAATAAGATGTTATTTTATTTTATATTTTTATGAAATATAATTTTCTTTTATTCTTTGGTATATGCTGGGATTGGAATGATTTATATATTTTTTTCCTACACAATTTGGAGATATTGGTCTGTTTTGAGTGACAAAATTTATAACGAAAATCCGTGTTTGATAATCTATTAATTTTTCAGTGAATACTTGGTAACTTAGATCTAGATTTTGGCAATATAGAGTTGGTAATTATCAACAATGTTTCCAAATGCAGAGTTACTGCTGTAGATGGTCAGTACCAGATTGGAATCTATGCAGTACGGCAAATTCAATATGGAGAGGAGATTACATTCGACTACAACTCTGTTACAGAGGTGTGTGTCTTCTTCCTGTAGGGCTTGTTTATCCACAGAACAAATGTTCAGTGTTCTTGGATCTTACTAATAACAATTCCAAATGTTACAGAGTAAGGAGGAATACGAAGCATCTGTCTGTTTGTGTGGCAGCCAAATTTGTCGAGGCAGCTACTTAAATCTGACAGGTGAAGGGGCTTTCCAGAAGGTAGGCTGCTAAGCAATTCATATTAGCTGTCAAGACCTGATCATCATATTTTTTTGTCCATCAATTGCTGTTAGTCTAACTAGAGACAAAAGTGACTTTGGTGACATGCCACTCTTTCCTGCTTGATTGTGGGAGAGTGGTATGCTTTCCTTTGACCATTTCAATTTTACATTCAGTTGATATCTGCCAATATTTTTGTGCTTTTAGTTTCAGAAATTCTTCATTTTTTCCTATACTGAAGTGTGTTGCTCATCAGGTGCTGAAGGAATGCCATGGTTTGCTGGATCGGCATCAACTAATGCTAGAAGCTTGTGAATTAAATTCAGTATCTGAAGAAGACTACCTTGAATTGGGAAGGGCTGGTTTAGGCAGTTGTTTGCTTGGTGGGTTGCCAAACTGGCTAGTTGCATATTCGGCCCGTCTAGTATGTTCTTGCTGGCTCCCCTAATTTATGTATTTGGATTGACCTGACCTTGTCTTAAATTTTGACAAATTCGTTTTGCATGAAGGTGAGGTTCATAAATGTCGAAAGGACAAAGCTTCCTGATGAAATTTTGAGACATAATTTGGAAGAGAAAAGGAAATATTTTTCAGATATATGTCTTGAGGTTGAGAAGAGTGATGCAGAGGTTCAGGTGATGTTTACTCTCTGTTTGGTTTGTGTGCCTCTGCTACTACCTGCACCTGTTTGAAGAATGCGCATGTAAAGTTTTGCGTGTCCAAGTATATATAATAAGTTTCTTACTTCCATGTCTTTCTGATTGACACAGGCAGAGGGGGTGTACAATCAGAGACTGCAGAATTTGGCTGTTACTCTTGACAAGGTGACTATTTTCACTCATTTTTTGAACAAAAGGAACATCAATTATATTGGGTGTTAAAGACTGATTATTTCGTACTACAATGGTCCTCTGAACTGTGAAGATTGTGGATAAGCTGTTTATAATCTATTATCATGAATTATCTTCCAAGTTTTGATGTTATATATAAACCACTGGATTACTCGTGTCTTTTCATGTTGATATTGCTGTTTCCATACTCATCAGATGGGTGTCAGTCCACTCCTGATTTCTTGATAAAATGTCTCAATGATGTTGTATATCTATTGTTTTTGCGGTGTGTAAAGTTGTGATGATTTAATTTCATATGCATTTATAAAATTTTTATTTGAATGCTGTTTACAGGTTAGATATGTTATGAGATGTGTGTTTGGTGACCCCAAGAAGGCTCCGCCCCCATTGGAGAGGCTTAGTCCTGAAGCAACTGTTTCCCTTCTATGGAAAGGAGAGGGCTCACTAGTTGAGGAACTTCTTCAGTGTATGGCGCCTCATGTAGAGGAAGACAAACTAAATGATCTCAAGTCCAAGATTTGTGTTCATGATCCATCGGGTTCTGATGACATTCAGAAAGAACTTCGGAAATCTTTATTATGGTAGGCAGTAATGCATCACTTCCAAGTTTTATTATTCATTCTGAAATGTTATGTATCAACTTGGTTATCATTGCCATCTTTTCTCAACTTGTTCTTTGTTTCAAAGGTTGAGGGATGAGGTCCGAAATCTTCCTTGTACATACAAATGCCGGCATGATGCTGCAGCTGACTTGATCCATATTTATGCTTACACCAAGTGCTTCTTCAGAGTTAGGGTGCGTGTTCTTGTTAGAAAAAAATCCCTGAAACATTGGCAATATAATTATATGTTGCTTTCTTATCAATTTAATCAATCTTTAATCTATACAGGAATATAAAGCTTTTACTTCAGTACCAGTCTATATCAGCCCTCTTGACTTGGGTCCAAAGTATGCTGATAAGTTGGGGGCAGGTTTCCAGGAGTATTGGAAGACATATGGTGAAAATTATTGTTTAGGGCAACTAATTTTTTGGCATATCCAGACGAATGCTGACCCAGATTGTACCCTGGCTAGGGTGAGTAGAGGTTGCTTGTCACTACCTGAGATTGGCTCCTTCTATGCCAAGGTTCAGAAGCCATCACGACATCGTGTTTATGGCCCAAAGGCTGTGAGGTTTATGTTGTCAAGGATGGTGAGTTTTTGAGTAAATTTGTGTTTATATTAGGACTTAGATTGAAAGATAGTCAACCCATTTTATCCCAAAGGTAATTGACCATGACCGAAAATTGGGGTTATCTAGGGTGAGAAGGAAGCTTAGTTTTTCAAAATTTAAGTCACCCTGGTAGAGTCGATGTCTGCCCCAACACTCTGCGTTCTCATTATTGTTGTTTATTTTTGTGTGTTGGTCAAGATTGATGTCATATATGACTGCAATCAAATTGTTTTTACAGGAAAAGCAGCCCCAAAGACCTTGGCCCAGGGACCGGATTTGGTCTTTCAATAACTTGCCGAAAATATTTGGAAGCCCAATGCTAGATGCTATTCTGACTGATTCCCAGTTGGACAGAGAGATGGTGCATTGGTTGAAGCACAGACCTGCCATATTCCAGGCCATGTGGGATCGATGAAAGGATGCTGTTCGATGCCTGATTAAGACAGGATGATTAGGGATTATTAGCCAACCCAACCCCCCTTTGTGAATGTTTTGGAATGATTTTTTTTTCCGTATTAGTTTGCAACAGCCCCGTATTTGATGTGGGAGTTGATCATTCCAAAACATCTGCGTGCGCTGGCCTCTTGATTCTTCTGTACAGTTAATCTTCATTGTATTTTGTGATCCATTGTCTGATAGTAGGGCAGTTTTTTTTTTTTTCCGGTTTTCTTCTTCCTGATTTAAGTTTAAAAAAAAGAAAAGAAAAGAAAAGAAAAGAAAAGAAGATGAAAAAGGAAAAATGTTCCAATACATCTACCCATTGTTTGATCTTTATTCTATCATTTCAACCTCCGACCCAAATAAATATTCATATCCTGTTGGATATTTCCTCCTTGCTATGTGTTTCTGAGACGTAGTGGTTATCTATTAGTCCTTTCCCTATTAGTAGACAAACTTGTTCAGCATGCATTTTGAGCTGTTATCTGAACGAACCTGATGAAGCAATTAAAGTAAAAGAATAGAGAAGAAAAAATTTTAAAAATTGTGCCGTAGTTGGTAATTCTAAGGTTCTTAAAAATTTTTGCCATACAAATGAATGCGAACGTACGACCTGACGTCTATTTGTTCGAAGATAAGTTAATAGCGTGACCCAACTTCCCTGAAAGCATGACCTAAATTTCCTTATTCCGAGTAAAATTGCCAGTTTGTACGTGTAAAGAGAGCGTGACGGTCCTATTGTCCCCACAAAAAATGATATCCCTACCTGAGCCTTCCATCCTATCCGTCCAAATTTGATCGCTAAGACCCGGAGAGACAAACTGGAAACACAGCAGCGAGGCAAGTCACTGCCACCTGTCATTTACGGTTACTCGTACTGCACCTGTTTTTCATCTGATATCAGACCCAAACAAAACCAAAACCAAACGACCTTGTCGCCACCTTCATCATTCGTCCTCCACTGCGTCGCAATCACGTGTCCCCGCAATCTTCCAACAAAAAATGCAAATATAAAATTATTCCCTCCCTTGTTTTAATTTCTTGCTGTGTTTCGAAAATGGAGAGAGATATCTCCTTCAACAACGTTTTCTTCACAGATACTAACCTAATGCCGTTCCCTCCGTCTGATTTCACTCCAGTTTACCAAAACCAACTCATTCTCAACCCAAATCCAGAGCCTGAACTGGCTTCCTTCAACTTTCCCTTAACTCATGATGAGTCAACACAGTTCTTCGACTTCTTCTCAAAACCATTGCCTATGGATACGTTTCAGTCTTCACTTGCAGTCGCACTAGACCACTTCGCCCATCACCACCCACTCGCAGAGTCTTCATCATCATCAACAACTCGAAAACGACGCCGTGCTTCTGACGCAATGGTTCACGTCGTTTGCCCTCCTGTTCAGCGTCGACAAAAGATGAGCGACAAGACTCAGTGCTTACAAAAGCTGATGCCATGTGACAGGAAAATGGACATAGCAACCATGCTGGAAGAGGCGTCGAAGTATGTTCAGTTCTTACAAGCTCAAATTCGAGCTCTCAGTTCCATGCCTCTTCACTCAAGCTTTGTTGCTCAAAATGATAGTGGCGGGGATCGTTTTGGGTGCTTAAGGATGTTGAACCGGCAACAGCTTTTGCAGGTTTTTCTTAATTCTTCCGTGGCTCAAACCATGCTTTACTCTCAGGGTTTTTGTCTTTTCTCTTTCGAACAGTTGCTTTTGAAGAACAAATTTTCCCAAGACAACCTTTCTCCTAGATAGACAATAGACATAATACTCTACTTGAAGGTTGTTTCTCTTTTGTTTTCGCTTTTACTAAGGGACGAATAGAAGACGATTCACTCTGGAATTGCAGCATAGAGATACATATATACATATTCTGTTTTAACCTTTTATATCTATCTATCTATCTATATATATGGGCTATTTTGTCGTAATGAATGATGAAACAGGACAGTTATCGTCATTGAAATGAAGAAGATAACAGTTCCTCGTTACATAAATATTTATATTTTTTTTTATCTTCTTGCCTTACACGATTTGTTCTTCGACATGTTCTGGAATATACGTTTTCTTGGGGCACAATCCTTTACTTATTCCCATGAACGCTTTTTCATAGAACTAATTAATTAATTCTTACCCCGTACTCGGTGGTTTTTAATATTTCACCCGTTGTTGGTCTAACTAGAGTCTAATTTAATTTATCCTCAACATTCCTATTCACTGACTTTTTCTTTTAACTTTATGCTTAAACCAAGCGAATAAAATTGCTGTCACTTGCCTGCCCATAATAAAGTTGAGGGCTTGAAGTTAGAATAGCAGAGAAGAGATGCATGTAAAGAACGTTAAATTACTACTCTTCTTTCACAAAAAAGTCCACCAGGGCAGGACCGAAGGATTACAATTTACATATCCAAGTTTCGTGATCGTGACTGCGAACAAAACTTTGTCTGGAAGTGATCATGTGATTGGGATCAAATCTGATAACTCACTTTGCCTTTAATCATAAGCCATTTGCTTTGCTTTGTAAAGGATACAGACATCTCAACGTGTTTGATGAATGGCTTGTGTCAAGTTTTCACAGTGGCAACTTCATCCGAATCCCGAATCCCATTATACGGAGAAGGAAATCAGTCGGTAAATTCTGGGGTCGATTTTACGGCCTTTTATTCAAATAAAATAAACCTCGAATATTGTGGACTAATAGTGTGTTTGGGCCCCTATTATGGGCCTATGAATACCAAGCTCAAACAAATGTATGGACCAATTATAAGTAACGAGACAAAGTGACACCAATTCGCCTCCCTGCGACGGCAAATGTGGGATCTTCAATGGAGCTAAGCAGTGTGTTTGTGTGATCAAGTAACAAAGAATGTTTGACCTAGGATACACAGCCGCTGAATTCAGCTGGAAAAAAGTAGGTTTTTCGAATCACACAGTTCCCATTGTCTTCTACACCTAGTCCCTAACCTCATCTCCATATTCCCCATAGTTTCATCAAAATTCAAAGACTAGTACAGTAGTACTTGGCCAATTAAAATATACTTTTTTTTCTTAAAATCCTTCTGAGAGACCAGTTATAGAACAATTAAATTGTAAAAAAAATAACAATAATTGATTGGTTTAGTCCGTTAAATATATTAAATAGATATCCAAGTTTAGACGAACAAATATTGATGTGGCAAGTTCATGAATTCTAAGACAACAAACACCGCCCCCAGCGCAAACAAAACCAACCCCCCCCCCCCCCCCCACCCACACAAAACACACACACACAAAAAAAAAACACCCATATCCCTGGAGTTGGTGATTGATCATGTGGATTTCAAAGATCTATACTCAATTCCCACTTCAGAATTTTATTTATTAAAGTGTTAAGGGATAAAGTTGGGATTTTATTCGTATTTAGTATCACTGTATATAGTTCTTGTATATGCGTCAAGAATTGAATTTAGGATGAACACCATGTGATTTGCGGATACGTACCTACAGAATAGGTGTGCGATCTGCGGATATGTACCTATAGAATAAACGTGCGATCTGCAGATACGTACTATTTAGTATCATTGTATATAGTTTCTGTATCTGCGTCAAGAATTGGATTTAGGATGAACACCATGTGATCTGCGGATACGTACCTACAGAATAGGCGTGCGATTTGCGGATATGTACCTATAGAATAAGTGTGCGATCCGCAGATACGTACGCACCTACAGAATAAGTGTTTGATCCCAAGTATAATTGAACGTCGTAATGATAATTGAACGCGTGGTTTTCTTGTATAAAAAAAAAAATTCATGAATTCTATTTAAAGAATACTGCTCAAACATTTGATGAGCTAGCTGTATTACTCCAAATATAATGGTGAAAATGATTTACCTTACGTCTTTGAAGAAAGTGGAAATTCATGACATACTAATCCATAATAAAAATAGAGAAGAATAGTCACTGATTAATCCGGGGACATTTGTAAAAACGTTAATGCTGGATGGAAAGGCCCGCTTCTCTATGAGATGGTTTATACCTACTTTCCTTGCTATCTCGTCAAAGAAATCCAAGATAGTAAGAAAAAGAAAAGAAAGGAGGCACAAAAGCAAATTAAAGTTTATCACTATATCGGCAAAAGAAACTTTACCTTCTACATATACTTCTTTTCTTTACTACTTAATCTTCATCTTTATTTGATCATCATATCTCTCTTATCTTTCCCATAAACTTATATCATTAATACAGAAGAAACCCCATTTCTTTCTTCATTCATCTTGATCTAAAATGGTTAAAGTAGGAGGAGTCTTGGTTTGTCTCTTGATTGTTGGCATGGATGTTGCTGCTGGGATTCTTGGCTTCCAGGCTGAAGTTGCACAAAACAAGGTACATGTATATAACATATGCGTGGCAAAAGAAAATATCATACGATTTAAACACATATATGCGGTACTTGGAAATTTTTAGTATGTATAACTTAGAAATATGTTTGTTTTCATACAGGTTAATCATTTGAGGCTGTGGATATTTGAGTGTAGAGACCCAAGCCATGATGCTTTCAAGCTAGGGGTAGCTGCAGCAGCACTTTTGGCTTTAGCTCATGCTATCGCTAACTTGCTGGGTGGATGCATATGCATTTGTACTCAAGAGGAATTTTCAAGAGCTTCTCCTAAGAGGCAACTCTCTATTGCATGCCTCGTTTTTACCTGGTATGTGTTCAACTATGTCATGGAACTTATTCTGGAAAATCATGATTAATTTTTATGTCGAAATCCTGATGTGTTTTTGTGATTGACTTGGTCAGGATCATATTAGCCGTTGGATTGTCAATGCTGGTGATAGGAACATGGTCAAACCACAAATCAAGAACTTCTTGTGGGTTCACACACCATCATTTTCTATCTATTGGAGGGATTTTGTGTTTTGTTCATGGGTTGTTTTGTGTTGGATATTATGTGTCTTCCAGTGCCGCTAGTCATGAAGAAGGAAAATAAGGAAGTCATGCTTGAGTTGAGTACATTAGTCCTGTTTTGATCATCAACATTACAAATCCATCACTTCCAGTTTCCACCAAAATGTAAAATAATTTAGAATGACTTGCTATTAATTTCTCTCTTCAAGCCATGTCATGAGGCAACTGATATTGCTAATCTTTTTCTTCATTGAGTAATTAAATTACTAATATTTGCTAATTAAATAATAACTCACTGGGATATTGTTCATGGTTCCTTTATTCATTCATTCTCATCTAATGATTGTATTCATTAATAACTCAATTAGTGTTTGTATAGATATGAAACTTGGATTGAATTATAATCATAAATTTTTAATATATATATATACAGACACATATTTAAAAAATACTAATTAAATGAAAAGAGACTGACTTATTTTATTTATGAATATGTGGATTGTGAAGGAATGTTGCAAGCCGTTTACATTCCTCCAGGGCACCATTAGTTTATAAGATATTACAAAAACACGAATAAAATAATTTACAGATATATATGATTAACGAAATTATTATAAAATTAATTGATAAAGTAGATTGTCTAATCAATTTAACATTTGTTCTAAAAATTATTAATTTATCATTAACTAATAATCTTAATATTTTATTTTTTAACAATTACAATTATTGTAGACTAATCTTAATTTTTATAAAAATTTTAAATGTGGATTTGTCATCATTTTAATAAAGTATGGGATCAAATCCCATATTAGTAGAGAGTTGTTTGATCCTGGTTTCAAAATCAAGGTTCATTATAAAAATGAGGGTTAAAAACCCTCATAAAAAAAATTCATTATCCTAACTTCGAACGAGATCTACTATTAAAATTTGATCTAAGAATCATTTGTCTCAAGTTAGAGTTATCTCATATCAAAGGCCACTAAAAACTAATCTCAACATTATCTCAAATCAAAAACCATCATAAGCCAATAATTACAATGATACTTGGGATAATAGTAAAAAGTTATAAAGAATGCAAACACGTAACTATCTTTTAAGAATGTATGAAAATTTGTAAGGACACGTGGCTACTCTATTAGGAACAAATAACAATCCTAGTATCTTCAATCTATTCCTTGACAATTGCATACGGACATTTTTTTAAAAAATAAGCTGTTATGCTCCAATCCTAGAATCGGTCATAGGACAATCGTTGTGAACCTAAAAAATATATTTTATTAGATCAAAAAATATATCTTAAGGATATGCAAGATTTTAAATTTATTATCAAATAAATCCAAACATAACACAATTTTGAAACTATCACAATACACATTAATGCTATATTTCCCATCAAATACAAACCAACATCATTTATAAGCATCAAATTGAAAATCCAAATATACCTCATTTCAATATAAATTTATTACAATAGAAATTTAGTCGAGTAAAATAAATAATTTCAAATCATTTAATACAGTTTTTCTTCATTAGGCCAAAATACATAAAAATGAATCAAGTATCTGAAATTTATATTAAAATCTCTAGTTTACTTGATTATACTTAAAACACAACTATATTATCTTGAAATGTGAGAAAAAAAAAGATGAATATTAAAAAATACTTGTAAGTAAACATATAAAAAGATTTACTCCTTTTTAATCACACAACCTATCGAAATCACAAGTATGGCATAAAAAAACGTATATTAACAAATACATTATCATAAATTCAAAACAACAGTTCAAATATCAGTCACTTTATAATCTATTAGAATTTAATCTTTATCATATAAAGTTATTCTATGATTTATTGAAATTCAATCCTCACCTCATAAAGTTAGAATTATGATAGCATGCTATACTTTTTAATTTCAGTTATTTTCTGATTTATTGGATTTCTATCATCACCTTCCTAGAATAATATTTCTCTGTGGTTTATTGAATTTTTATCCCCACCTTTCTAGAGTAATCTTTCTTAAATATTAGCATACAAGGCTCAAAATTAATAACAATGGCATACAAGATTAAATCAATAGTAATGTCACATAAGACAAAAAATAAAAAAATATTAGTATACAAGGTCAAATCTAATATCAACAAATAAACAGTAGTTCTCTTATCATATTCACATAAAAAAAATTATCATTATAATCATTCCATAATAACGTGAATCAAATTCAATATTACAAATCTATAGTTGGCCTCCTAACCCTCAATTATACATAAATCAATCACATTTATCAAAACTTTGGTCTCATAGTCCTCATAAAGTCATACCACAAAATTATCACATATCATACATCGGTTTATATACTACCCAAATCATCAAACACATTTTTATCTTTTTAAAATATTTAAAAGCACATAAGTTTTGCAAATCTTTTATATAAATAGAAGGTAAGTTTAGAAAGATTCTGTGAAACCCGTCCCTTAGCATTGTGGGCATAATAGTAAATCCCTCAAGAGTGTTAGTGCATATCTTCGTGGATAGATTGTGCACG
>JAVXUL010000001.1:2670528-2693609 GCA_035590515.1 Trichilia minutiflora | reverse complement strand
ACTTTACTATATGTAAGTACGACTATGGGTTTATCCGAAATTATATTCTCTGTGTTCTAAGGTCATGATATCTTGTTAGAGGTCACTCATGATTATTGGGAACTTCGACTACAATGAATTGTATCGAAGTGATGTGAAAGTGTTCATATCTCCTCATATCTAGTTCATTGTGAACTTAGGGGGTCACACACAATAACCGATAAACGACGATAGTTAAAATAAATATCATTAAACTTGTTAATGATATTTCATATTGATGAAAATTAAATTGCTTCGATATATTGATCGGTAGACAATTTTATTCTTTGATATAAATAATAAAATTTTTCAGTAATGACGCGCTAATACCTGTATGTTATGAGATATTTCAGTAATTATCAAATACCGTAAATATAATTTACGAATATTTGAAAGACGAATGAGGATTTATGATTCGATTGTTAATCAATAAAATTAGTTTTATTTATTAATAAATAAATAAATATTATTTATGTATATTAAATCTTTATTTGATAAATGACATTATGCTTTAATGTTAAAATTTTATTGAAAGCATAATCATTTACGTGGATGAATAGTTAGGATAATTTTATATGTATTAATTATAATAATTAATTTAAATATAAATAATTATTAAAAATGTTTAATAATTATATTAATATTATTTATTATTATTATTATTAATGTATAATAATAATAATGAATAATATATATTAATTTTTACTTTTTTTATTATTATAATGATAATAATAAATAAATTATTATTGTTATTATTTTGATAATAACATATATATTTTTTATTATTATGTTTATTGTTCTATCAATAAAATCATAATAAATATTTATTATTTGATTGGTTAAAATTAATAAAAAGAATTTATTTGTTTTATATTAAGATTGACAAATGTTTTAATGACATTTGTCTTTGATTTGAATCAATCCATTTGCTTGATTAGTTGATGCCACCCGTATGCCATTTTGAAGGATTTAACATTTGTTTTGGTTTAGCAAGCTTTTCGTTAGTACATGTGGAATCCGTTAAAAATACTTGATTTGGTTTTGTTTTTACTTAATTGACAAGGATTCGGATGGGAAAAAAAAGAAGTCAAAAACGTTGCCTTCTCCTTCTTCAACCTTCGTTTTCTTCCTTTGTTAATAAAAGATATTAACGGTAATTTGATTGCTATGGTTTTATTTTGAATAAAATCTAGAAAAAGAAAAGAAAAGAAAAGAAGACAAAGATGGAAGATGAGTTTCCATGATTGTTAAGCTTTCAAACATGTATAAATATATTTCCTATGTGTAGGTATATATATATCTCCTTATCAATGTCTCCTAACCATAAAACTGAAATTATTGTCACATATCCAAGTCGGTATGTAGTTATGCTTGGAAATCACTTAGAGCTGAATAGTTATCTAGATATATGTGTTTGGTATGAATTTCCAAAGTTATATTCATTGTTTTATCGAAAATGAAAAAAACATACGAGAGAATGCATATAATTTAAATGATCATTTTATATTTGTAAGCAATTTTTTAAATTGTTAAGAATGTAAACCACTCTCACGCATACACCATGCAGAGCGCTTATTCAATCAAAGTCACCAAACCAATACTTTCAACTATAACACGATGATCAAGGGCTACACACAAAGCTCAAATCCCAGAAAGGCTTTGGCTTTTTACGTCAATATGATAAGAAAAAGGATTTTGCTCGATAATTACACGTACCCATTTGTGTTAAAGGCTTGTGAGCTATTAATGGGATTGATGGAGGGTAGAGAGATACATGGAGAGATAGTGAAGAGAGGGTTTCTTTGTGATGCATTCGTAGTGAATGGTTTGATTGCAATGTATAGCAAATGCGGTGAGATTGGGTGTGCTAGATTGGTATTTCATGGGTCTGAGGTTAAGGATTCGGTGTCTTGCAATTTGATGTTAGGTGGGTTAGTGCCGAGTGGGGAAATGGGAGCAGCGCAGAAGCTGTTTGATGAAATGCCGGCGAAGAATGTAATTTCATGGT
The DNA here is from genome assembly GCA_035590515.1 of Trichilia minutiflora. Taxonomy (NCBI): domain Eukaryota; kingdom Viridiplantae; phylum Streptophyta; class Magnoliopsida; order Sapindales; family Meliaceae; genus Trichilia; species Trichilia minutiflora. Next base: position 2,691,583 of record JAVXUL010000001.1, on the reverse strand, counting down.
CTATTATGATTGATGGATACAGCAAGGTCTGCTACCTATAGTAGTTAAAAGTGTTTCGGTTACTTAGATTTCATTTTCTATCTCCACAGAACAATTTCATAAAATTTTGAGTTACCAAGGCGCCCTCGGGTCTGGTAATTTTCATTTTGTTTAATACTTATTTTTAGCTGTTTATAGATTCTTGATATAGGTTTGCCTGCATTTTTGTTTTCCAGAAAAATGGTGATGTTATTTCTTCTCGAGTTCTTTTTGATCGCATGCCCAAGAGAGATCTGTTTGTTTGGAACTCTATGATCGATGGATATGCAAAGATTGGAGATTTGGTGGCTGCTCGACAATTGTTTGACGACATGCCAGAGAGAAATGTGATTTCATGGAGCATTATCATAGACGGCTATGCTCAATATGGAAATCCTAAGGAAGCCCTGAATCTTTTCAGGCAGATGCTTTGCCAAGGTGTGAGACCAGATATGATAGCTGTCATGGGTGCAGTATCAGCTTGTGCTCAGCTGGGTGCACTTGATCAGGGCAGATGGATACATAGGTTCATGAAGAGAAGCAGAATCACAATGGACATGGCTGTTCAAAGTGCTCTCATGGACATGGACATGAAATGTGGGAGTCTTGATGAGGTTTGTATTATGTTCCATAGCATGTCAGAAAAGAACGTCATATCTTATAATGTGATGATTTCTGGGCTTGGTATGAATGGTTTTGGAGAGGAAGCTCTGAAATGCTTTGCTCAAATGGAAAGGGAGGGAATTCCGAAGATGATCTGATTTTCCTTGGTGTTCTAATGGCATGTAGCCATGCAGGTCTTGTTACTGAAGGATATCAAATCTCTGGCAGTATGAAGAGAAACTGCGGCATAGAACCTAAGCTTGAACACTTCAGTTGTTTAGTAGATCTCCTTGGCCGTGCAGGACTATTAGAACGGGCCCTTAACGTTATAGAGTCTATGCCCATGAAACCTAATTCAGCGTTATGGGGAACTTTCTCATGGCATGTCGAACTCATCAAAATGTGGCTCTGGCAGAAGTTGCAGTGGAAAGGCTTGTGGAGCTGAAAGCAGATAACTGTGGGGTATATATTCTTCTGTCAAATATCTATGCCGACTTGGGAATGTGACAGGATGGACATCGGATTTGGAAAATGATGAGGGACAGAAAGATGAAGAAGGAAACTGGAAGGAGTGTAATTGAGATAGATGGCAATGTCAAAGAGTTTGTTAATGGAGAAATCTGTGACACTTGGAGTAAGGAACTAGAATTGGTTATCTGGAGCTTCGTAAAGATGACCGTGTAAAGAGGCAAGTCTGCCCGTTAGCCAACTCCATACGTTGGTCGGTCATACCCAATTTTCCTACCTCATGGGAGGTAGATAACTCAGATATTTCAGGGTCGAAATAGGTTTGAGAAAAAAAAATTTGCATTGGCCCCAGCGCCAAGTAACATATCTTTGCCATCTTGCACATTAAGCTGGTACGATTGATCTAGATCACCACCAAGCCCAGGTTTTAGGAATATGTTTTGTTGTTTAGAGTTCTCATCTTTGATTGGCACGAGAAGCCAGCCTCGTAAAAGAAGGAATTTCTTAGACCATTATATGCTCATTGAAATAGGAATATGGAAAGAAACTATTATCTCAAAGGTACAGCTTACAGTAGTTAAGCAATCAATTGCATGAAGATAATGTCATTATCCACATCGTTGTCAGAACCGAGAATGCAGTCAGGCAGCCAGAGGATATGAAAGCCGTTTCAGGCCAAAAAAAAATTAGACAAACTTGAAGTAGTGTATCAGAATAGATGGCAATATGGTAAGCACGTTGACGTGTCAATGTGTAAGAGATCTAAATAGCATACTAGCATATGTAAACGGGGAGCTAGAAGGGTGTATGTTTGGGAGGGAATCATTAAATGTCAAATATAAATGCGAGATTGAGTTGTTAACCAAAACTTCTGTGGCTTTGCTTTCCAACTTCCACTATTCTATATAAGATAGACTATCTGGATATATATTTCTTTAAACATGTATATTTAACTATAATTATACAATATCATGTTTCATAGGATATTATATGATTACACAATTTAATTATAAAATTAATTATTTTAAATATAAATTATATAAAATATTTCCAAGTTTATTAATCATAAACTTGATTAGAATTTATCAATAAATAAAAAGTTATCAAACAGCATCTATAATCATAAAAGAATATTAATAAAAGAATAAATATATACAAACAAATATATGCAGGCATATAAAGTCATTAATTTAAAAAAAAAAAAAATCTATCGTATGCATATAAATGAGTATACTTGATTTGTTATTGAATTGAAGTAATTTTGAGAGAGAAATAAAAAATAGTGCAACACAAAGAAAAAAATATTAAAAAATTTTAAAGAGGGTAAAAAAATATTTTTTATAATTATAAAAATGTTAAAAAATAAAATTATGTAATCCTACTTTTAATTATACCAATTCTCACATCTTTAATAATTAAACTATATAATTAAGAGACATAATTACATCAATTAGTCAAACCCATCAAAACTATATAATTACACCTAATTACGCAATTTTCTAAATCCACTATTACAAAGACAAACATATCCACACGTTCAACAATAATTGAAACGAAAATATAATGCTTTGGACCACACAGGAATGATGAAAGGAAAACAGATTAATCAATAGAAACCAACAATATCTCATCAACATAGCAATAGCATAAACGTAACTAAAACGAAAATAATTTCATTGAGATGCTCAAAAATTCTGAGATTAAAAAAACCATCACCTTGAATCAACCACCAACCATTCATGTCTGTGGCCATATACATTCACAGAATAATAGCTGAACATCACTACCAGCAATTTTCAAAACCCCACCTAACCCAAAGAAAAAATGGAGCCTCCCCTTTGAAAAATACAAAGATGATTCTCTCCACTCAAACGTAGAACAGGGTCCAAGAAGATGATTTCACTTTCTCCATCCCCTTATTCTTTCTATGCCTAGAATTCATGCAAAACCAATTTGGTCTGTTCCTGAACGAATTCAAGCCTCCTTATAAACAACTCCAACATCTGTTGCTGCAATTTCCTCCGCTTCTGGCCAATCTCCTTCGCCTCCTCGCTTTGCTTCTCATCAATCTTGTCCTTAATCACCCTCATCCCAACATCCAACGCCGCCAATCCATTTCCCATTCCCGACTCCATCATCTGTTTCCTCTGTAACTCTCTCAATCGTTTCGAATTTCTCTCTTCTGATTGTTCTGCAACCGTGATGTCCAAACTTTTGGCATCCGCCTTGCCTTTCAATTTGCTAGTCTTTTCACCCTTAGAAACCCACTTTTTTATACTGAAAATTTTCTGTTTCGGCAAACCCAGAACCACAAGTGAAAAGTCAACTCTCTCCTTCTTCGCAGGCGTCCCATTCGGCCAGCCCTCATATGAGCGTTTGGAGCTGGGTTTGTTAGCTTCTCGGCTTTTGCAGACGATGGGCTTGACAATAAAATCAGAAACGTTTGGAGACGGAGCTGTATTTTCCGAATCGTGCTCATGGTCAGAAAGTGACACGGGGTCTTTCGCAGATGATTCTTTCTTTTCTACTTCTTCTACGGCGCCGTTTTCTCCTAATCCAACTTGCACTTCGCACTTCTTCTTCTTCCTCGCCGGCGGATAGATGAGTGGTTTTTTTGGACCCATTTTTGGACGGAGAAAATTACAGATACTGTGACAACCAGAGCGCAAGGAATATATTTACAGTTGTTTCTGGTAGGGTTTGATCATCTGGTTGGGCTTGAGTGTTGGGAAGTATTTAAAAAGTAGTTACTTGCTTTGCTGGCTTGATATTATTGGAGAGTAGGCTTCCCAAAAACTCTACTTATAAAAGAATTACCGTAGTTAATCTACCGTATCGTTCAGAGCTCCGTACTAAAGCCAAACCAATAAGTAGTTCTTTTGTTGGATATTAATAGTTCAACAGTTGACTAAAAGCTACTTCACAGAAATTTAATATGTTTTAAACTGAAGCCATTTTTCAATTGAAGAATTTCGTTGCAAGCAGACTTCCAATTTCCTCAAAATGAAGAAAAAAAGGAAAAAAAGGGAAAAAACATATGCCTACCTATTTTGAATGACAGGAAAAAAAGATAGAGATGGGCTAACTTTCATCGTCGGAACTGGAATATTCCATCCGCCTATCTGTAATTGCTGGAAATAATCGTTGACGCATATCTGAAAATGGCTGCTGCCGACTTTCTGAGGAAGGAGATGATGTTTGTCGCTCATTCCTGGATGTACGATTTGGCTTCGTTGTGATTTTAACATCTTTACATGCCTTGTCTATCATTATCAAGAAATCGCTTACTATTGCAAACAAACGTAACCCTTCATCCTTTCTTGAATTGCCATGGAAGTAATCAGCTGTACTCTTTACCAGACTCATGATTCTTTTTTCTTCGTCCAATAACCATGTGGTATCCCTCTCTACACGCTCTACAAATCTAGTCACTACATGATAAAACTCAGTTGTTTCTTCCATACTGCTAGTTTCAGAGTTCATGAATTCCTTAGTTTTGGTCAACGAAGAACTAAGTTTTGATAATGTAGCAGTTAGGTTATCGGCATCAATAATTGCTGCCTTTTTTACGTCTGCAAGTTCAGTGCTTAAACCTGAAACAACCTGAAGGCCAAGGCTACGATAGTTTTCCGCTGATTGAGGACTTGTATCCTCAAGAAGTTCTTCTGACTTCCTACCGGAAATACTCAGGCTTGATCTCGGTGCACAGGCAGCTTTGATGCCTTCAGAACGGATGATCTCCTGAACAACGAAATGCAGAAGTGTGGTCTTGCCATCAGTTCCTTTTACATCAGAGAGTTTCAAGAGTGTGTCTAGCTTAAATGCCTGCGCACCACCTCGGTAGGTACCATCATTCATCCTATTACCAGTTTTCAGAACTGCTTCTAAGATTTTCAGGAATAGCCTGCTACTTTTAAGTTTTTTGCAAGCTACCTGCCATTCAAAATGGGGTAGTGTTAGATAACCCCTATCTTCTTGATACTTTCCTTTAAAAATGCATATAGTAGTAAGGACATTAGATGATATGTACGCATGCAACTTTCCTAAAACATGTTTCATAGGGGCACCATAAGAATATATGACTCTGGGCGAAATAATTGCCTCTGAGCAGGGAATGACACCAATTTGCATCTTTTGGTCGAGGGGAAAGGAAAGTCTCGTAAACCATCAGTGCTTAAGTATAATATCTCACCTCAAGAGTCACAAAGGACTCTTTAATAGCAGTTATGTCCTCCTGATAAGAACTCATAAATAGCAATGACTCTAATCGTTTAAAGGCAAATGGGATATCGACCAAGGTTTTGAGGAAGCGCTCTGCAGGACCAAGTTCTGAAATATCGCCTGGGAATAATCTAAGCCTTAGTTCCTCATCTGTTGTTGGTGCCATCTTCAGCAATGTCTGGAGTAGCTCCACTGGCAACTCATTAGCTGTTTCAATTAGAAAAGAATCAGTTACTGATGATTGTGATTAGACTTGGTATTTCCCCTAGAAACTCTGACAATTTAGATCATGCAGATACAAGACAACAAGCTGGCTTGCACATTGGCCAGCATGTACCATGACTAATCATCAATTAAATTTCTTCTTCATTTTTAAGTAATAGTTATGCATTTACTGCTCCATTTCTTACCTTAGTCCTTAAAACAATTTACTCAAAATCATCAAAAGGACAATAGCGATAAAATTAGTTATAGCTCAGATGTTTTCAGTGGACGGAGCACCTACATTTTTTTTATCAATCCATCTAACCTCAACAAAGTACCAAAATTACAAAGTTTAAGATCGAGGGTTTGAATTCACATGAACACAATATAAGCACAAACTGGCCACAATTTAGCTGAATTCAGCAGACAGTTTCTATGGCCAATGCACATCATCATGCTCTATTGGTAACAAAGCAGATTCTTTGTCCCTTTGTTTGAAGTATAAAATGCAACAATGTTTGCATTTTAGAGTGGCAATAAGTTAAAGGATGCTTTTATCCTTAGTAGAGGATATAACTCTTCCAGTAAGAGAACTGTTCTTTGTTTAAGAAATATCATCTCTTCAATGGAGAGAAATACTTCTGTTCAATGTAGAGAAAGTTCTCTCAAAGAGGATAGCTTTATTTTGAACCCTTACTATAAACTTAAGCTTTAAGCCAAGAGGTAACTTAATAAGTATATAGAATCTCAAAGAGCACAGAGTCAAAAATGTTTATTTTCTGAGTGTCATTATATTATATGTTTGATAACTGGGCAAAAATTGCTCAAGGAGAGAGTGACCTTCTTGTAGGGCGTCCACAACTTCTTCTGTTGTCAAATTCAGTGCTCGTAAAATAATAGATAAATTTTGTGCTTTCCTTGTATCGATAATCTGAACATACTGGATTGAAGATTCTGAAGATAAATCTCTTTTGCCGCATCCTTTTTTGTTTTTATCTGCAGGGGTGTAACCAAATAAAGACTCTATCATCTCCTCATTGAACCTGTGAAAGCACACATTATAATTTGGCATTTTAAATAAAGATATGACATAGTACTCTTATAAGAAAAACAAAAGAAAATGTCAAGGAAGACTAATGCTCTTACTGGAATGAACCGGAACTAATGTCATGCCAGACCATTGTTTGATCAGGATTGGCAAGAACCTTATCCCAAAAGAATGGTTTTAACTTGGTCTTTGCAGCTCCAGACTCGCCTCCAAGCTCAGCCCTGTCACTCCGTGCTTGATGATGCGGTCCGAGAGGAGAAGGTTTCTTGATACCAGGTATTGGTTTTGGTGGCGGAGCAGGTACTTTTGGAGGTGGTGGAGGGCTAGGACGAGGGGGAGGAGGAGGTGGTGCAGCAGGAGGAGGAGGTGGTGGTGGAGGAGGAGCTGGTGCAGGAGGAAGTGCTTTTGATGATGGAGCTTCAGCAGGTGATGAACTGCTATTGTCAGGCTTCATGGACAAATTTTGTACAATGGATGGATCATTTATGCTATTATTAGTAACTAATTTGTTACCAGAACTTCCTAAACTCACAGACTGCTGTGAAGAACCTGAAGATTAAATTCCAAAAAATAAAATGATAACATTTCTTTGGAAAAGGAAGATAAACAGTGTGCCAATTGTAAGATCGGACTAATAAAATTCATACCAGTAGATAAGCTGTTGAGAAGTGGCCTCTCATCCTTTTGTCCATCTCCAGGTAGAATTTTGTTGCTGCTCTTCTTCAGACAACAGAGGAATAACATTGTAACAAGAGCAAATGTTGTAACCGCAGTTGCAACCACGGCAATAATAATTTCCTTGTGTCTCTCATTATGTTTCTTTTCTGGTTGATTTCTGACAATGACTACATCAGGAGGAGAAGGTTTCTGGGAGTTTGGTTGTGGATAAAGTGAAGTATGTTTAAGTGATGCAGGTGGCTGTGGACGAGGTGAAGATTTTGAATTTGGAGAAGGTTTACTTGCAAGTGCTGGACCATTGCTTTGCCTTTCTGGTGAAGGTGCTGAAGCAGGAATCAGAGCTGGTTTTGGTGGAAGTGTAACTGGAGCGGGTATTGATCCTATTGGAGGGAGTGTAACTGCAACAGGCATTGGTGAATCTTGAGCCAAAACACGTCTGGATGCTCTCTGCGGAAGTGGCCCACCAGCCAGATGTCTTCTGGGAGCATTTGCCCAACTGAAAAATAACTCAGCACACTCAATGAACCAATCCTTAAGATTAGACTCTATGTCGGAAACATGAAAAAGAAAGCTTTTCTTGCTTAAGCAATCCAAAAGTCTTTGATTTGTTCGGGGAGGAAGAGCTTTGATGGCTCTGTGTATTTTTGTTTTTGTCAATAATGCTGATTTGAAATCAGTGGTTCCTTCTCGTGGGATATACAATTCAGAATCCTCTAAAGCATCTGTCCTGCTTATGAATTGGTTCCTGCAATGAATCCACGCATGTTCTACCTGTAATTAAAACGTTCAACAAATTTTGGTAATTAATTACATCATGTATATCGAACTGAACCAACTTTTGATTGTTCAACTTAAGCATTAAATATTTTCCTCAATTCTCCTCTTAACTGCTGCTGCTTTCTCAATCCTCATGGGCAATCTTGTGTTCTTGAATATTGTGATAAAATGAAAAAAGAAATCAAAGGAGACGCAACAGGTATACATTCACATAGTGTAACAGGAAACACAAAAAAAAAAGAGATAAGCATGTACTTTAAGCTTATACAAAATGAAATCACTTAATTTGATATAATTCAATTATTAATTTACTCAATTTGACATTTAAATGAAAACTGATTAGTAGTTTCAACTCCAAATGTTGCATACGAAGAAGCACTCAAGTAACTTCCCCCATTTCATATAATACTCATAAACAAGACACTAAATCCCAATAACTTCTTCACCGGTTATAAATTATTGAGATGAGACCATCCTTGTGACCGTAAAACATAACAAGGCCAACATCCGCACCACATAATACAGATAAGTCATTGGCCTTCCTCATGACACCATCTGTACGCTTTGTACAGGTCACTTGAAGTGAAGCAGAATTTTCAAGCTTCGTACGACCCATGATTAATACTAAAACTCGAGATCAACGAGGTGATGGAAGAGGAATTGTTCTAGACTACTATGAAAATCTGAGTAGGATTATAAGAAAAGATGCAGAGACTGCATGGTTTCACGTTATGCAACTAGGGTGCATATTTATTAGTTTCAACTCCAATTGTTGCATATGAAGTTCTCAAGGAACAGTTCCTCCATTTCACATTGACACTCATAAACAAGACAACAGAGCCCAATAACTTCTCCATTATTAATAGACCATCCTTATTACCGTAATATCTACATGTTTCTATCATTCTATATCACAATCGCTTAGTCTTCCACAGAATAAGCATTTCAATCAACATAACGAATATATCAAAAATCGTCCCAACTAACAAGTTCAGCAAATGGCTTCAATCTTTAAGTGGCATAATATTCTAATTGCTATAATTATCCAAAAACAAGAAAGCACCTGCATATAATATTTTTTTACAGAGAAGATAGATTTCACGTACCATGTCTTTGTCTATCACATGAGATTTCCTTCCACCTCCGTCATCAAAAGAAATTCGTGGTACGTTCTTCCTGCATTCTATATTTACTGTGGCTAATATGCAAAGCAGAATCACAAAAATTGCACCATAACGAGAACTTTTCATTTTCATGGCTTATTTTACAACCATTCCCTTCCCGTATTCAACAAATCAAATGACAAGCAAAACCCAGAAAACTTTTCGCGTAGTAAACTCAATTTTGATAATACCCCCCACAATCTTTCAGCGGTTCATGGCTTATCTTACAACCATTCTCTTGCGCATTCAACAAATCAAATGAGAAGCAAAACCAATCCAGCTTTTCACGTATTAATCTCAATATTGATAATACCCCACAATCTTTCAACGTCTATAATTGTGAAGATAATGCAATAATATTAGAAACAGTAGAAAAAGGAAACAACGTAAAGAACATTAACAATAAAAATTATTACTTGAGTTAAGAATCAACCAAACGAAAAAGCAACAAATCTCGGATCACGTTGAAATATTACTTTCTTTGAACAGAATTTCTGTTGAAATCGGCGTTCATTCAAATGTTTCTTTTTTATCGGATGAAGACAGACGAGACAAAATGACGCATAATGGAGAAGAACGTGAGGAGATCTATGTGGAAGGGACACACCATCGGAGTCCAGTTTGTTTCTCCTTTCCACGAAGGTTTTATACATTCCTATTTTTATATGATTACAACATTTATTGATTAATTATTTTATTATTATCAATATAAACTACCAAGTCAATTACAGAAGACTATTTTTGGCACATAATATTTTTTTTTTTAAATTTTATTATTATTGTCACTTGACTTTTGTAAATAATAATAATAATAATAATAGTCATTTTAATGCAGAGTTTTGCTGAAATTTAAATAATTTAAGAAGTGACTGGGGAAATATAAAATCAGAAATATTTAAATAATTTAACAAGTATTATACCTTTATTTGTATATTTGAGGAGGTTTGGTTTCTCCTAATATCTCTGTGTGTATATATATATATATATATATGTCGAAGTAAGCTATGTTGTGCTCCAAAGATAGTTGACATTTGATGCGGATTCTATTTATTTGAAGCATTGCCGAGTAGAAATCTACCTGTATTTTTAGTAATTCTGTTATCAGCAGTTTCCACCTGGATGAGATATGAGAATACCGCAGCTGCTGCCACCGCCGCCCCCCTCTGGCTGATGCATTCTCCTCTTCCATCAGGGAGATAAGGAGCTAAACGAATTGAGGGAAGGAAATGTCTTTAATATGGTAATTTTAAAAATTATAAAAATGATGTTTTGAAAAATAATATTTTTAAGAATAAAAACGTATTTCACAATATTCCTTAAAAATAGTTTTCAAAAATTAAAAACAATTAGAACGTTTTTGGTTTTGTTACTATTTTAAAAAATAATAAAGTAACTATTTTGAGAGAAAAAATTATAACTAATTTCAAAAACATAATTTTTAAAAAGGTAGAAAATAACAGAAAAATATTTTTTTTTACATTTTACTAATAATATATAATATAATATAATATTTTTTTGTTCTCGAAATTGAATTTTACATAATATGCAATTAAACATGAAACATAGAGTAGTGATATCTGAAGTTTTTCTGTAGTTTTGCACGACAGAAATCATATTCTCATTTTGCTTACTATAGAGAAAATCTACTTATTATATCGCACTGCATTGCATTGAATTAAGGTAATATATAAAGCAAAGTAACCAGATTCAAACAACTCCAATATGCTAAATTTTCAGAACATTACTGTACAGTTTTTGGTAAATCCTATAGGCTACAGCGAAGTGCTATTTCACTTTCCATAAGTAATAGGTTGTCAACCTTTTCTTTGCCAACTGAAAATCCTTGCTCTAGACCCTGAAGAAGGGTTTTGCATTCAATCAAAATCAATAATAGCCCCTCCACTCTCAAGAATCCAGCGCCTTGGCTGGTCAAGGTATCTGATGCTTGGATGGAGTCCGGCGGCTGTTTGATGATTTTCATGGCTTGATGGATTCCTACACAAAACAGAATTACAACACTCAATAACCACAGATAGATTGCCAAATTCTCGTCTCTTCAATTCCTTTTCTTGTGACAGATTAAGAATAAGGAGTTTTAACAAGAATAAACAGACTCTAAGACTACCCAGATGAACACAAGGAATCCAAGTCTAGTACCATTTTCTTTTAGACCTCAAGTTTGTATCCATGAGAGGAACTACTTGCTGCTATAAATAAACAAGCAAGCCATGGGTTAATCAGTTAATTTTTCATATGCAAAACAATAATCAGGGATTCAATAGAGATGGCTATATTTATATCATATTACCGCATCATTCTCGGGACTTATGAGTGCACTGTTTTTACCAAGCAACTCATCCTGCTCAAAAAGAAAAAAAAAAATTGTTACTAAGTTTCGGCTTCAATGGGATCACAGGTAATGTGAGCAAGGAAAATAGAAGTACTCACTTTCAGCTTTTCCACATGTTGAATTGCCTCATTAAGGTATTTCTCATGAATATGAGCTTCATGAATTGAGGAGATTTTCTCCGCCTTTAGTTGGTAAAAGCTGTTTTTTCATAAAACAGTAAGGCAAGAAGAATGAAATGGGACATTTTGTCTATCAATTATCAGTTGATTCAAAGTGTGACAGACGTTTCTCAGTTGTGTCCAAATTCTCAAATCCAAATTAATCATATAGAAAATAAAAGGAGAAAAAAAAATACCCCAACTTTTCCTTTGCTTCAAGTTGTTGCCCAGTAAGTTCAATGAGTTTTTTCTCTAGATCCTAAAAAGCCAGAACGAGATCAAAATCAATCAATACTTTTGGGGGATTTCTGTTACTAGTGTAAAGCACTGTCTTCCAAGATGAAATCAAAGATTACCTCCTTCCTAAGCTTGTCATCATCTCATCACCAATGAGTACAATTCAAATGACAAAAAACGAAAGAATTTTCAAGGATGAAAGAAAACTAAATAAGAAATGAAAAAGCATGAGTGAGTGTGAGTGTGAGTGTATGTGAACGGAATAGAGAGTAAGACAAACTTTGCTATCATGTCCAGCATTTCTCCTTCACATTTTGAATGCATGAGGCTTTGGAATAAATTCTGATAATGAGAGTACAAATTATCAGGTAGCAAGGTAAAACAGGTTAAATTGAGTGGAGAGAGAGATCAGAGAGTGTAATTACCTCTTCGTTTTCAAGAGGTCTTGAGATTTGTAAGACATTCATCGAAAGCATCGGAAACCATAAGATTCCACGACCAGAGAAAAATTGTTAGTGACCGTATAAAAATTAAAACTAGATCAAACAGAAATAAAAGAGAAAAAGTCAAAACATACTCTTGAGAATCATCACGTTGGCTGATATACCGAAGAAATATATCCTCGATCCTACAAAATCCATAGAAAAAAAGAATAATCGCGAGATGAAAATCTAGAAGACAGAATACATATGACCAGAAAAACAAATGAGAAATCTTAAAACTCTGTTATTGTGAATTGGACACTAATTATCAACCTTCCATTGCTAGAAAACTTTGTCAATTTAGCACTGGGAGAAAACATAACAAGGCCAACATCAGTACCACATAATACAGATAATTCATTGGCCTTCTTCAGAATACCATCTCTACGCTTTGTATAGGTCACTTGAAGAGAAGCATAATTTTCGATTTTCTTCATCACAAGCTTCGTACGACCCATGATCAATACAAACTGGAGAGCAATGTGGTGATGGAAGAGGTTTTGGTCTAGACTTCTACGAAAATTTGAGTAGGAGTATAAGAAAAGATGCAGAGAACGCATAGAAGGGTTAAGGTTATGCAACAAGGTTGCACGTTGATTGTAATAGGCCAACTGTCCAAAACTCCTCAGCTATAATAATCACCGAGGATTCTCTATGGCCGGTAGACTTTGTAAGAAAATAGTAGAAAATATTTTTGATAATGGAAAAAAGGAAATTCCGGATAAAGATGAATTAATTACAGCAAATGACTGGCTCAAAACCTCAGAAGTGGGGCCAGTAGTCAATGACCGAACTTAAGTGATTTTATGATATATAAAAAAAAAAATTTTAAAAAGTGGAAAGGGGCAAATTGGATCTAAATCCTTAACTATACATTCATGTCACAGGAAAATCAGTGTCACCTGTAGGTAAACATAATAGAGCTGTAATCATGGTTTATTATCCTACTATTACAAACTGAAGATAACATGTTAATCCTGGATTATAAAACTAAACCATTTGATTAAGGGACATAATTAGTATATGCATTCCCTAAATTCTTATCTCAAATTTCAACTAGCATATGTTGCCAAAGTATGCACTCAACTTTCTTTTGTCCATGGCATAAAATCTTCAATTGCCATTTGTTAGATAAAATTTTTCCTTTGAATTTGTTGCTGAGCTATATAAAAGCCATACAATAACCATTGCGATAGAATTTCTTTTGCAACAATGTTAAGTGAAGTGATAAAGTCCAAAGCAATTTCAAAACTCAGCTTGTAAAACAGAACAACTTCTCCAAGAATCACAGAATTTTGATAAAATTACTACGTAAATCAAATAACCCATTTACTGTGGAACAATTCAATGTCCATTAATAATTACACCATTCAAGAATTACGGAAATGCTACTGCAGGAATCTAAAATCCAAATAACCAAATAAAGCAACAAATTGAAAGCACATGCAACAAATTGAAAGCACTTAGATACAGAATAAAAGTTAGTACCTGAAGAGATAAAGATGTATTTTCACTGAAGCAATGGTGCAAACTTGCAATATCTATTTCCAGTAAAAGTCCAAAATCATAAACAAAAACACGTATGAGCATCTTTTGGATTCTGCCAGTCTATTTGACGTAACATTTTTCAAAACAATCAGGGGATGTAGCTCAGATGGTAGAGCGCTCGCTTAGCATGCGAGAGGTACGGGGATCGATACCCCGCATCTCCACAATTTATTTTTCTGAGCTCCTCTTCAAGAAAAAGAGAAAGGGGATTAGATTAATACATATAAAAAACATTCTACAAATAACACGTGGATAATTCCATTAATTTTATAAAAGAAATGAAACTTTAATGTATTTCGCTTTATGAAATTTTGAATTTGAACCATCCTATTCCTAAATCAAGCACGGAAGTTGATTTATGAAAGTTATAATGATTTATGTGGGAGAAAAAATAGAATATTCAAGTGCGTGTGTGTGTGCACGTGGTTTTTTTTTTAATTTTTATTTTTAATCGTGTATGATACAGTTAAAGCTATTTTAAAAAAAATTAATAGTAACCATCGAAATCAAACAGGTAATAGGAAAACTATAATGATTTTTTTCTGTGAAAAAAAAATATTTTATTAATAATTTAACTAATAAATATTGATTTTATGATAAAGTAATGACATGAGATCAGGATTTTTTGACAATATTTAATCATTTATATAAATTATATTATTCAATATATTTTTAAAATTTTAATACATGTGAGTGTGACAACATCATTAACTCTATAAATAATGTATCCCACTGTCAAAAATTTTGGGTACAAACTAGTCTAAAATAAACGTGTAATATATATATGTTGTTGTTGTGTTTTTGATAAAAATATTTAGTAACACAATCTTTTTTATATCATGAAAGTCTTAAATTTTTAATATAAATAAATATGTGAAGAATATTTGTATCAATAACTAATTTATCAACAAATATTTCATAAAAAAGTAAATTATCTGGTAATGGCTAACAAATATTTAAATATAACATCATTTTTTTCTTAAATCCACAATATTCGTTAGATTTAAGCGTAGTTCTCAAAATAATTTATAATTAAAAAAATATATATTTTTAAGAATTATAACAAAACGTATAATAATACTATAAAATTTCAGTTTTGAGTTTGAGAATTTAATTATTTAATAACATATTAGAATGAATTATTAATTCAAATTGATGTTAGAACTATTTTGAGTTTATAACATTTACTCATTTTAGTTAGGGTGATTCAATTTGAATTTATTATTTTTAACTAATAGAATCGTATGGTAATTCACATATATATTATCCGTATTTTTAGGGGGATGATTTTGCCTCAGTATTTTAAAAAATAGCCACTCGCTTATTAACACATACCATCAAAATTATAAATTTTCAAATATTTTTATAAAATTATTATAAGTAATGTTAAAAGTAACCCTCATTTATTTTTATTTATAATTAATTATTTGAGTAAATTTTTAAAAAAAAAATCTTTTGTATCCAACGTGTATTTTTATATATATTAACAATTCTTTATGCATTAATTGTGTACTTTTTACAATTGTAAGTATATTTTATTTATTTTCAAGGTATTTTTTTTTAATAATCATATAATTTATATTTGAATTAATTTGAAAAAAAAAGGAAAATATATTAAAAATATTTCTAATTTAAAAAATGGTTTATGGTGAATCAAAAAAATTAAGTTTTATGTGATATAAAATATTTTTCTAAATAAATAAAAATAATTAAATTAACATTTATTTATCTATTTTAGTCATTTCATTTAAGGGTGAATTAAAATTTTAAACGGGTCTTTACACAAAATGTAGGAAGTATCATAATCTTTTCTTTTCTTTTTTAAAATGACAAACGCAAGCCCATTTTCCAAACCAAACGCATGAAGTTATCGTATCGGAAACATCATTTGCTCACGCGATTATCTTTGCAGAAAAAAAAATCCTCGTTTTAATAACCAATACGCTCAGTTGCGGGCAAATCACACTGACCCAGGTGATATCAATCGGCAAAGAGTTGAAAACTGGAAAGTTCATTCTGGTGGGATTTTGCTGGTTGTGAGGTTTTGTCTGAAATCACTAGTTGTGTACTTGGGGATAGGCGTGTTTTGGGCAAAAACTGATCATTTTAATTGGGAACAGAGTTCATTGTGATGTTGCGTCAGATACTTGTGTGGGTAATTATCTTGTTGCAGTTTGTTGATAATTTTATTCGCAAAGTTCACTAAAAAAACTTCGGTTACATCACATCAGATACTTGTGCCAGTAATTATCTTCTTGCAGTTTGTTGAGAATTTCAATCGCAAAGTTCATTAAAAGCACTTCGGTTATTATGCGGGATATCCTTAAGTTCGGATATTTTTCATGCAGTGATTATCTGTTACCGAAATTACATCAGATTTAGTGATTGGAAATGCAAATTCCTTACTCAAAAAGGTTGAAGTTGACCTATGAAGTTGTTCTACAAATAGTTGGAAAGATATTTTATTCGCAATAGAAAACCGGTAGCTTATTCGGATGTTGCTATTTTTCTGCATATAGTCTTCTTTTCGCTTGAAAATGGAGAGGATATTACCAACCAAACCAGCAAGCAAAACATCACCTCCAACATTCATATCAATTTCTGTATCCCACGGGAATGGCTGCATTTTCTAGGTTGCTTCCAGAAGTTCCTCAATTGTAAGCTTTGGCTTTGAATGTTCAGGTGGAACTATTTCATGATTGTACTTTCGGCGGTCTGGACAGTAATCCTGGAAAAGGAGAACAAATATGGAAATAAAAATCAAAGGCCCCTAAACAATTACAAATATTTCCGGTGAAGGTCAAGAGGCTTACTTGATTAACATGCATTTTCTTCACAAAATTCTTAAATATCTTGAAATTGTTTTCTGCGAACAGATCATCTGATAAACGAAGGTGTGTCACCCCAAACATCCTAAGTTTGGCCTCCTCCTCTGTTGACACCATTAGGCCTAGCATTTAATAGGATTTGATTATAAGCTGCACTATCATATCTTGAAAGTGAATTCTCACCTGCAACATCAATATTCTCTCTCCGACCTCCACTCAAAGCCTGCATTTTCACGAGTTTATAGTATCTGAATTTATAATTGTTATGTGGTATGCTTTTATGCATAATTGTTGATATTGAATGTATAATCTTTCCAAGCATAGGATTGTTGAATTCTACTTAATCGTGAATCCAGCAAATATTGATGCATGAAATCATTAACCATTATGTTGCTTCCTACAGTTACCATAGGTTTCAAGGCGGACTAAGCAAATTTTTACCCGCTGAACTAGTTCTTGAGGTCCACTTTTAGCATCAGCTCTTTGTTCTGAGGACTTCATCTCGAGACATGAAATTTAGCATGCCATGATGCCTTGAGAGCATCCTTGCGATATATCGTATCCATCTCTATCGTTCAAGTTGTAATATACTGCAGGAAGCTCTGCAGCATGACTATCAGCTTTGTACCTCCAATGGTTTGCAGAAGCAAACTGTTTCATCAACGAGACATAAGCAGACTGAATAAACTAATGTTGGTTAGTAAGTTAAGCTAGTTGTGAGGTTGTGATATATACTCTAGCAGCTAACCTGACTTTACAATCTAAGATAGCTTTACTTGCTTCTTCAAGGATCTCATCACCATGATTCAGTAACTTGTTGAAATACCAAGTCAAGAAGAATTTCCCTTTTTCAGAAAGGTATGTCCCATTTGACCCAAACAACTCAGTTGATTCTGGTGTGTCATTGTATTCGCCCGCATTTGCTGAAGAGTCCCATTCAGGGTGCCCTGCACTTGTTGCTGCTTCCTTGAATTCTGCTTGGAGATATTTGTCATAGCACCGTAGACATTATTCATTGCCTTGTATTAGAGAACAGAGATTAAACTTACGCCAAGGTTTTATATTCATATCATCATACAGTAGAAAAAGTCAGTATCACGTGGAATTCACCTATCCCAGGAATAACCCATCCTTGATCTTCTGTATAAGTGGGCTATCTGAGCTCCCCTGCAGGACCACTACTTCAATATCTATTATCAATCCACATTCACGAAAATCAGACATATTCTCCCTGAATATTATCATATCCACATTCATGAAAATCAGCTCTTAATGTTCACTATAGATCTACAAAAAATTGATAAACATTTCAGAATCAGGGAAATGAAGAATAGGTGATAAATGAAATCAATGTGACTTAGGTGAACAATGGGCCAATATTTCAAGCTTTACTACCAGATCAAGATCATTTTAAATATGAAACTCAATAGCTGTTCAACCATAAAGAGAGGCTAGTTATCCACACCAAATGTGAGACATTCCTCGTCTCTGTTTCCTTTCCCATTTGTGTAAAAGATATCAGGGTTTGTTTCTCCAATTTCAAGTACCCATTTGGGAATTGGGATAGCAACAATATCTCCCACATTTCCACCACGTCGGTTGAACGACATTATAACCTGAAATTTTAGTTCACATTGTCGAACAAGTTGGAACAAGCTCCTGTAAGCATTCCAATCACACTACTCTCTGATTGTTGAAGTTGGATTCTACAAACCCCACCAAACATTAACCACTGATCCCATCAACGCCTGCAGCTATTAGCTCCTTGAGATGTTTCTCCAGCTGATCTTTTTCTTAAAAATTATGATCACTGGTAACAACCCCCAACTATTATGGACCAGAAAAGAGGAAAGTAGATTAGCACGCCGATATTGTGCATAATCATATTAGCAAAACATAATGAAATGCTAATAGAGAAGGTTTCTGAGTCACTTACTGGAAGCATTAAGTAGATTGGGACATAGTTTGCCAACATCTTTTCAGTAAAAGTGAGAGCTTTTGAAGCCTGCATCTTGATAAGATTAGAAGATTTCAGAATTGTTATGAGAATGGTGTAGGAGATGATATTACTTCACTATCTCAGTCTACCCTCTTTTATAGAAGTATAAAGCATTACCTTTTTGAAAGTGAAAAAAGTTTTACTTGATTGCTATCTTACCTTACATAAAAAAAATAGTGCATATTTTTATTTTGAGCCCTGGGAGACTAATATCTGAAGTAGAAAATCTGTAATAGAAAACAAACAGTTTTCACCGCATCATAGTCATGTCTATTTTGTGGACCACTCCGGAAAATGGCATATATCCTTATTCAACTTTTACAAGAGAGGTGAATTCACGATAAAAAACACTGCCAATATGGTCATTTGAAACTCCATAAGATTAATGACCATTTGAGCCAGTGTAGTTCTTTGTCTAAAAGAAATTATTATTTTGCTGGTGGCAATTATTTAAAGCATGTGCAACGCTATGGAGTTAATACCACTTTCTGGCTGAGTTTTCCTGGACCTGCTTGTGATTCTGATGGCAGAGCGGATATCCAGGGAAATTATGGAAGACAATTGTTCACCTCTAGTTCTGCGGTGGACACTTCAGATACTGCTGCTTGATGGCTTTTCACCATCATGCTGGACTCGAATCTAGAATCATGATCAGGAATTAAGCCTTTTATTTTCTTTACTGTTGGTTTTATACTATCAACTTTATACCTTGATGGCATTTCAGAAAAAATAACCTTCCATGAAGCTTAGTGTTTGTTGCCAGATCACCAAGTATTGAACAGACAATGCTTCTCATACTGACCAAGCCTAGAGTTGTGTTTAACGAAATGATCTGGTATAGTTATTGCAAAACAGGGTTTCTCTTGCAAGGAAATCTAGTTTGTTGTTTCTTTTGTTGATTTGTGACACCATTTCCAGCGGATTACCCAGTCTGTGAAAATAGCTCATGTTTTCCGAGGTTCAATGGAGTCCTCTCGATAGCTGCAGAAAGATCTCATGCAGTGGGTACTAATTCAATAGTGATCGTCAATTTTCTCTGGCAACTATATATCTTTGTTTTCCGAATTCATTTGATCCCTTTTTTATTTTTCTTTAAGCCATAATATCTATCAGTAGATGTCTTCATCTTCAGAGGTCATTTTATCTCTTTTGTACTTTTCTTTAAGCCATATAATATCAATCACTGATGCTTTCCTTCTTTCATGTGAGACAAATTATGGCTCAAAGCAACAGTGATAACATGACCTGAAAGGAGGTAGAGCATCATTGACGGATATAAATGGCTTAAAGAAAACTATAAAAGGGATAAGATGACCCCTGAACTGAAGATGATATCTATCGATACATATTGTGGCTTGAAGAGTAGTACAGAAGAAAAGTATATATTATCTGATCACCTGGAGAAAATTGTTTGCATGCTTTCGTCAATCTCAGTATGAAGCAAGTTATGAAGTCAAGGCATGTTAGAATATGCGTTGGCAAAGTTTGTGAGGTCCACGAGAAGACAAAGCCCCATGTCAGCCTAAAGTTAGTGAGGCCCCAGCCCCATATCTGTTTGAGCTACCCAACTGTTCTGTCCAATTATATATGGGTCCAAGAGCTTATTGAGCTTTTACCTTGCAAACAAAGTTGATACTTTCAGTCATTCTACTTTCGTTGCCCAATCTTCATCTAAAACCATTTTTTTTTTTAAAAGTATCAGTTGGGACTTGGGATTGATTTTTAAATAACACCCTCTTCCAAACAATGAAGAAATTTACAGTGAGTAAAGAAAACAAAGAGTTAACAACCATTTCTTAATGCAAGTACTGATCCAAATACCACAAACAAATAAGGTAAAATTCAAAATCTAATTTTTAATTGGATTTTATTAAGATTTTTATATTTAATAAATTATATTTTTTAATATAGTAAAATTTATTATCAATTATTAGATTAAATATTAAAAATTATTATAAATAATAAATATAAAAACTTTAATAGGTGCTTTAAAATATTCCATAGCAAAATTATTTTCAATTCTTGAGAAAAGATCTAAAGAAGTTAATGTGCTAGAAAGGAGAAAACCAACCAAGACCTGCAAGCAGCCACATCCCGAGGGTCCTAGTGGCCTGGCATTGGCCGACATGACTGTCTCTGTCTGGATTGAATTCCCAGATATCTTCCCTCAACGTTTTACTCTTAGAAGGGCTGAAACCGGACCGGAATCTGTTTTTTTTTGGGTTAAATTAGTATCCGGTCCGATTCAAATTGGACTTAGATTTTTTAATCCA
>JAVXUL010000001.1:2648804-2660249 GCA_035590515.1 Trichilia minutiflora | reverse complement strand
GATCGATTGCGATTTGTGATATATTATTGGATTGATTTAAATTATATAAAATTCAAACCATAATATTTAGATAAGTTTAAAATTTCACCTTAAATCGATCCAAATCACAAACGCCTCGCCTACTCTCATAAGGATAGTTGAAGAAACATACACAACATCAACATTACTTGCCAGCAAAACGTACTCCATTTAGTATTTAGAGGTTATTACTTTATTTCTTTTAAAGTGGGCTTCACGTGACAGCGCCAGTGCCAGGCTTAACCTTTTCTCAATCTCCACCCACCTTAAATATGCAGAACCAACAGCAATACCAATCCACCTTAACTAACGCAATGAAAAAAAGACGAAAAAGAACAGAATTTTATTACCCGAATCTGTTTCAACTACAAAACAAACCCACATTTCAGATTCAATTAAGACAAGTCTGTTTCCAGTACAAAAAATTAAAACCAGAGAAAATTTTTCTTTAAAATGTGTTATGTAGGGAAAGCAACAAAGATCTTCATTTTCATAGTTACTGTGTTGGTGGTTCTGGGTCTTGTACTGGGATTCAGTCTGTTGCGCCATTCCATCCAAAAATCTCATAAATGCTCCGATGATTCCTGCCATTCTCCAGCAGTTCTCTTCCCTAATCCGAAACCAAACTCCAATCCTAGTCCTAACCCACCGAACACTGACTCGTCCGCTCAACCTAGCCCGCCAGCTACAAATCCTAGCTCAAACCCACCCAGCCCTCCTAGTCCAGTTGCCACGTCTCCACAGAATGCGCCTCCGCCGCCTATTGTGAACCCAAGTCCTCCGTCTGCAATGTTGACATCACCGCCTCCGCCGCCGCTGCAGCAGCAGGTTATTATCACGGGAGCTCCGCCGCCGATTAGTCCATCAAATCTCGTATTGGTGAGTCCAGGTCCGGTGAATGCTTAGCAACTGGGTTAGTTGAGTTGAGATTCAATTCAATAATCATTGTTATTATTGATTCTTTTTTAAGCCATTGTTTTGGTGGTGGTTTTTTCTTTTTAGTTACTGTTAATTTGGATAAATTTTAGATGAGATTGTATGCACAGTTGGAGCAGGTTTCTACATTATTGCCCAGGTAGAGTAATGAGATTGACTACATTTTTTATCCTCAAATAAAAGTCTTTGCTTTTTCATTGTAAAAATGATCAGTTCGATTAATCTGATCACCAAATTCATCCATTGTCAGAAAAACAAAAAGGATTTTTGATACAAATAACTGGAGTGAAGAATGTGGTTGGGAAATTAAAACGGTAATTAAAGTGTCAAAGTCAAAAGTTCTCCAAGAGAGAGAATCCTATAGAATTTGTATTTGTTCGGACATTGAAAATGGAAAAGAGAAGAAATTCCGTGCCAGAAGGTAATCGTGGTTGCTCAGTCTCAGTCTCTTCTTTTCTTCTGGTGGGTGCCCTTCACCAAGGAATCTTCAATGCTGGACTCTGCCAATCTGTCATTTTTATTTTCCAGGTTAATACCAAAAAAAAAAACTCACTTAAAATAATTACTAAGAAAAGATAGACAATCGTCTGAAAAACGGCGACTGTAATTGTTTGTTTTGATGATCATGTTTGTTTGTTTTTTTAAATTTCCTGATCTTACTTTTCAGAAAAAAGAAAGCGACTCAGTTTAATTATCATATCATTCACTGCATATCTTCTCTGGTAGTTTGTTGAATTATTCCCGTCGGCCCTCAGCATGATAGCATTGCATGTAATAATTTCCCTTAGCTTTCGGCGTCCAATCTTAGCCGGTGAGGTGAAATAATCCTGTGCTGGGGAGTGCGTGCTTGGTAAAAAAAAAAAATTGACCTTAATGTGGAGTGGGGCATTGGGTTTCATGTTCTATTTACACACTTGAATTCATGGAAGGTTGGGCCGGATCGGAAGTTCAGGCCCATATGCTTTAACAAAGCAGTATTGCTCTGTCATTGATTCGAAATGCATTCTTAATTATAGTTATATTAAAATCACGTTTTTAAATAATAAAAATTATATTTTTAATGTTTTTTATAAGAAAATATTTTTGATTTTAGTTAAAATTGAAAACAGTAAACCAGTAAAAATATTTGACTATTTTTGATAGTTTTTGATCGATTTTAATCGATTTTATTAATTTATAAAAATATTTTAAATATTTATTATTTATATATTATTAAAAATTCCGTTTTACGTTCTGTTTTTTACGTTTTAATTTTATGTTCCGTTTTTTTAAATAAAAATAATTTTAATTAAAATTAAGTTTTTGATAATTTTGGTTATGAATGTTTTATCAAAGCATATTTTCGTGCATATCCATTTCATGCGTTTGCAATGGAAATGATTGACCGAACAAAACCATTTCCAAGTTAAAATGGTGTTTGCGCTTGTGAATTGTATGTCCTATCCATTCATGAAATTTTAACTACCCACAAAGAGTAAATTTCAGTATATTGTATTGTGCTTCGTGTGGGAACGTGAACTAGTTGTGGAATCTTGGTGTCACCAGAGCTGCTTATTTAGTTGGAAATAATTATTTTTTAGCATAGCATTGCATCAGGATCAGGGTTAACTATTCGGTGATGGATGATTGTCGTTTTCACTTAGAATAATCTCGAAAGCCGTTACTCCTAACGAGAGGTAGATCCATGAGTTTTCACCAATTCACAATTGATGGTGTAACGTTTTTATTTGTATCAAATAGGTCCCAACCTTTATGAAACTAAGTAAATAGCTCAAGTACCCCTTCAGATCAAGTTCATACGGTGGTTGAAATTCAATATTAATTATAAGAGAAGAGTAATGTTACTGCCATTCTCTTTTTGTCCCATGGAACCCCATTTTTTTCAGATTACAAATTTATGTTTAATTAAACTTACATTGAAAACAGATATCTAAATTTCTAACTCACGTCACTTCTAACTATAAAAATTTTGTCGATCATAATACAACAAAAGAAAGCCAATTGTACAAAAGTAAAAATTTCAAGTCCATAGTACCAAATCTTGGATAAAAAATGGTAAAGACTGATGTAGGAACGATACAAAAAAAAAAAAAAAATGAGTGGAAGCCCCGTCCTGAAAATTGGTTTAAGCTAAATGTAGATGCAGCTCTATGTGAGTTGTGGAAAGTGATACGTCTGGGGGTCATTATCAAGAACCAATAGGAGAAGATTATGGTTATAGCAGTTATAAATACAACATATTTTGGGAGGTGGAATATGCTGAAGCAGAAGCAATGCATTTGGCTTTCAAACTGCTGTGGAATCCAGCTCGGTCCTAATTATTATTGAATTGGATGCTCAGCATGTTGTTGGATTAGTTAATGGAAAGATAAGCAGCATAAAACAATATTATGGATGATCATATATATCCAAGACATGATCAAGGAGGTGGCTTCCACAGAGTTTCAATACATTCCCAAAAGTTGCAACAAATGAGGAGCATAACTTAGCAACATATACTCTTTGTAGTAAGAATACTGTAATTTAGATGGAAGATCTTTCATAAAGAGTTTTTTAATGAAATTTCCCTTTTTTAAAAAAATAATTTTATTAGTTATCCTATAAAAGATATTTCAATGTAACTTTTAATAAATTATTGGTATCATAAGCATCTTAGAGAGAATGCGCGACATATCAAGCAGAGGAAGTTTCATCTTCTAACTGAATTTCTGAAAAGAGGAAGAAGAACTTAAATATGAAAATTTGTTCTCTCAATGGAGTTTATGGAGAAAGAAACGTAATTTAGGACTATTAATGAAATTAAGATGAGTTTTATGAGAAATATTATTAATTATATATCAATATATTTTATAGAGTGACTTAAGAAGAGGGCTTTCGTAAAGACAATAGAGGGGTTTTAGTAGCACCTCTCGTAAGAGAAATATCAGCTTTCCAGGGAAAAAAAAAACAGGGAAAGAGTAGACCGAGACTTATTTGATACTAATAGATAAATTGAGTTCATAATGCGAGAGTATAAAAAAATTAAGGGTCCAGAAGTTATTGGCTTAACGAATTTCCATAACTTTTATTAGCATAACCGTGTTGCAAAACAGTGGGCGAAATGAGTGACAGGAAAAGAAAGCGTTTACTCTTACGTGACACAGCTGCCATCACCATCTGACTTTTCTTTCAATTAATTAATTATCTTTCAAACATAAACAAAGTAAACAAAACGGCGCTCTGTTGAATTGGATGGAATTGAATGTGTGATTTGCAGAGAAACAAAACGAAATGCTGATGGAGTCCTCTGACAACTCGGATTGGCTCATCGATTATGGCATCGTTGAAGCCATCCCCATCGCGGAAAATTTCGAGTGGCCTGCCTTACCTGCCATCAACGCGTCATCGAATACGAGGTACTTCAAACGTTGTTATGAATCTTGACTTTCTGTTTGGTTCATTAGAAAGTAAAAGAAAAAAAATTTTGTTCTTGGATTTCTGATTTTGATGTTATAGAAATATTACAGAGAAACGTATTCTCATTCTAAGGTTGGTTTTGTTTATACTGATTGGAGAATTGATGAATGTTTAATGACTTCCAAACGAACAGCAAACACAAAAATATAAAGTTGTGACTGTGTAACATCTGTTTGGTCACTAGTGATTCTGGCGTTTCCTCAAATTTCTTTCTTTATCGATAGATGAAAAAAATGTCCATACATGCTAATTTATTCGCCAAAACTGCCATTAATGGACAGTCATCGGGTTGGCACTCATACAGAATAACTGGCATCAATGTTGACAAGTACTATGATTTTAGTTCTAGCAGTTTACCAAGAAATTAAGGGATGGCTTGGTTTTGAATGGGAAAATTAAGCCAGATTGACCAATTCAACTAATGGTTTGGCAATTTCAGTCTTTGAGGTTCCAAAACTGGAATCAGTTGTGAATTTCCTGTTTTCTTAAATCAGTCCGATAGAGGTTAGGAACCCCACAAAGAAACTTTACATGGATCACAAAGCTAATGATTATTAACAATGACAGCAGTAAATTTTGAGCGTGAACATTCTTTCTTTAAAAATGATAACAGGACCAGGAGGATGCCAATAGTAAAATTATAAAATGCTGTGCTTCTGACCATAATTTTCTAAGAAAATGCCTTCCTTAAAATCTTAGTTTCAACAATTTGCTCCAACTCCAAGTACAATCTGCAGGTTCCTTTACATGCCTTTAAACTCTTCCCTTTGAATCAATAACATTTCAGCCTAATTAACAAAGGGAGCAGTATTTAGTGAACATTTATCAGATATTTTTCGTCAGGCAGGCAGTGTCGAAACATCAATCTTTTTAGCTCCTAATCCACCATCATACTTGGGAAAGTGTAGCACAATTCAACTACTTTAGCTTGTACATGAATACGTCATTTTTTCTCACATTTGTATAATAATTGTGTTTATAATGTTATTCCTGGTTCTGAATCCTTATATCTTGTTCAATATACTGTATGTTTCCAGTGCAAAAATTGACTGCCCAATTGGTGATTCAGATAACCCAAAAGAAGCTGGGTCCAGAAAAAGGTCAAAATCTCTTCACCTCTATCTTTCTATGCTTTATTATTATTATATGTAATTATATAACACTATCAATAAATAACATGGAAATACTAACTTTTTGTGCTTAGATGATAATAGAATGAGAAAATAATTTAGTTTGGTGAAGGTAGAGATCTGAGAGAGCTTTTGCTTGACTTTGGAGATGAGGTTAATTGAATCAAATTGAACTCAACTACTAGGATCACTCTTTCACAAGAATTTAAAATGTATAGCTATGGAGTTTTGTTACTGTTACAGGGAAGCATTTCGAGAACCAGATTAATGAACCAACTATTTACCTTCCTAGCTATATAGCCTTGCAAAGTACAAATTTGAATCTGTTCTTTTTAATATAAGTTTCCTGTGATACAGGCAACATACAAACTTAATTTGACGAACTGTTATACTTTTTTGAAGTTTTATTCTGTGCTGTTTAGCACATTATCTTTAGTGATGACGTAAGTTTGGAACTTGAGACTGCTTATGCTAGTTGGGCTACTAACGGCAAACTTATTTCTGTATTTTATTTTGAATTACATATAAACTTGTTGAAAATAAGTTAATGCTGAGACACATTCTCAAAAATTTAAATGTATATTTAACTACCCATTTACTCAAATATTTACTTGTGAATCCATGTTAGTACATGTTTACCTATTTAGGTGCTTAAGGGGTACAGTTGTGATTATATTAATAATGGTTGTTTTGTGAGTTTAACTCTATTATTTTTCTTTCTTTTTTTTCTATGTCACATTTTGTCCCTTAATTTATGGGAAATTGCTTTTGTAGGTTTAAATCTGAATCATGCAGTGTATCTGGCTCCAAAGCATGTCGTGAGAAGTTGCGAAGGGATCGGCTGAATGAGAGGCACAATATGATTCTTTTTCTTCCCTCATTAACTGTTTTGTATTGTAATTCTCACATTGAGTTGGTTATGATCTGAAGGTTTCTGGAATTGGGTTCTATCCTGGAGCCTGGAAGACCTCCCAAGATTGACAAGGATGCTATTTTGAGTGATGCTGTTCGAATGGTGATGCAGTTAAGAAGTGAAGCTGAGAAGCTGAGGGAATCAAATGAGGATTTGCGAGAAAAGATTAAAGAATTGAAGGTGAGTAATGTAGGATTTGCAAGTCCTGCCTTGCATTGAACATTTTAACTTTTTTTGTACCTGTTTGGAGGTCTTCGTTATACCAGTCCTGAACACTAGAGATTTTTATATAGGATTACAGGTGAGTATGTACAACTAAGTTACTCTGTTTATGCAGGCTGAGAAGAATGAGCTCCGTGATGAGAAGCAAAAGATAAAGGCTGATAAAGAGAAGTTAGAGCAGCAAGTCAAAACCATGAGTGCACCATCAGGCTTGTTACCTCACCCCTCTTCAATGTCAGCTACATTTGCTGCTCAAAGCCAGGCTGCTGGTAACAAGCTGGTGCCTTTAATAGGTTACCCTAGTGTTGCAATGTGGCAATTCATGCCACCTGCTGCAGCTGACACATCACAGGATCATGTACTTCGTCCTCCAGTTGCCTAAACTAGGGTTTCCAATCCTTAATTAATATGACTGCTGTAATATTGTTACTCTGTTGTTGTCACCTATGTAATGGTTTTGGAAAAGTCGGAGAAACTTGATGATGTGGGTATTTTCTGCTTTGAAACTGACAACTTATATGGATTTCTGGTTTCCAATATAAGATATAATAATTGCTTGAAGATTTAACCAGCTGATTCCGGTGGGTACTTGTTGAACAAAAGCTTTTTGTTGTCATCCCTGATTGTGATGTTGGTTGGAGCAAGTCAATACTTATGATTTGTTGGAAGCTTTACAGAAATCAACTCTACTTATTTTGTTTCATTTTATATGCATTTAGAAGATTGATACTGGAAAAATGAATCTCATTCTTTTATGACTTTGCCTGTAGTCCTCGTTTTGTACCTTTGGCAGTTGTGTTTGGGTGGTTTGTAGCGCATAGAAGAATGTAAAATGTTTGCTTTCTGTACATGAAAGGTTAGCTCAAACAAAGGTCATCATAGCTTGAAAAATATGTTGAATTGAATTTGATCCAAAAATGTGTTAGTTTATGGATTGGCATTGGTAAATTGACTTTTTGTCACAGTTATAAGAAACGATAATTTTCATCTACAGCTTTTACTCTTTTCAATACTATTTTTGTCTAAAACTTGAGTTTACTCGTATTCGTTCTAATGTTGTTTAGGTAGTGAATTGTCTGAAATTTCGATTGACACTTGTTTATGCCACATGTAAGGTGGATTCAAAGCATTTTTAGTCTTGGCAGGCAACAATACAAATTAGAAATTTTATTCAACAGAAAAATGAATGCTATTGACAAGAATCTGTTCCTCAAATTGCAGAGTACACCAAAAAAATAGAAAAGAGACAGAAGAAAGTTTGCTCTTAGAAAATAACTCGATAGCTCAATTTTTGTTTCCGTGAAGTATCAACAATCAAATCCTTAAAAAGCCAAAAAGCATTATGGTTCCAAGACTGAAAACCATTGTGAGAGTTGTTTTGAAGACACCATTGGTAGCTGATGAAGGCGAGGGAGGCAGAGACAAACCAGTTGGAGGAGGGGAGGTTGCAGGAGATTTAGCTGAAGGAACATCAGTAAAAGGTGGAGGACGGCTCACAGGTGAGCTAGACCGAGGATCGGAGGATCTCGTGGGAGCAGATAACGGCGATTCTGTAGGTGAGGGTGTTAAAATTTTTGGAGCTGGTGAATCTGGTTCTGGAGTCGAAGGAGGGGATGCTTGCGGTGCAGGAGTTGATGGGGTAGCTTCCGGTAGTGTTGAAGGTGATGCTGGTGGGGAAGATGCTGCAAGAGTGTTTAATTCTACCCTCATTCCCTAGTTACAATGTCCCATTATTCCACAGATGAAATATCTCTTGCCCGGAGAAGTGTGATGACCGTGTTGCCATCATTATATGACTAACACTGCTTGATTGGCAGGAATCATAGTCTGTCTTTGAGACTTTAAGCACACTGTGACTATTACGTATATACCGGAAAACTGCATAATATAAAGATGGGCGTAGCTAGAAATCTTTATTAGAGATCAAAAGTTAAAATAGGTATAATTAATTTAAAATATAAAAATTAATAAATTATTATAAAAAATAAAATTATTTAATTATATTATTATAATTAAAAATAAATAGATAATAAATTAAATTATATCAAACATATAATTTATTTAATAAATTTAATAATATTTATTTAATTAGACTATCATCCAAATTTTATGTGAGTCATCGTTCACATTCATTCAGATTCACTGGTGTATCAATTATTAAGATATATAAAAAAAATTATCATTTTAAAAAGAGAAAAAAGAAAAATCTATAAACCTTATTCTCTTAAATTTTATCATAATTATCAGTTTAATTCAAATAACATTATTACCTAATTTAACTCAAATAATCAAATTATTACTCATAAATTATAAATACGTAAATTAAAATTATTCAAAGAAAACTTACCTTAAAATATAAAACATTTCATTATTTGATATAAAACATAAAACATAAATAAAATCATATTTTTAACTTCTTAAAGCATTCAAACATTTAAGTTTTAATAAAAAATTCAAAATAAATTAAAGTGGGCTAAAAAGAATCCACTCACAGTTTTAGGAGGATATACACTCCCTACTGCTCTTTACAATATGTCGACTTTTCTGTTTCGATATTCACGTCTAATTACGTAAATAATAACACACATATTAATTATAAACTCAAATTAATAATAATATAAACCTATATAAATTGTTCATTAAACTTAGTTGGACTCTCATAATCGACCCATAACCATTGAGACCTAATTTATTTTGTGATCAATTAATTAATTTCAAATAATAAAATTTCACTACAAATTCAAAATTTCACAATCACTTATATTACGAGTTAAAATCAATATTTTTATTTTATATCTTATTTTCGTCCTGATAGCTGTTTTTGGAATTATCGATAATTAAACTTTACATATACTCATTTTACTACCCAATAACATAATTCAATACATTTTATCAAAATCGATTCAATTTTATAAATTCTTAATTGCATAATATTCCTGTTTATTGTTTATTTATACCTTTTTTTTTAATTTATAATTTTAATAATATAATTATATTTATAACTACCCTATGCTCTGATAAACACAATTTAATTTAAATTCTTACGATTAAATTAAAAGTTAACGGATGAATAATAATTTTAGGATTATAAATTTATCAATACGTAAAATTAAAATATAAATGAGATGATCTTATCGATTGATAATTAAAATTTTCGAAAAACTTTAATTGACCTTAATTTGAAAAGGTCTTAAATTTTATTCACAAAATCTAATTTTTTTACTCTCAAATCTTTGTTTAAATTATAAAATTGAAGTTGTTAGAGTGATAAAGAAGTCAAATTATGAAGATTTATAGAAGAAAAAAATTGAACAGAGGGATATGGGAGAAGAATTGAAAGCAAAAAGAATCAAAAAATAGAGACCGGAAAGAAAGCCCCGAAAGAAAAAAAAAAAAGATATTGGAAGAGAAAAAAATAAGAAATAGACTTTTTTTATTATTTTTTATTTATAAATTTAATAAAATTATAATATTAACTTTAAATAAAAAAAGAGTAGTTTATTCGTTTGAAAGGTTTAGAAAGAATATTTTTATTCATTAATTTATTTTTATTTTTTTCAAAATTTTGGATGGGTGGACGAGGGGCTAAGTGTGTGTGGGTGTGTGCCGGCCATGGCCCTCCCTATCATCAAGGTGGCTCCGCCCCTGAATATAATAGTAAATCAATTTCGTTATTCTATATCTGTGGATGGTTGATGACAAAATCGAGTGAAAAATAACAATTTATTACAACTTACTCATATTATCACCCATTAAGAATTATTGAAAAGTTGACGAAGATTGCAGGTCTGTAGTTATATCCCATCCACCATTTGGATTCCCAACGATGTAATTTGCTCCGTGGCCAATTGGATAAGTATGATTGTTGCAGTTGCCAAACTTATCAATGTTCTCAGCACTGCAATTTTCCTGTCTATAAATCAAGCAGATGATTGGAGAACAAATAGAGTATACGTAGAATGTAACAAGGCAAAATACAGAGACAGATGGAGTTATGATAAAACGATGAAATTTATATTTATAGAAAGTCAGGAAAGATGAGGAGAAACGCTTTTGAAATAGTTTATGGATTCTTTCTTGGAGTTGGTCAAGCCTTTAGGAGACTCGGTATAATGTCACATTGTTCATTTCAGTGATTCCATAATATTTACTTTCATTTATTATTTTCGATTATATAAATATCACCTAAAATAACAATTTCTTTTAATTTGCTTGACATTTGTAGCACCTTCGACTACCAAGGTGCTATCGGTAAGAAATAACCCCCATTTCTCTCAACCTCTTATCATATATAGACAAATGATTAAATACTTATAATATGTTATATGCAAATTAAAGTATAAATCCATCTACTAACAAAACTATACAATATAGCGACTACATACAACATAATGACTACAGGTCTAAACACTGATCAATAGACACATACAAATTTACATATGAGTCAGAACTTGTATCACACAATAAAGCGGTCATGTCCACTACAAAACACATATGTATGAGTGGACCTATCTTAGTAACTGCATGTAGATACTCACCACCACTTATCTATCTTCCCAAAAACCTGAATAACCTATAAAAACTATAAGGGAGTAAGTCTCGAGAGAGATTTAGTGAATGGATAGAAAAATAATTAATCATGTATATTGATGAGTACATAAAAGTGTATGTGTATTAAGGGTTAAATTTATCGTTTTACACTTAAAGTATAATTAACTCTCTCCATTTATGCATATTTCTAGTTTTTGATATAAAATGTACTTTGTTTGT
>JAVXUL010000001.1:2634490-2648704 GCA_035590515.1 Trichilia minutiflora | reverse complement strand
GCCTATGAGGCACTGACTACCTTTGAATTTGTTTTTATTTTACATCTTATGAGAAGAGTTCTTGAGATTTCTAATATACTTTGCCAAACTTTGCAACTGCAATCTCAAGATATTTTAAATGCTATGCATATTGTTTCATCTATTAAGTCATTTATTCAGAGGTTAAGAGATGAAGGATGGAATGACTTAATTACTGAGGTGAAATTTTTTTGTGAATCAGTCAACATACCTATTCCGGATATGAATGCTCATTATATTGCAAGAAGAGGAAGGCCTTGTCAGTAATAAGATGTAATTACAATCGAGCATCATTACAAAGTTGATATTTTCAATACTGTTATTGACTCCCAATTGCAAGAATTGAATCAAAGGTTTAATGATCACACAGTAGAACTGTTTTTCCTTAGTACAACTTTAGAATCAATGGAGATGCACAAATCATTCAAAATTGATGACATTTGCAAATTGGTACAAAAATTTTATCCTCAAGACTTTGCTGAATATGAGATGATGCAACTGAGGATGCAATTTGAGCATTTTGATTTTGTACGACATTTTTCTGATTTTGAAGCACTATCAATTATTTCTGATTTATCTCAATGGTTGGTGAGAAGATTTTTCCTCTTATATATAAAGTTGTGATTCTTATTCTTACTCTTCCAGTTTCTACAACTATTACAGAGCGATCTTTTTCAGCTATGAACATAATGAAGAATAAAATTCGTAATAAGATTGAAGATGAATTTCTCTCTGACTGTTTGCTGCTTTATATTAAAAAAAAATTGCAGAAAAATTTTCTGTAGAATCAATTATTGATAATTTTCGTGATTTAAAAGAGCGATGTGTTCTTTTTTGATATGTTACTGTATTAGAATGTATTTTTATTTTTTATTTGTAATAAATATTTATTTTTAATTATAATAGTATAATTTAATAATTTTATTTTTCTTGATAATTATTTGTTTTAACTTTGGTTCCCTCAATATAAATTTTTGACTCCGTCCCTATTTTTGGAGGTTCAATGGTGTTTTCGTTAGCTGCATAAAGAACACATGCAGTAGGTACTAACTGAATTGTGATCGTCATTTTTCTCTGGCTACTATATATCTTCATTTTCCGAATTCATTTGACATTTTTTCTTTCAAGCCATAATTGATGTCCTCTTCTTCAGTAGTCATTTGATGTCGTTTGTATTTTTCTTTATGCCATATAATATCTATCACTGATGTTTTCCTTCTTTCAGGCGAGGGAAACTACGGCTTGAAGAAAAAGTGATAACATTAACATGACCTGAAGAGGTGAGCATCATTCACAAATATATGACTTAAAGAAGAGAGTAAAGCTATTCATTCTAAAATTCTCTTTTCAAAATACCTTTCAAATAAGATATCAAGTATTCATTGTATATTAAAAAAACAAAATAAATAATTTTAAAAATTATAAAATTTTGCTATCTAATAAATAGATGTCAACTCACTTACCATTTCATTTAAAAATACATTTTGAAATAAAAAATTTGCGAAAAATAGTATTATTATAAGATTACCACTAAAAAGGAAGATGATCATCGATACGTATTGTGCCTTGAAGAGTACAGAAGAATAGTACATATAATTTATAATATCTATCACCTAGAGAAAATTGTATGCATGCTTTAGCGAATTCAATATGAAACAAGTTATGAAGTTCAAGCATGTTGGAAATTCCTTACGGGTTAAGCTGACACTCACGTTGGAAAAGTTTGCGACGCCCACGAGAAGAAGAATAAAGCCCCATGTCATGTCAGCCCAAAGTCAGTGAGGCCACAAAGTTATGTGAGCTTCTCAACTGTTCTGTCCAATTGCCAATGGGGCCAAGAGTTATTGAGTCTCAACTATCTGGATTGCTTCTACTTTTGCAAACAAAGTTGATGCTTTTAAGTCACCGAAGGTCCAAAGCCAATATTTAAGTTATTCCTAATTTCTTTTTATCTAAAATCATTTTTTTATAAAAATGTATCAGTTGCGATTGATTTTTAAATAACATCCTCTGAAAAACAAAGAAGAAATTTATAATGAGCTAAGAAAAAAAAAAAGAGTTGACATCCATTTCTTAATGCAGGTACTGATCCAAATATTGCATACAAATAAAAAGAAATACTAAATCTCGACCATGACCTGCAAGCAGCTCCATCTCGACCCGAGGGTCCTGGTGACCTGGCATTGGCAGACATGCCTCTGTCTCTGTCTGCCTCGAATGCCAATATAGCAATCCATTTCATACCCATTGAAATCCGTCCAATTCCAGGATCACTTTTTCAAACTGTATTTTATTTTTACTCCTGTTCTGTTCTGGTAGTTCAAGAAACAGACATAAAATCAATATTATTTGGCAACAAAGCCTACTGCATTTAGTATTTAGAGGCTATTGCTTTTATTTCTTTTAAAGTGGGCTTCACGTGACAGTATCAGTGCCAGGCTTGGACTTTTCCAGTTCCACCTTAAATACACAGAACCAACAACAATACCAATCCACAAATGCAAGCTCACCACTCTATCGTTCTTGTCACTCCATAAACAGAATGAGAAAAAGACGAAAAAGAAACGAAATTTAGTACCCAAAAACCCATCTGTTTCAACAACCCAACAAAGCAAACAAACCCACATTTCAGATTCACTTCAGAGTTCAGACAGCCTGTTTCCAGTACAAAAAATAAAAGCAGAGGAAAAAAAAAATTAAAAAAAGGGTAGAAAATGTGTTATGTGGGGAAAGCAACAAAGATCTTCATTTTCATAGTTACTGTGTTGGTGGTTCTGGGTCTTGTATTGGGATTCGGTCTGTTGCGCCATTCCACCCAAAAATCGCCTAAATGTTCTGAAGATTCCTGCCATTCCCCACCAGTTCTCTTCCCTAACCCAAAACCAAATTCCAATCCTAGTCCTAACCCGCCGAACACTGACCCTGGTTCGCCCACTCAACCTAGCCCGTCATCGACAAATCCTAACTCAAACCCACCTAGCCCGCCTATCCCAGTTGCCACTACTCCACAGAATGCGCCTCCGCCACCGGTTGTGAACCCAAGTCCTCCACCTGCAATGTTGACATCAGCGCCGCCGCCGCCGCAGGTAATTATCACTGGTGCACCACCGCCAAGTAGTCCATCAAATCTCGTATTGGTGGGTCCAGGTCCAGTGAATGTTTAGCAAGTTGGTTAGTTGAGTTGGGATTCAATTTAATAATCATTGTTATAGTTGATTCTTTTTTTCAAAGGCATTGTTTTGGTGGTGGTGGTTTTATCTTTTTAGTTAATGCTAATTTGGATAAATTTTTAGATGAGATTGTATGTACAGTTGGAGTAGTTTTCTGTTATGGAGATATCGATTTTTACATTGTTGCCCACCTAGAGTATTGAGATTTACATGATTTTTTTATCCTCCATAAAGTCTTGCCTTTTCATTGTAAAAATGATCAATTCAATTAATCTGATGACCGAATTCATTCATTGTCAAAAAAACAAAAAGTATTTTTGTTACAAAGGACTAAAGCGAAGAATGTGGTTGGCAATTTAAATGGTAATTAAAGTGTCCAAGTCAAAAATTTTGTAAGGGAGAGAATCCTATAGAGTTTGTGTTTGTTTGGACTTAGAAAAGGAAAAGAAGAGAACTTCCGTGCCAGGAAGTAATCGTGATTGCTCAGTTTCAGCTCTTCTTTTCTTCTGGTGGGTTCTAACCACCAAGGAATCTTCAAAGCTGGACTCTCTGTCAATCTGTCAGTTTTCTTTTCCAGGGTAATACCAAACAAAAAGAAATTCATTTAAAATAATTACTAAGAAAAGATAGACAATCGTCTGACAAATGGCGACTGTAATTGTTTGTTTGATGATCATTTTTTTTTTCAATTTCCCGATCCTCCTTTTCATAGAAAGAAAAGCCACTCATTTTAATTATTATACCACTCATTACATATCTTCTATGGTTGTTTATTCCCCTCGGCCCTGGGCATCATAGCATTGCATGTAATAATTTCACTTGGTTTTCGGCATCCAACCTTGGCCAGTGAGATGAAATAATCATGTGCTAGAGAGGCTCGCCAAACATTAGGATCCGCCCTTGGTAGAAAAAAAAGGTTCACCTTAATGTAGAGTGGGGAAGCGGGTATCATGTCTTGTTTGCACATTCAAATTCGGGACATATTGGGCGGAATGCGAAATTCCATATGGTTCAACAAAGCCCTATTGCTGTGTCTAAGTCTTAGAATTGCTTTCTTTTTCTTTTTGTCATGATATTACTTATGAATTAAGTATTAGGGTTTTTTTTTAATTGAAAAGCCAATATTACTAAGTCCAAGGGTCTCATATAGTAGCCCTTTGTGTCAAGATAGATTGTTAGCTAAGAAATTTTTACTGAACTCCCAAAAATATATTGATGACGTGATCAGAGTAATATCATAAATGGCTAAATTTATTATTTTGGACTGAAAAATATTAAAAAGTCTTCTTTTAATTTTTGAGTTAGGGTCTCTTAGTTGATCCTCCCAACCACATGGTAGTGTTTTGGTTTTTATTGATTAATAGTTGCAGCTTTTTTTCTTGAGAATAAAAAAAAAATGAAATAGTGAGGTGCGTTATTTAACAAAATAATTTATTTGGGTATTTTTATTAAAGTCTAGTCCAAAAGTCCTGGTCCATCATACAAGCATAGTCTCTTCTTATAAAATCTCCAAATACGATGTCGTACCGAGACCTCCCCTTACATCACTCGTAACAGTATTGTGATCTCAGGTAATCTATTCGAGACCAACGGACAAAGAATCTTTCTCGAATATCTCTGTCAGAAACAGTCGATCGATATCCGTCTCGAGAATTCTGATGATTTCGTCTCGGGGAATCTATGATCGGACTCTCGGGATACACGTGACAGGGAACAGTACTACGATGTCTATGTCAGGAACCTATGATCGGGATCTTAGGATAAACGTGACAAGGAATAGTATCACGATGTTCACGTCTACGATTTTCGTTGCAGTTTTTAGGGCACGTTAACTGCGTAACGATACGTGTTCGTAAGTACGAAAATCCATGGTCCCAATATAACTGAATCTGGGAATCATGGCCGGTATGTTCTCTGATATTTTTGTTTTTACAGTAGAGAGAGAAACACCCCGACACACAAGAAACATTCTCTGAAATTCCTTTTCTGATTTCATCTTATTTACCTCATCCCCACACACAAGCAAAACTCTCACTGAACTGACTTTAGTATCAGAGGATTTTCGCTGGAAAACCGACTTTACCTTTTAGATTTTTACTGTCTTGCAGTTATAGCTACTGGAGTTCGGGAGAAAAGATAAATTAATGTTCGAGGTTGAAGATGATCTCAATTTTTTCCATCAACATAATTTGTTGTTAGAATACTCTAATTTAGATAATAGATCTTTGATGTGGAATTGGTTGTCTCTATAAGTGTTGGTAAATGAAATTTATGTTAAAAACATATAAATTTGTAACCTTACTTGTTCTTGTATAAAAGATGTTATAATATAAGTTTTATTAGATTATTGGTATTCTAAGCATCTTAGAGGGATCGCATGGCTTATATCCCAAAACTTTGTTCTCCAGTGGAGTTTATATTAGTGGAATTAAGATAAGTTTTCTTAGAAATATAATTATTTTTCAACATATTTACTTGAGTGATTTAAGAAGAGGAGTTTCATAACGATAATAATGGGGCAACAGAGAAATCAGAAAAAAAAAAAAATGACAAAGTGAGATACTAATAGATAAATTTGGGTTCATAATGCGAGTGTATAAAAAATTAGGGATCTCGAAGTTATTTGTTTGACTAATTTCCTCGGCTCGATTAGCATAGCATGAAATGAGTTACAGGATCAGAAAGCGTTTCCTCTTGCGTCAGTTGCGTGACAATCAACAGAGAACTGCTGTCATCACCATTTTCAATTAATTAATTATCTTTCAAACAAAACGACGCTTAGTTGAATTGGATGGAATTGATTCTGTGATTTACAGAGAAAAAAAATGAATGCTGATTGAGTCCGTTGACAATTCGGATTGGCTCATCGATTATGGCATAGTCGAAGCCATCCCCATTGCCGAAAATTTCGAGTGGCCTGCATCACCCGCCATTAACGCTTCATCTAATGCGAGGTACATCAAACGTTATCATGAAATTTAACTTTCTGTTTGATTACTTGAGAAATTAAAAGGAGAATGTTTTGATTCTTGGATTTCCGATTTTGTTGTTATCGGAAACTTACAGAGAAATATATCATTCTATGGTGGTTTTTGTTTTTAGTGATGGGAGAATTGATGAATGTTTAATGACTTCCAAACAAACAGCAAATATAAAAATATAAAGTTGTGACGGTGTAACATTTGCTCGGTCATTTGTGATTCTGGCGTTTCCTCAAATTTCTTTCTTTATCCATAGATGAAGAATATATCCAATCATGCTTGCTTATTCGTCAAAACTGCCATTAATGAAAAGTCATCTGGTTGTCCGCAGTGGCACTCATACAGAGTAATCAACTGGCATCAATATCCGGTCACCAGCATTATGATTTTGGTTCTAGCAGTTTACTAAGAAATTAAGGATTGGCTTGGTTTTGATCGGTTCCAAAACTAACGGTTTGGCAATTTCAGTCTTTGAGGTTCCAAAACTGGAACCAGTTGCGAATTTCCCACTTTGTTAAATTGGTCCTGTAGAGGTCAGGCAACCCCTCAATGAAACTTTACATGGATCAAAAAGATAATGATTATTAACGACGACAGCAGTAAATTTTCTCCCTAAAAATTCATTCTTTAGAAATGATAACAGGACCAGGAGGATGCAAATAGTCAAATCATAAGGTCTCCTGACCATAATTTTCTAGAAGGCCTTCCTTTCAATCTTAGTTTGCTCCAGCTCCAAGTGCAATCTGCAGGTTACTTTACATGCCTTTAAAACTCTTCCCTTTTAATCAATAAAATTTCACCCAAGTTAACAAAAGGAGCGGTATTTTGTGAACAATTACCAGATATTTTATATCATGCAGGCAGTTTCCGAACATCAATCTTTTCAGCTCCTAATCCACCTTCATACTTGGGAAAGCATAGCATAATCCAACTACTTTAGCTTGTATGTGGAATACATCATTTTTTCTCTCACTCGTATAATAATTTGTGCTTCTGATATTATTTCTGGATCTAAATCTTAATATCCTGTGGACTTTGCTGTATGGTTTCCAGTGCAAAAATTGACTTCCCAGTTTTGATACAGATGGCCTAAAAGAAGCTGGGTCCCGAAAAAGGTTAAAATCTCTTCCCCTCTATCTTTCTACACTTTATTATT
The DNA here is from genome assembly GCA_035590515.1 of Trichilia minutiflora. Classification (NCBI taxonomy): domain Eukaryota; kingdom Viridiplantae; phylum Streptophyta; class Magnoliopsida; order Sapindales; family Meliaceae; genus Trichilia; species Trichilia minutiflora. Next base: position 2,641,379 of record JAVXUL010000001.1, on the reverse strand, counting down.
TTATGAAAATGTATAACACCATCAACAAATAACAAGAAAATAATAACTTTTTTGTGCTGAGATGATCAATAGAAATGAGAAAATGATTTAGTTTGGTGAAGGTTGAGATCTGTGAGAGCTTTGGAGATGAAGTGAATTGAGTCACAGTTGATCTCAACTACTAGAATCACTCTTTGACATGAATTTAAATTGAGTCACTCAGGAGTTTTATTACTGTTACAGGGGAAGCATTTCTAGAGCCAGGTTGATGAACCAACTATCTACCTTCCCAGCCATAGCCTTGTAAAATACAAATTTGAATATGTGCTTTTTAATATAAGTTTCCTGTGATCCAGGCAACCATACCAGCATTACTTGATAAACTGTTATACTTTTTTGAAGTTTTATTCTGTGCTGTTTAGCACATTTTCAAACTTTTAGTGACAATTTAAGGTTGGAACTTGAGACTGCTTGTGCTAGTCGGGCTACTGATGACAAACTTGTTTCTGTATTTTATTTCGAATTACATATAAACTTGTTGAAAATGAGCTAACACTGGATAACATTCTCACAAATATTTAAATGCATATTTAACTACCCATTTACTCAAATATTTACTTCTGAATCCATGTTAGTATATATTTACCTATTTAGGTGCTTAAGAGGTGCCCTTGCAATTATATTACTAATAGTTGTTTTACAAGTTTAACTCTAATTGCATTGATGCTTGTGTTTTTGTAAATTGGAGAATATTATTATTATTATTATTTTATATCTCACATTTTGTCCCTTAATTAGTGGGCAAATGATTTTATAGGTTGAAATCTGAATCAAGCAGTATACATCTGGCTCCAAAGCATGCTGTGAGAGGTTTTCGAAGGGATCGACTGAATGAGAGGCACGGTATGGTTCTTTTTCTTCTCTCATTAACTGTTTTATATTCTAATTCTCACGTTGAGTTGGGCATGATCTGAAGGTTTCTGGAATTGGGTTCTACCCTGGAGCCTGGAAAACGACGCAGGACGGACAAGGCTACTATTTTGAGAAATGCTGTTAAAATGGTGATACAGTTAAGAAATGTAGCTGAGAAGCTGAGGGAATCCAATGAGGGTTTGCAAGAAAAGACTAAAGAATTGAAGGTGAGTGATGTAGGATTTTCAATTTCTGGCTTACCTTGGACATTTTAATGTTTTCTGTACCTTTTTGGAGGTCTTCATTGTAGCAGGGCTGAACACTAGGGATGTTTATATAGGATTATGGGTGAGTATGTGCAACTTAGTTACTTGTTGTCTATGCAGGCTGAGAAGAATGAGCTCCGTGATGAGAAACAAAAGCTAAAAGTTGATAAAAACAGATCAGAGCAGCAAGTAAAAACCATGAGTGCACCATCAAGTTTGTTACCTCATCCCTCTTCAATGTCAGCGGCATTTGCTGCTCAAAGCCAGGCTACAGGTAACAAGCTGGTGCCTTTAATTGGTTAACCTAGTGTTGCAATGTGGCAATTCATGCCACCTGCTGCAGTTGACACATCACAGGATCGTGTAATTTGGCCTCCAGTTGCTTAAACTTGGGTTTCCATCCTTAATTAATATGATTATGCTGTAATATTGTTTCTCTGTTGTTGTCAACTATGTAATGGTTTCAGAAAAGCTGGAGAAACTTGATGATGTGGGTATTTTATGTCTCAAAACTGTCAATTTGTACGGATTTCTCTTTCCAATGTAAAATATAATAATTGCTTGAAGATTTAACCAACTGATTCTATGGGTACATGTTGAACAAAAGCTTTTTGTTGTTAGCCCTGATATTGATACTATTTTAAATGGTCAATCTGGGATTTTTAATATGCTGGAATTGTGGTGTTGGTTGGAACAATATGGAAGCTTATAGAAATCAGCTGTATGCTGTTGGTTGGAACAACTAATACCTACCAATTTGTTGGAAGCTTATAGAAATCAACTGTACTTATTTTGTTTTATTTTATCTGCATTTAGATGATTGATACTGGAAATATGAATCTCATTATTTTATGACCTTGCCTGTAGTCCTCAGTTTGTGCCTTCAGGAGATGTGTTTGGGTGATTTGCAGGGTATAGAAGAACGTAAAATGTTTGCTTTCTGTACATGAAAGTCTATCTCAAATATAGCTCATCATAGCTTGAACAATATGTTGAATTGGATTTGATCTAAAATTGTGTTAGTTTATGGATTGACATTGGTAAATTGATCTTTTGTTGATATCATATCTCTATATTCTTATGGTTTGTCACAGTTATAAGAAACGATAATTTTTTTCTACAATTCTACTCTTTCCGTAGTATTTGTCTAAAACATGAACTGGTATTCGTTCTAATATTGTTTAGGTAGTGGATTGTCTGAAGTATAGATTGACTCTTGTTCACGCCCCATGTAAGGTAGATTCAAACCATTTTTAGTCTTGGCAGGCAACATTTCAAATTAGAAATTTTATTCAACATAGCAATGAATGCTATTGACAAGAATGCGTTCCTCAAATTGCACCACACACCAGAAAATTAGAAAAGGGACACAAGAAAATTTGCTCTAATGCAACTTTTGTTTCCGTGAAGTATCAACAATCAAATTCCTAGAAAGCCACAAACATTATGGTTCCAAGGCTGAACCCCATTGTAAGAGTTGTTTTGAAGACACCATTGGTAGCTGATGAAGGCAAGGAAGGCGGGGACAAACCAGTTGGAGGATGGGAGGTTGCAGGAGATTCAGCTGAAGGAACATCGGTCAAAGGTGGAGGACTGCTCACAGGTAAGCTAGACCGAGGAACGGCGGACTTCGTGGGAGCAGATTTTGGCGATTCTGCAGGTGAGGGAGTGGAAATTTTAGGTGCTGGTGAATCTAGTTCTGGAGTCGAAGGAGGAGATGCTTGCGGCGCAGGGGTTGCTGGGGTAGCTTCCGGTGGTGTTGAAGGTGATGCTGCTGGGGAAGATGCTGCGAGAGTGTTTATTTCTACCTTCATTCCCTGGCTACAATGTCCCATTGTTCCACAGATGAAATATCTCTTGCCTGAAGAAGATAGTTTGATGATCGTGTTGCCATCATTATAGGACTGAATAACACTACTTGGTTGGCAGGAATCATAGTCTGCCTTTGAAACTTCATCCACATTATGGCTATTTGGTACGTATTGGAAAACTGCATTAGATAAGTCAATTTCAATGTTCTATATCTTTGGATAGTTGATGACAAATCGAGGGGAAAATAACAGTTTAGTTTAGTACAACTTACTCAGATTATCGCCCACTAAGAATGATTGAGAAGTTGACCAAGACTGCAGGTCTGTGGTTATATCCCATCCACCATTTGGACTCCCGACTGTGTAATTTCCTGCCGTGGCCAGTTGGATGAGCATGGCTGTCGCAGCCAAGCTTATCAATGTTCTCAGCACTGCCATTTTCCTGGCTCCCAATCAAGCAGATGATTGGAGAACAAACAGAGTCTATGTAGAAATAGAATGTGACAAGGCAAAATACGGAAAAAGATCGAATGTGTTGTGATTTGAACGAGGAAATTTATATTTATAGGAAGCCAGGAGAGACGAGAGAAGCTCTTTTGAAATAGTTTATGGATTCCCTGTTGGAGTTGGTTCAAGTCTTAGGAAGACTTGGTATAATGCCAGGTTGTTCATTTCAGGGATTCAATAATATTTATATTTGTTTATTATTTTTGAATATATAAATATCGCCAGAAATAATAATTTCTTTCCTTTTGCTTGTCATTCCACGTTAAGTTGATAACCAGTTTATAAGCCTCCCAATATTGACTTGCCTTTCTGTACATGATCATTTGACCATTTAGGGGAATCAATAAACATGCCCATGCCTAAACTATAAGTTTACATCGGCGTTTTCTTTGTATTGTGGGTATTCTTTAAATGTTCTTCAGAATATATTTTTGGCCTCTGTTCAAAGAAAACATTCTTGATAATTCGAAGGGTAATATAATTGACAATATCAAAAGTACTTTTGAACAGACTGTTTTTCATGATCATTTTCCCGTGGTTGATACAAAAATGTGAAGAAAAAAAAACTAAACTTTAGTGGTTAGGAAAGAATGGGCTGACATGCATGCTCGTTGAAGTTTTGTTTTTTGGAACATTTTCTTTGAAGTTGCAACTGATGACCTAATCCAAATATCCAATCCACCGTCGAAGGAAGATATAATAAAAAAAGGAATGGAAGATGTTGAAACAGCTACTCATGATAACCGAAGCACGATTCCAACGCCATTTGCGCTTGGGTAATTGGACGAAAGTTATTTTTATTTATAAGTTGAAAGAATAACAAATATCTTTTATTTCTTAAAAATTTATAATAAATATTTTTATGATTTTTTTAAATATCATTTATTTTTTATTAATAAAAAGTTTTTTTACTAAAAATAAAAATATATATTTTATGACATAAATTTTTAATTTTTATTATATAAATTTATTATTTTTATCATGTAAAATTCTAAATTAAAATAATTAATTTTTAAAAAAATATTTTAAATTTAATTTATAATTTTAATATTTTATATAAACATTTATAAATTAATTTTAAAAAATTAAATTTAAATGATTTTTAATTTATATTTGTAAAAAATTATGAATTTATTTTTATTTTATAATTTAAATTTATAAAATTTTATTTCATTTTTAAAAATTAAATAAATAGAATTTAAATATTTTTATTTAAATTATTGAACAAATATAATATTTTATACTATAAAAAATTTAATTTATAATTTTATATTAATAAATACTTATAAAAAATTTAGAATTTACTAATATAAAATTATAAATTAATTTTTTATTTTGTAATCTTTATACTAAAAAAATTTATAATTCAATTCCTAAAAATTAAATTTAAAATATTTTTTATTTTATATTTATAAAAATTTATGAATTTATTTTTATTTTAGAATTTAAATTTAAATTATAATTTTCTATTTATATTTAATAATTTTTAAAAAAAATCGCTTATAAATATAAAATTAAAAATTAAAAATTTTAAATTATAAAATATTATAATCATTTAATAATTTAAAAAATATTTAAATTATTTTTACTTAATTTTTAAAAATAAAATAAAAGTTTTATAAATTTAAATTATAAAATAAAGATAAATTTATAAATTTTTATTAATTAAAATAAAAATATTTTAAATTTATTTTTTAAAAAATAAATTAAAAATTATTTTAGTGTCAAATATTATAAAATAAAAAATTTTAATTCATATTTTTATATTTATATTTGATAAATTCTTTTTAAAAGTATTTATGAATATAAAATTATAAATTAAAATTTATAGTATAAAATATTATATTTATTCAATAATTTAAATAAAATATTAAATTATTTTTATTTTATTTTTAAAAATAAAAAATTTATAAATTTAAATTATAAAATAAACATAAATTTATAAAATTTTGTAATTATAAAATAAAATATTTTAGATTGAATTTTTAAAAATTAATTTATAAATTTTTTAGTATAAAATATTATAAATTAAAATATTAAAATTATAAATTAAATTTAAAATATTTTTAAAAAAATTAATTATTTTAATTTAAGAGTTTACATGATAAATATTAAAGATTTATATGATAAAAATTAAAAATTTAAGTGATAAAATTGTATATTTTTGTTTTTCATGAAGTAAATTTTGTCATTTTTTTTAAATTTTAGGGAATTTATTATAAATATTTTAATAAAAAAATAAATAATATTTACAAATTTTTTAATAAAAAAATAAATATTATTTTAAAAAACTATTCTATCTGGTAAGTACTTCGGATTTGTTGTACCTGCACTCACTAAAGCTGAAGTTGTTGAGGGATTGGTGTCGGTGGTTGGGCTTACCAAGGGTCAATAAGCCCCTTGCCATATAGAGCTCAGTCATTGTTTTTCAACGGGATTTCTCAACCCTCGTATCGCCTTAGAGTTATTGATCTCAAAAAATTATAATGCAACACATGGGATGGAGGGTTAGAATCTTCTCAATTCTATTTATTATTTTCTCTTTAAAAGTTGAGGAGAAATTAAATTAAGAAGGGATCCTTGTCCTTTTCAAAGACCCATCATTTGCCTAAATAAAATTTCAAAACATGCTGACATAGAAGGTGATTCTACACTAAGATAAGAAATTGTTTAAACCCATGTTTAAGTTCCAATTGTACAAAAATAAAAATTTTAACTATTAAATTTTAAGATAAGATATATAAATTTTATTTAAAATTAGTATTATTAAATATTTTTTAATTTTACTTTTAAAAATACAATATTTTCAAATGGAATTTTAAGGAGCCTAAGAAATTTTGGTATGTGAATTTTTTTAAATATTTAATTAGTATATTTTATAATGTAAAATTATTCGTTTCTGTCAAAATACATGTAAAATTTAAGATTTTAGGCATCCCATGTATAAATTCATACACATTTTAATATATATATATATATATATATATATAAAGGTTAGGGTTTTGATTTTTGATTTTTTTTATATTTTAAGTTGATGTTGACGAAGATAAGTTAGAAAACCATTCAACCTGTTTAATCTATACTATACTTTCATTGGGAGCCTTGAAAAAAATATTTTCTTTCTTTAAAATTGAAGAAAACCAACTTTTCCCCCATTTTCCTTGTTATGGTCGAATGTATCCTCGGAAGAAAATGATAATTTTTTTTAATTTAATGTATTATAATAAATGTAATTATCATTATATTAATCAATTAAAAACATACTAAATAGATCAATGGTATTTTGCCAACATAAAAGTTTTTTAATATTTAAGAAAAATAAATAAAACATTTGTCAAATACTTGACAATTGAGCATAATTTAATTAACATAAAATTGATAAATAAATAAATAAATAAATAAATAAATAAATAT
>JAVXUL010000001.1:2620392-2634390 GCA_035590515.1 Trichilia minutiflora | reverse complement strand
ACCATTCTAACCATTCCGAAAACTCAAATCAACCTTCGAAACATCAACATCCTTACAGAACTCGAGCGCACATCACTGAAAAGACGAAAATACCCTTGTTCGAAAACACGGGTCGTTACAATTACTCTCTTAATTAGTCTTCATAAGTATTAAAAGTCTCCTGACACATTAATTACTTAAGCTATACTAATCATTTTTCAATGTAAGACAACCTTTTTTGAGTGACTCATCTGTAAATAACTAATTCGTGATCAAAGAATTAATGGCATTAAGCAAAGAATAGCATAAATAAATCGATCAAGAGATTAAATAAATAAACTAGATAATAAAATCATCAACAGAAATAGATAAAATAAATCCTCTAGATTATAAGTTCAAACTAGCATAAAATTAGGATAAATACATTACAAATCATTATTTTTATGGTTTATAAATGAAAGAAACAATAAATAAGAATAAGGAAGAAAAACTCATGACGAATCCTCTTTTAATCTTCTCGATCTATCATTTCTCCACTCGTTATTTATGGAGTCTTCAAAGTTTCTTCCATTTTTATACAACTGTCATTCTTCCTTTGAAAACTAAGAAGATTTTCTTTATATAGTGAGCATTTATAGCATCCAAAAATATTTTACCATTATTTGGCATTGCAACAGGTAAAAAGTTTTCCCGTTACAACGATGCTCTCTAACTTTCACGACAATAAAATGAAAATTTTTCCCTCTGATAAAGGGCTATATAACTAGGGATGGGGCCTCTCCTTAGGTAAGTTGATTTTTTTAAGGGTTTATAGGGGTAAGGGTGCAGTTTGGGCACCTCCTCTCTGTATCAAATAATGACATGAGGTTTTTGGATTTATAAACTTAGGTTTATTTATTTTTTTATCCTTCTTTACATTTTGTTTTGATTTTAAATTTAAGGATAAATTTAATTAAACTATATTTAACCCTAATTTGATAGTATAAAAAATTCTAATATTAGGGTTTATGACTTTTATTTTAAGAGAACTTTTGCTTGAATAATAGAAATTTTTTTCAAATTTTAGGATTTTCATAACTTCGCTTATTGGATTCTAAAATTAGATTTGATTGCTTGATTGATCCTCATTCTAAATTTTTTTTCGTTGCATTAATTTGGTATCAGAGCTTTATTATTGTCTTAGGACAATGGTTGAAAATAATGATGATATAAATAACCTTCCCAGTCATGTGGATGAAAGAATACAAACCCCGTGGGCGACAGATCATTATCCCAAGCTATCTTAAAGGGGTACAATGAGCTCATCATCTTTAAGGCATACTGTTATCATGGTTAAAAATCAAAGTAGATTTGACAGTATGGACACAATGTCTTAGGTCATAACTATTCATTTGAAGAAGCTACCCTGACAAGAAGGCTCATTTAGAATCAATAGAATTGTCTTTTTAAGATTGGAGGTAGGGTCAATGGTATACGTTATAATATTTATATAGTTGATGATAGAGAATGGAATTATATCCATAGAAATATAATTTATGATTTGGGTTTACATGTAATAAAGCATATGGATCTATATAAAAAAATTATTGTTTATAAAAAATATGTTCTGTGAGGTTTTTGATTGAAAATTATATAAATGAGATTTACTATTATGTTTTTGATAACCCAGATATACATGGTTTATTGCTTGAAAAACCATCGTATAAGCAAGTGAATGCTTAGTATTATAAGCAGCAAGGTGTGTAAACATCAGTCAAAGATGGTCAAAAATGAACGTTAGGACCCCATAGGCATAAATATTCAAACATCCTCAACTATAGGTTTGGGAAAATAAAAAATCAGATAGAAGCGTATAGTTTACAAAAAGAGCTTAAGATGATTTTGGTATTGAAGCATCTTACACTTGTCGGTGATCGAAACAGATATTAGAAAGACACACGAGATACATGTATTGGTAAAGAAAGGTGAGATTGAAGTCATGAATCAGACTAATACTATTTTGAATAAATTTTACAATGTCCTACTTGAATAGCTACTGGAAAAAACTACCACCATTCTAAGACATCCAATATCACCTTGATTTGATTCTTAAAGTGGGCATAGCAAGCTTACAATAAGATGAGATAATCCCAAAGAAGGATGAGATGTCAAAAGAGAAGGTAAAAGCAATAGAATCAAAGAGAGACTGCATGAATTTATATGTTATACTGATATCAATGGCACCAAAAGGTATAGGTGATTAACATGTGTGTGTGGATAGTAAGACTAATAACAAATTTTAAAAGTGCCATAATTTCCTATTCTTACAATACACGATATTAAACATCGTTGGAATATGATTTCGGAATATAGATTGTCATTACTTTAGATTGATTGATTCAACCTACCTTGAACAGTGGAATAATTACATCATTTAGATGAAGGGGTCATGGACACAAATTTACTTGATGAGGTCACTTATACACTGAAAATTCTATAGAGCATAGGCTTGCCTAAGAATAAGTCATAGGCTCATATAGACTAATACTAGATAGGAGGTAAATACTCATTTCCTTACCTATTTGCCGATATTGATGTTGGTGACACTATAATTGAGGAGACTGATGATGGAGAGCCTAAGTGGATTGATGGGATAAGTATTCATAATATGGGATTTTGTTGAAATTCGTTAGAATAACCTTAGAGTTACGGACATGTTAGTTGAGATCATTTGCAAAGAATTGGCATACCCTAATTGTGATCAGTAGTCATCAACCATTAATTTTAGTTTGAGTAGGATATCACCATTGATGTGAAGCCCAAGCGAGTAGTCTATAGAGTATTTTGAATACATTATAGATAGAAGTCTAAAAAGGTCGATGAGTATTATGTTTCTACAAGGTTGATGGATTTAAAAGTACAAATATTGTTGGTTTGGATTGTTTTGATCAAGTGAGTGTAGAATTAGCTAGAATGGATGGCAACTTTAGAGTAACACCACTTGGGGAATATAGCTGTGCTCAAAATTTAGAGGTTAATAAGAGCCTTGCAAATATTCTCAAAAGCATTTGTTAGGATTGACGAAGGCAGTAGGATGTAGCGTTGGCATAAGCTGAGTTCGCGTATAATAGTGCCAACAAGAGGAGCATCGTTTGATATAATGTATCGAAAGATGTCCAACCAAATCCTAGACCTCCAATTACTACCTAATACAACCATGAAGAGCGTAACGGCCCAAAACTTGACGAATCTAGTGCAAAGCATGCAAGCAGAGGTGCGACAACTTAAAGCCTCCAATGTTAAATACAAAGCTCAAATAGACAAGTATCGATGAAAGAATATTTTTGAAGTAGGGTACGAAGTTATGGTATTCCTCTGTAAGGAGTAGACCCTTATAGGTCAGTACAACAAACTCCAACAGAGAAAATTTGAGCCATTTAAAGTCACAAAAATGATCAATGATAATACGTATGTTGTGAACTTCCTGAATTTGATGGGAATATCACCAATCTTTAATGTCTTAGATATTTACACATATTTTTTCAATGATTTTGAGAACTTGAAGTCGAGTCCTCAACAAAAAGGGAAAAACACATGAGGTATTTGGATTTGTAAATTTAGGTTTACTTATATTTACTTTTTTAGAAAATTTTTTGATTTTATCTTTATTTGTATTTTGTTTTATTTTTATAGTTAAGGACAACTTTACTTAAATTATACTTAACCCTAATTTGTTATTATAAAAGAGCTTTAATTTTAGAGTTTAAGACTTTTGTTTTTAGAGAATTTTTAATTAAATAATAATTTTTTTTAAATTCTAAGATTTTTATAACTTTGTTCAGTGGATTTTGAGCTTGATTTTAATTATTTGATCAATCCCCATTCTAAACTCGTTTCCCTTGCTTCACTTTGTCTTAGTTGTTGTTAAATGTTCACATTTAGCAACATTCATATGTTTGACATGGTTAAAGTTATTATAACGGGCCATAAAGTATGATGTGAAATATCTATTTTCAACAAAATAAACATTGATATAATAATATAAACAATATTTATTATTATAATAATAATATTTATTGCATAAACAATATTTATTAAGTTGTCATTTAATTTTAAAGTTTAAATATAAAGGTATGAACATTGATCTATTTATTTTAAAATTTTGTTTAATTAACATTATTTTTTGTTGCAATGAGCTGAGTGTTGCTAAATTTAACGGTAAAACGAGTGATGGAAGCTATACATATCAATAGCATAAAGATGTTGACCGATATGTATTTTCACCCCTTTTTACGTATAATAACCATATATATAAATTTTTAGACTATGATGACTGTAACTTTTTAAAATACAGTTTCAGAAAAAAGTAACGTAACTTCTCTTTAAAAATTATTTTTGTGAAGGACAATAATTGTTACTTTTATATGGATTTGTATTTCAAAAACTTTCAGGGGCCAGGAAAACATCTTTCCTTCTCTACATAAAGAACATTAATAAATCTTAAATTTTAGATTAGGTATTCATGAACCTGTTTGGTGTAGTTTAGTTTTGTTCAATGCCTTCGATTAATTTTGTTAGGCTAGTTTTAAAAAAAACAAAAAATGGATATAATCCTAATTAATTGTAAAAGGAAAAATCAAATGCCCTCTAAACGACATTGGTAATTGTTGATGAGTCACAATTATTTAATCTGTTATTTTCGGGTAGGACTAAATTACAAACATTGTGAAGTATCAAGGAAGGATTAAAGTGCAAGCTTTTCAGATATTTCATTAAGGGTAGTTTGGGCAATTTGTCGGATAGTGTTTGTTAATTTGTTATTTTTGCTTTATAAATGTTCAGTAGCAATGTGGGATGCATGTGTGTGCGTATTCCTCTTGCTGGTTAGTTGAATTAGCTGTGAATGCTTGCAGAGAGTGTGGAATAATAATTCTCTCTGGTTTTCTACAAGATTTGCTTTCTTTTCATTCTTTCTTCTTTTTTGTTTCTTGCTTCATCTTCTTTCTTGTGTATTCTCGTGTTGCTTTAATTGTGATACACCTGATACTGAACCAGGAGGCTTGCTGGTCTGGTTCCAGTTCATTGGAAGGGTTCGAAGGGCTGGAAGTTGATTGTAGAAGGTGACACTCGCAACACTATCCTTAATTTCCAAGTGCTACTCACATTATCATGTTTGTCAGTAGTTAAATTTTCAGTACATTGGTCTGCTTGATCAACTTGGCTTGATGGCTGCTAATTGCCTACAAAAATTGAGCATAGTGCGCATTATGTCTTTATTTCTTTCTTTTTTTTCATTTTATTGCGCTCAAGTTAATCCAGTTACAGAAAAGATATATGCAACTATGATGTAGTGGATGATTCATTCAGCATAATTGGTTGTAAACTGAGATTTATTTGATCCAATGTGCTCAATCGACTCGCTATTATGTTGAATCTTCAGCTCTTTTAGAGACCACAGCATAATTATAAGGTTCATGGATTCCCAAAGATCTCATACTTCACAAAGGAAAAATAGAAATTAGTTGATCATGATAGAGTATATAAATCATATAAGATACTATTATATTACCACTTGATTGAGATATTTAAATTATAGGCAAATACTCAAATGGTCTATTTGGCAAAATCAATACTAAACAGGTTTGTCACAGGAACCAAATTAAATATAGATATGTTAAATTTTAATAAGCTCCCTTATGTACAGATAAGACTATAATACTACACGCTTGTCATATGGATCAAATAAAAATTTCTATAATTGTAAAATCTACCAAACTTTCTCATGTGCAAAATTGATATTAAATGGGCTTTCAGATATGTACTAAGCTGAAAAATGAAACAGAACATAAAGAAACTTAAATAAAAATAAAAGAGAGAAATCTAAATTTTTCTTGTGGTTTGATAAAAAAGATCACTCCCTACAGTTTTTTTAATCAAATCTCAATTATCTATTTTTGATAATCAATAATTAAGATTTAACTAAAAAAAAAAACTATAAGAGAATGAATCTCTTTTTATCAAACCACAGCAGAATTTGGAATTTCCCAAAAATAAAATCGCAAACGATAATACTAAGCTCTACAGATACATAAGTCTTTGTTCCTCTTGTCATATGTGGGCACAGGATAGTGGAGTTGAAACTGCTGACTTTTAAAGTTGCAAGTTGGAATATTATTAACTCATTTATTTTTGGTAGCTAGATAATAGATAGAGTTGATCTTTTTGCACTAGTATTTCGTATGTCAGAGTTTCAGCCGTACAAGCCGGGAACCTTTTTCATAGGTAGAATGCATTAATTTCTTGGTTAAAACCTAGTTAATAGGAAGAATGAGAGGCTAATATTTAAGCTTCTGGAAAGCAATTCAAAGTCAAATAGAGCCCATAGGTTGACATTTCTCAGAGCCTATTACAATCGTGATTCGTGCGTTTACTAAATTTTTAATGGCGTAAAAGTAGTTCTAAGTGTGACTTTAGTGGCTAATTGGCTATACATTAAAAGAATTAGTAATCAATAATAGTACACAGACAGCAATCTTGTATTTGATATATATTTCACGTTTGACTGCAAATCCATATCATTTTAAACATCCCAACGAAGAGTTGCAACTATATATGATATAATTGATCATTCACAGTCGATCAGTTGAAACTTCAAAAACTTCAGTGGATGAGATATTGATATAGATAAATTAACTAAAGTACGCGTTATTATATATAACCTATACAAATCCATTAATTTTGGACATAATCTACACGTTGACATCATCTACAGAATACTAATAATTAATTTTGGACACGTTAGATCGATATAATTCTTTTCATAAAAACAAACAAACAAACTAGTAATTACAACAGATTGAAATATGTATAGGTACATCTGGGCGGATGAATTCGATTTAAAATATTACAACAGGACTTGATTTAGTCAAAGAAAAATTAATCCGATCATAACTAGAAACGTCAAGATCTCACATCAAATGATTAGCTAATTAAATAATGAGCTTATTCGTATGATTTGCATGTTTTTGAATGACACTAACAATTTAAAAATGCTACTTCATCCTAATAATAATCATATATATTGATCAAAAGAAATATTAATGCCATTGGTTTAAGTTTCCTTGATGTAATTAGAAAATTGAAAAATGTGATACAGTGCCTTGGAAGTGATTATGGACTGAAGTTCATAAGTCCGGCTTCCAGATAAAGCTTGCAAAATCAGGAGTCCGAAGGTCACATCTCTACAATCTACAAGTACCTTTGATTAAATGGATAAATATTTTACTAATAACAATCGTTATTTGTTGCACTCAAGCTCTCTCCGGACGCTCAAATTGTTAAAAAGCAACGTAACAAAAGGATTCTGTTCATGGAGTTCCTTCCTAGAAATTCTTTTTTCAATTTGGCTAAAACATATGTGTATATATAACATGGTATGAGAAAGGGGCGCGGGCATCAGGGCATGAGCTGTGTAAGCTCATCAAATTATAATCTAACATAAATATATAAAATGAGAACCTCTTATTTCTTATTGCAACTCTTTTGAAATAGCATAGGAGATACATATAAATATATATCCCTAATAAGTTCACCCTGAAATTTTAAGCTTTCAAGCATTAACAAAGGGGTATATCTCATATCGAAAGTTACAACTTCCACTAACAACTCTTCCTCCTTCTTTCCCGTCACAGCAGCTTGGAAGTTCACCAATTATGCCATCGAGACACTTCTTACAATCAACTCTAGAAAGATCCCTCGTGCATTGAGTCAATCCGTAGAGTTTCTGCGATTCACCGAGCTTCATTTCTCCTACTGCATACAGTTTGGGAGTTACATAAGCTTCCTTGGCCAGTTGGATTAACAATTCTTTGGTCTTTTGATTGAAAGAAACTGGCTCGCTTACAACTCTCAAGTTCCACATATAGAATTTGTTTTGGTTGTCAATTTGGCCAAAGAAATCATTGTCTGTATACTTCAATAGACAGTTATCGTACCAAATGATTGCACCTTTGTTGTAAGGGCAACGCTTGCGAATCTCACTGCCTGCCTCAGCAACACAGGTTTTGCAATCAGAGTTTGAGACATCACCTCTACAAAGAGCTAGCCCATATGTTTGGCTTGGTTTTTCTCCCACAGAACCCTTACCAAAACCAGTTGAAGGGGTTTGGTAGTCGAGATAACCCAAGAGTTTGTTCAAGTTTGCTGCATACGGGTCACTGGCAGTGAAATTCTCAGACCTTGAACAGAAGTGAAAGAGAGGATCGGCTCCAAAAACAGTCTGGAGAAGGAAAGCAAAAATTAGCAGAGAGAGAGAAGAGGCAAATTTTGAAGAGGCCAACATTGTTACAAAGATAGGAGGAATCTGATTGATTGGGTTAAATCTGACGGCAATATGCAGCATCTATATATAGTGAAAAGAATCAGCATGTACCGAGGAGAAAAGTTGCAGGGAGCTGACTTTTTCTCCAATTTGAAGAACATGAGGAGTGTTAAGCCAAACAAAACCAATTTCCATTGTGGGCGTGGGCTGCGGTGATTAGAATATTCAAAGAACGGCTAAGTTGATGCGCACTTCATCTACTACATATTATCGTATCTTGATTGTCGTAAAGTAATTAATATATAAAGAAAACAATAGTGCTTTAAAATTAGCAGAATAGTATATACCATTAACTAACAGGATTAGTAGGAGAGGATGCGTATATGTTCCTGCCGAATGGTGTTTTCAATTGAAAAAAAATAATTATAAATGTCTCCGGATATATCTACGAAACGATCCTTTTTTTTTTTTTAACAAAAAGTATTCGGATCCCGATTATTACCGCAATTTGATTATTTTTGAGTTTTTCAAAACTTGAAATTTCAGTAAATCATCGCCAGGCATGATATGTACACGAGTGGATGACATGTAAATACCATAGTTGGCTACTTAAACGAAACGTCACAATGAACCTTCGAATCAAGTTGACAATTTGACCAGGCTCCATAGACATTTCTCAAGATTGGATAATGAATGACTACTTCTAGTAATCTACTATAGTGTCCTATATATCCATTAAAATAACATCAACATTTTAAGAAAATGCAAGTACTACATTTTAGTTAGATTCAAACAATAAAATAATGTGTAATTAAATAATAAAAATTGTGTTATTTATCATATTAATAAAATATAAAATTTTAATTTTAATTTTGTAAATATAATATTATTGGATGATATTACGCTCAATTAAACACCAAATTTCTCAAGACATAAGTGTATGCTACTAAATGCAATAAGTTGAAAAGGTAGGTAAAATTCACGGGGGGTCGCATGGACAGAAGTTGGCAAGTCTTCTTCTACCTTCTAGATTATTATTATTTTTAAATAAAGCCTTCTAGATTAATTAAGTTTGACAAATTAAAGACGGCCCCTGAATTCACTTCGAAGTTTGGCTTACAGTGGGCATTCGTAGGTTTTTAAATGAGAAGGGTTGACTGTGCAAGTGCCAATGAGAAGACTTTAATTAAACCAATTAACACCTATAAAAATTTAACGTCTCCCTGTCATCATCTCCACGTCATTCAACGTTTCAATGTGTAAAAATTTCGTTAATTGATTTGGTTATTAATAAATAACGTGTAATTCAACACCCAAATTATATTTTAAAAACACATTGTTCTTGTGAAAAATGATAGACTTATATAGTAGAATCTCTCACATATACATGACGTTTCACTCTTAAAGATCATCACCTGATCTGTGTCCTCTCATTTTTATTGGACATCTTTAACTTTGCGTCAGGGTATCATGTAATACGACCTTTAGAAGGGTCTGTATCGGATTCAGAGAAGGAAGTATGTACACTTCTAGGAACACCCTTGACCCTGATTTGTACATATCAGCAGCCTCAAAATAAGGAATAACTAGAAAACACAAAAAAATTTGCGACCAAGAGAATTGATTGATCACTGAGGGCTATCTATCTTCTTATTTGTCAGTTTTAGGCGACGCGATGGTGACAGATTCTATAACTTTAAGATTTGAAATGGTATAGATATTAATAAAATACAGCTAATACACTATCTTAAAAAAAATGGCCACTAAGAATAAAGAAAAAAAAGAGAAAGACCAAAGGGACTTTTGGGATTTTTTTCGATTCTTCGACTTTTAGAAACTTCTTCACTCCGTCTCATGAAAGAGAAACCAAAAAAGAATAAGAGGTCAATTGAAACACTCTATCTTTCCCCCTCTTTTGATTTCTCTTACGCCTTTTTATTGACTTAGGTATTGAAATTTTCTCATTGAAAAATACATTCGATGTCACTTTTAATGTACTACTATCTTACAAGACTTGGAAATATAGCTCTACGAATGGAGCTTGAAAGATAAGCTTACAGAGATCAAAGTCAAGAAGATCCAGTCATATACATCATTTCACACCTCAACATACATAAAAAATGTAATAAGATATAAAAAATTTTAACAATAAACTTATTAAAAATTAATATTACTAATTTTTATATGTTTTTTGTTTTTACTAAAATATAACATGAGAAATTGATTAAAAAAAAAAAAAAGTTGCTTACCATTTTCTGTTTTCTGTTACTGTTAGTTAAAGGGAGAAGAAGAAACATACAACAAAATTAAATATTTTATATATACAGGTATTTGGATTTGAGTAATTTTGGATTTTTTTTTCTCTATTGATTCAAAAACTAAAATAAGTTTAGGTTTTTAAATTAAAACTACTGGTTGGGCCAATTGTACAGAAATTAAAATTTAATAAAAAAATTATTATTATTATTATTATTTGATTTATTTGTTTGTTTTTGTGAAAAATATAATGTATATACTCTATCATATTAATTTATACAAGAATTTGTATAAGTCATAATACTATTTTAAAACAAGTAGTATGTTCTTCCAAATATAAAGAAATAATGAAAAAACAGACGGAGTAGAAAACTAGTTCCTACATAAAATTAACTTTGATTGTAATTTATAAATGAAACAATAAATAATTTTATTAAACAATATTCATGTAAATATACAAAAGAGGCCATATCCATCCGAACCATCCCCCATATAAAAGAATTATTAATACACGTGTTCCTGTGGAACTTTATTTGTCTGTAATTAATTAGGGTATTAATGTCCCTAGTCCCTAATTTAATAATTGATATTCCAAATTTCAAGCTTTAACAAATGGGTAAATCTCATATCTTATCGTGCAACTCCCAGTAATAACTCTCCCTCCTTGTTTTCCGTCACAGCAACTGGGAAGATCACCAATTATGCCATCAAGGCACAACTTACAATCTCTGTAAGAAAGATCTCTTGTGCATTGAGCTAATCCGTAAAGTTTCTTTGATTCTCCTATCTTCATATCTCCTGATGCATACAATTTATGGTTTCCAGAAGCTTTGTTAGCCAAATAACTCAACAACTCCTTGGTTTTTTGATTGAATGTCACCGGATCGCTCACATTGTTTACATTCCACAAGTACGCCTTGCTTCCGTTATCGATTTGACCGAAAAAGTTTTCGTTTGAGTACTTCAAGAAACAATTGTCGTAGAATATCATTGCTCGTTTGCTGTTTGGGCAGTCCTTCCGAATGGTGCTGCTTGCATATGCAACGCAGGTTTTGCAATCTGAGGTTGAAACATCTCCTCTGCAAAGAGCAAGGCCATGAACTTGGTTGGGGGTTTGACCCAATGAAGTGAGACCAAAACCTGTGGGAGGAGTTTGGTGGTAGAGATATCCCATAAGCTTGTTCAAGTTTGTTTGGTAAGGGACATTGGCAGTGAAATTTTCATTTGAACAAGAACGGAAGAGAGGGTTGATATTGGTTCCCAAAGCAGTATGGAGAAGCAAAGCAAAGCTTAGCAAGTAGAGAATAGAAGAAAATCTCAGGGAATTAGACATTGCTGGAAATTCAGAATTTGGAAGTGTACGAGGATATTGATGGTTTTGAGATGGAGACATCAGACAAGCAGTTATGTTCTATTTATACTGAAAGTTATTCTGAAACTTGGTAGAAAAGTCCAAGAGGTTGACATTTTCTTGTTATGTTGTAGATTGTTTCTATCTTCTAAGGCTGCAATAGGAAGGTTTCAACCGTGACGGATGTTGAGAAATTCAACTAGGTGTAATCGGTAAGCTAGCTAAACGATATTTTTTTAAATAATATTAAAAATACAAATATTTTATAAATACTGTTATATACAACTGATTTGACATAATTGTATTAATTATCATATAATTCACATTATGAGATGTTAGAGAAAAAAAAAGAGCGTTTATATGACGTTTTTTTTAATAAAAATCTAAATGCAATAAACGATTAAAATGCTCCTAATTATGTAATTTTAGGAAGTTATACAAATTGAATATTTTATAGTTTAATAAAATCTTAAAATTCAAAAAAAATTAAAGCAAACGATAATTAAATTAGAAATTTTTATTAAAAATAATAAATTTCTTACAATTTACGTTAGAAAATTCTAAAACAACTTCAAATACAATTAATTCTAAACTCCGAGATAATAAATTTTATCTAAAATCTATGAAAATCATTGCTAAATAGACAATGAATTTTATTTGTTTCGTTAAAAATTTTGAAACAGTGTATTACACGCTTAATTTTAATTTATAAAACTCTATAACATGTTCTAAAGTCATTAGTTGTCACTTCCTATTACATCAAAAAAAAAAAATTAATAGAATAAGTTTGGTGTACTTCACTGTGGTATGTATTTTA
Source organism: Trichilia minutiflora (assembly GCA_035590515.1). Taxonomy (NCBI): domain Eukaryota; kingdom Viridiplantae; phylum Streptophyta; class Magnoliopsida; order Sapindales; family Meliaceae; genus Trichilia; species Trichilia minutiflora. Next base: position 2,621,688 of record JAVXUL010000001.1, on the reverse strand, counting down.
GAAATTATCTGGACCTACAAGATTTGTACATAAAATTTATGTCTATCACTGTTTCTAAAAATTAAAACAAGATTTGTGATGTCTAACTACTTATCAATACTTTTAAATCCAATCAGCATTTTAAAAAATATTTTGATTCCTAAAATACTCTTAACTTAACACTTATTTAACTTCATTTGTTTTTTTCATGTAGAACGCCCATAATAATAAGACTTGTTATTACTTTTAATAATTACAATTTTTCTTTACTGAAAAGCTCTTACCATCGAGTTAAGATCTTATCTATCTTTCACCCTATATGAATTATTTTCTTGTCCTCTCCAACAACTTATAATTTCTTTTAACTCTACCCATAATTAGATTTTATTTTTATTTCTTTTGCAATTAAATTTTTTTTTTTTATTTTTTCTTCTACAAACTATTAAGCTTTTTTAATCACTTACTAATTTTTCAAGTACTAGGAAATAACAATTTGTCCTTATCTTTTGCCAATTGATACAACAACAGTAGTAACTTTCATAGAAGCCAATAATAATAACAACTTTCAATTGCGTATCTTTGAGGGTGGATTAAAGATTTAATTAATTTACAAATATCTGACATATTAAAGAAAGCTAATTTTTTATTTATGCCCCATATATACATCTCTGTCTCTTTAGATTTATTATTAGAAAAAATATTATCTATTCTAATAAAGATAGTACATGCATGGGATGAAGAATTAGCAGGTATGAACGACATCTTTTATATATAAAAATTAGAATGGGAATTGAAATTTTTAATATTACTCTAAGAATAATATTAGAAATACAAACTCTTTGTATAAATTAATTTTACATGATAAAATTGATTAATCTAATTATATTTATTTTATATTATTATTAATTGATAATAATATATCATATTAGTTTATACACAAAAATTGTATATATTCAATATATACTATTCTTACTCAAAAATGATAGTGGATACATATTTTTTTAATGTCAAATAATTGTGATTCATTAGTTATGAAAATGAAAATAATCTATTATCAATTAATGCAGTTTACCTTTTCTGTAAAATTACTTTCTCATTATTGAATATATTAAATTTCAGTTGTAACGTTAAGTAGTTGCTTTTTAGACAAATAATGGCGGCAGGTTAAGAAATAATAGATGATTTGTTCCCTTAACTAGTTCGATTTATAGAAAAGAAGGGAAAAGAAAAACAAAACCCTTAATATAATTACTTGATTTGAGTTGACTGTCTCGGCTGTGGTATTTTAGAAATTAAACTCCCCTTAAATAATAATAA
>JAVXUL010000001.1:2594029-2620292 GCA_035590515.1 Trichilia minutiflora | reverse complement strand
TTTTAAAAAATTAAATTAAAAATATTTATTGTTATATATTTATAGTATTTTTATTTTTTTATTAATTTTTAAAAAAATATAATTATTTAATTAATTAATTTATTTATTTAATATAAACGGGCTGGATCATTTAGCCCGTTAGCCCAACGGATTGGATTAGGGTTGAGGATATCAACCCGTTTATTAAACAGACTAGCCCGGTCCGGTCTGTTTAAATGCTTGGCCCGAAATGGCCTAAACAATTAAGCCTGGCCTGGCCCGTTTGATGACCCTAAGTGCAGTTTCAGGATTTGGTGAATAAGGGACTTGTTAGACCAAGTATGTCGCCTTGGGGTTCACTGGTGCTGTTTGTCAGGAAGAAGGATGGGACGCTACGATTGTGCATAGATTATCGATAATTGAATCGAGTCACTATCCAGAATAAGTACCCACTACTCAGGATCGATGATTTGTTCGATCAATTACAAGGGACGAGTGTGTTCTCGAAGATTGATTTGAGATCTGGGTACTATCAGTTACGGATAAGGGACAGTGACGTAGCAAGACAGCTTTTCGGACTCGTTATGGTCATTATGAGTTCTTTGTTATGCCGTTTGGGCTAACTAATGCCCCAGCTGTATTCATGGACCTCATGAATCGGGTATTCCACCTATATCTCGATAAATTTGTGATTATCGATGATATCCTGGTTTACTCGAAGACCAAGAAAGAGCATGCTCAGCATCTTCGTATTGTGCTTCAGACGTTGAGAGAGAGAAGACTGTATGTAAAATTCTCGAAGTGTGAGTTTTGGCTTCGGGAAGTAACATTTTTGGGATATGTGGTCTTAAAGGAAGGAATTTTTATGGATCCCCGAAAAGTGAAAGCTATTATGCAGTGGGAGAGGCCAAATACTGTAACTGAGGTTAGAAGTTTTCTGGGTTTGGCAGGATACTATAGGAAGTTTGTTGAGGGTTTTTCTTTGATAGCAGCCCTATTGACACGTTTAATAAGAAAGGATGTCAACTTTGAATGGGATGAGAGATGCGACCAGTGCTTTCAAGAGTTGAAAAATCGCCTCACCTCAGCTCTAATGTTGACACTACCTATTCCTGGTGAATGATATGTAGTTTTTAGTGATGCCTCCAGACAAGGACTGGGATGTGTTTTGATATAGAATGGGAAGGTAATCGCCTATGCTTCCAGACAGCTTAAGAAGTATGAAGAGAATTACCCTACCCATGATTTGAAATTGACGGTGGTAGTTTTTGCTTTGAAGATTTGGAGACATTACTTGTATGGAGAAAGGTGTCAAATTTTCACAGATCATCAGAGTTTAAAGTATTTGCTCACTCAGAAAGAACTGAATTTGAGGCAGAGAGGATGGCTTGAGTTGAATAAGGATTATGATTTGATGATTGATTATGACCCAGAAAAAGTCAATGTGATGGCAGATGCTTTGAGTAGGAAGTCTTCAGTAACAGTGGTGTATTTTCGATCAGTATACCTTCCATTATTACTGAAATTGAAAAGTCTGCGAGTGACATTAGAGTGCGATCAGGATGGTTTGATACTAGTCAATTTTGTTATAAGACCGACTCTACAAGAACAGATTAAAAAGAGACAGATGCAGGACCAGAATTAATGAGAGCTTGTTAGAACATTATGAATGATAATGCTGGAGATTTCTTTATCTCTCAGGATGGGGTTATATCCTTGAGAGATAGGGTATTGTACCCTTAGATAATGATTTGAGAAATTCTATCCTGGAAGAGGCTCATTGTTTGGCTTTTGTGATGCATCCTAGTAGCACTAAAATGTACAGAACCATCAAAAAGAGTTATTGATGGTTTGGAATAAAAAAAGATATTGCGATTTTGTTGTCAAGTGTATGCCTTGTCAACAGGTTAAAGCTGAACATCAGAAACTAGTAGGGACACTTCAATCACTACCCATACCAAAATAGAAATGGGAGCACATCACCATGGACTTTGTGATAGGACTGCCGTGTACCCAATTTAGATATGATTCAATATGGGTGATCGTGGATAGGTTAACAAAATCTGCACACTTGCTATCCATCAGAACTAAGTATCCAGTAGAGAAGCTAGCTAGACTGTATGTGGCAAAGATAGTTCGGTTACATGATATTCCTGTGACTATTGTGTCAGATCGAAATCCCCGCTTTACATCTCAGTTTTGGCCCAGTCTACAGAGAGCTATGGGTACGAGGTTGAACTTCAGTTCTGCATTCCACCCTCAGACAGACGGATAGTCAGAGAGGACTATCCAGACCCTATAAGATATGTTGAGAGGGTGTGTGTTAGAGTTTCAAGGAAGTTAGGATCGATACCTCCCATTAGCTGAGTTCGCCTATAATAATAGTTATCAGTCCAGCATAGGAATGACACCATACGAGACTCTGTATGGGAGAAAGTGTAGAACTCCTTTATGTTGGGATGAAGTGGACGAAAGAAAGCTAAATAGTGTTGAGTTAATTAAAGCCACCATTGAGAAAGTAAAGATTATCCGAGACAAGTTGAAGACTGCCCAGGATAGACAGAAATCGTATTTGGATAATAGAAGAAGGGATTTGGAATTTGAGATGGGTGAGAAGGTATTCTTAAAGGTATCACCCTAGAAAGGAGTGATACGATTTCGAAATCGAGGAAAGTTTCACCCAAGGTTTATTGGATCCTTCAGAATTATAGAGCAAATTGGCCTAGTGGCTTACAGGTTGGAGTTACCACCAAAGTGCAGAGGATACATGATGTTTTCCATATATCCATGTTGAATAAGTACATACCTGATCCATCTCATATTATTAATAAGCCACCTGTCGACTTGAGAGAAGATTTAAAGTGTGAGGTACAACCTGCGGTCATACTTGATCGACAAGAGCTGACTTTGAGAAGCAAAGTCATCCCCATGATAAAGGTTTTATGGAGAAGTGATGTTGTTGAGGAGATGACATGGGAGCCTGAGCTGTAGATGTTACGACTCTACCCTCATCTTTTTCAGTATTAAAGTATGTTAAATTTTGAGGACAAAATTCTTTTAAGGGGGATAGATTTGTGACCCCGTACTTAGATCCCGAAGGTATATCTGTCATTTCATATTTTTTCTATTTATACATTTGTATTAAGAGTAAGAACACTGGGACTTTAGTGAAATTAAATGTTAGTTTTATTTTGAGTGGGACCACAATGATTTTTTTTTAGTTAAGGGAAGGACAAAGGAGAAGTGTGTAATTCGTTAAAATGAATGCCAAATTCGTTCGATCGAATCAGGTAATTCGTTCGAACGAAGCTCAGAACATTCGAACAAAGAACGGAGGAACTCCTTGGAAATTTAGAGCCAAATTTGTTCGATCGAATAGCAGTTCATTCGATCGAATCGATTATTTCGTTCGAACTAATGATTGACAGTTTGAACGAAAAGTTGGAGAGCTCTCGGACTTTGAAAATGCCAGATTCGTTTGAGCAAAATCCTATTCGTTCGATCGAATCATAATTCATTCGAACGAATCCCGCGATTCATTCAAACGAAGGTATCATTCGTTTGAACGAATGCTAGTTTGTTCGATCGAACGGGCATGAAATGTCAAAATTGCCATCTTTTAGACGTTTCTCCTTAAGATAACTTACGGGCAAAATAATAATTTCACCCTTAAGTTTATAAAAAGGGGGTTGAGGGGCTGGATTTCACGGTTCTGCTTCTTTTCTTCTTCCTTCTCCCTCATGCTCCCGTCCTCTTTGTTCTCTCTACCTTTTACCCAATTTTTTGTCAAATTTTGATTTCTCTTCGCCTGCGAGCCACATTCTACGCGTCTAATATTCTGGGAGCATCAATTTGATGGTAGACACTCAGGAATCAAAAAGGGCATCTAGGGTCTTCTTTGAAGGAATTAGGGTTTTCCAACTTCTAGAAGAAACCGAGGAAAATCAACCACACCACGAGGTTCGTAGTTTCGATTCTAGCTCGTCTGTATATTCATTCGTATTTTTATCCGCTTTGATTTGTATGGGTTTTACTGTTCATCCAGGTAAATTTTGGTAGATTTCGCACATGCATTATAGTTTTTGAATGCTAATTCGATTGTATAATAGCTCGGCAAGACGATGAGAAGCTAGAAATATGATTTTGAAGTTTTTGGGTAAATGTGAACAGTAACTCTGATTATTATTCCGATGAATGTGCGGGATTCACTAGTTTAAATCTTGTGAATTAATCGTAATGCATTGGTTTAGTTGTAATGTAGGTCCGTATCGATATTAATTGGGTAATTTAGCGTCTAACGAGGATTTTAAACGTTTTTGGATAGTGGTTCGACGCTAGAAACCCGAGGTTAGCATACATTGCACGCATTCAAGTCTCATTCATATTTTAGAACGTATATTTATTTTATTTGAATATTTATTATTAGGCGATGGTTTGCAATCGAGGTACCCGCATGATTCGTCGAGGAATGAGAAAAACTAAGGAGTGTATACCCTCTCTAAGTAGTGAGTGGATTGTTTTTTATTTTGTTTAATTTATTTCAAACTTACTGTTATAATTTCGAAGAAATACATGTATGTATGAATGATTTTTATTTATTATTTTCCAATATGCGACTCTATAATAAATTTGTTATATTTTGATGTATTTTATGTATGTTTTATATGATGATATGGTCAGTGGGTTAGGATTTATGTTTATTATGACATTATACGGTCGTTGGGTCTGATTTTATATTGTGATGATGATTTGGCCAATGGGCCAGAATTTATAATATGTGTATTGGTGATAATGGCCTTGTGAGCCGGTTATTTACTGTAGCTATAGGGTGGTAGCCTGGGAGAGAGTTCACTGGGATGTGGACCCCTAGGTGAGTGTTATGTGGTAGTCTAGGGTTGACCTGAGAGAGAGGTCACCTAGGTGAGTAGAGGCTGCATAGGTGGACTGTTATGTGTTTGTAGTGGCAATGTGATGATGATGAGATTTGTCCACCTATGAGTCTCATCGAGTTAGTCACGGATGTCACCCCGTGGCTACTCGAGATAAACGTCAGTGTTGGACACTTTTTCTGAAAAACCTTGCATATTTTAAATTCTTGCATTTTGAATCTATTTTTATAAAATAACATGCTTTTCTGCATACAAAACCACTGACGATCTCGGGATGTCCAGAGCTAGGATAATCGTTGAGAAACATAGTCAACCAACAGATTTTCTAAATGTGTTTTAGAAATTTGGTTAAAAGATTATTTTCAATTAAATAATTTAAAATATATTTGTTTGTACTCATTAAACGCTATTTACTTATGTTTATTATTGTTCACTCACGGAGTATACTTTCGTATACTCCCCCCTCTCCTTACCTTTCAGTTTTAAGGCAAGCGATAGGTTGAACTTTGGTGGTGGTGGTGATCGCTCCCGGATTTAAGGGTTCAGGTATACCCAAGTCAACTCACCCTGTAGAGTCCTTAGTCCACTGGTGATCATTTTTATTTTTTTCTTTTAATTATGAGAATTTTATGAATGACAAATAGATTTGTAATAAATTTTTGATTTACTTGTGGGATAGATTGATCCCTATAGACTTCTTTTGGATGAATGTTTATTTTGATTTATATGCCTATGTATATTTGAAGAGAATGTGATCTTGTTTTATTCAATTGGAGTTTGCGTGTAAGGCTAGATTATTTTGGAAGTGCTGTGTGAAATATTTTGGAAAAAACAGGTTTTTATGAATGCCTTACAGGCCTACAAGTTGTATTCTGTGTGGTTGGGTATACCCTGAAGGTCTGTGACGATTGTTATATATGAGACCCACGGATTAGAATGTCACAATAAATATCATGCACAGAACAGAACAGGATAGGATTACATTTGGATAGGATCAACGAATAATCATCTATAATAAAATAGGAGTCTACATCCAAGATTACGCACTTGATCGGACAGAAGGACTAATTTGATTCATAGACCAGTGTCAACATTAGAAACAGAATATACATATGAGAATACACATGTATGTATATATGTATATCATATCATATATCATAGTTTTCCAAAAGATATGTTAAACAAATAAAGTTTTATTTGCAGGTAACCCATTTAAAAATTCTTATAAACATATAAAACTGAAATAACCATAATCAAAACATTAAAATCATATAAATATGAAAAAAAAAAATATACATAAACATAGGCAAGGTCCCACTCACTGTCATAAGGAGGATTCACACTCCTTAAAGTCTGATAAGTCATTTGCGGTCTTTATTCTGTAACTTGGTACTTAATGTCACAATCAATATTTATATTAATAATTAATCTCAAATAATCATAATACACTTTTATATGTTATAAATATGATTATTAACCTTGATTCTTAAATAATATCCAACAACCAACATAAATTATTTCTAGGATAGTCTTTTAACTAGATATCAGTTTTGGGTGATCTATATACCATTTTAAAGCTAATACATAAGGCTACAACTTTATTGAAGAAAACTTTTTCAAATTCAAAATGGATTAAGATAGAAAATTCAATAAGTTGGATGTCATACATTCGCGTCTCAGTTTGCGCATCTTTCTAAAAGTTATTATAACTTTCTAAATAATTAACAAAATCTAGTGAGATTTAGATCAAATTAAAGTAAAGATCCAAGGCTCTAACTTGATACCAACCATGATAAAAAATAGACATCTAAGATAAAACTTATATGCCCTAAAATTATCCATACGAACGCTATCATCAATGCACTTATTTTTTGTAATCCCACTTATCTTCCTTTAAACTCAATCTTTACAGTTTTTTAAACCTAATATTAACTCTAAATCACCTTTTATTAATTGATAAACAACTTATTCTTACTTATTATGCTAATATCATACTAAATCTTCAAATTCTCAATGATTAATAAAACACATTTCATAAATCAAGCATAAATACAAAAATCTAACTCAAATTATGCAAAAAACTTATCTAATGCTTCAATAAAGTCTGAGAAGAACAAGATTTTCGCTCAAGGTGAAAGATTTTATATTTTTGTCAAAATCCCTATCGAGCTTCGTGTACTATTTTGTAATTTTTCCAGTAATGTGTGATCAGAATTAGATTTCTCTCGTTGGAATGAGTCCAATGATATAAATGACACGCCAATTCATTATGTATTTACAATATTATTATCAAAATACTCTTTCTTTCTCTACTATATTTTCTCTCTCAAGAAGGAAGAGATGAAGGTGGTAAAGAAATTATCTCTTTCTTACCTTTGGTCTCTATTTATAATATCTAACACATTTACAAATTTGTCCATAAACAATTAAAAGAAAGAAAATTCTAGATTTAGGCACATTGTCATTTTCTAAGTTAAATTTTTAGTTTTTTTATATCAGAATTAAGTCGGTTTGTGTTTTCTACAAAAGATATCAATACCTTCTTCAAAAGTATTGATACATATGCTTTTTCTCTCTAAAAATATAGATATATACCATAAAAACAAGATTTTAGTGTCCAAGTATCGATACTTTTAGGTCAAGTATCGATACTTTTAGGTCAAGTATCTATATTTATACTTTTTGCACAGAAAATATCAATTTTTGCTTGAAAAAGATGTATAACAAAAGTATCAATACTTTAAGATCATGTATCGATACTTTGGTTCTATCATAAATATCATTCAAGTTCTTATATTTTGATGTTATTTACTCTCTCATCCGAGATCCGATTTCACTTTTATTTCTTTCTATACAATCATCTTTCTATACTCTTTTAGTAAAAACAAATCTTTATCCAAAATTCCTTTTAAATCAATCGAATTTAGCTTACAAGTTTGATTGTCTACTTAATAAATTCTTATAAAATCTAATAATGATCTAATCTATTTTTTACTTTAATTTTTTCTCATCTAATCTCAAATTTAAATCATATTTAATTCATCTTATTAATCATTGAGTCCTATTCAAACAGGAATAAATGACTCTTTAGGATTTTTTAATTAATAAATATTTAAATAGAAAATTTAAGTACACAATTAAAACGTTATAGATACTTCTCAAAACTTAATAAAATTTTATTCAAAACTTATTAATTTAATAATCATTAATAATAATCTATTTAATTAATAACACATCCAAATATAAAATTTTTCAAATAAAAAAATTATACTTATAAGATAAATGATCAAAATACTCTTAGAACTTGATATATCGATATACGAGGTATTACATCATTCCACGTTAACCAGTTTATATGCTTCCCCTTATTGGCTTTCAACTGCTTAATTATAACTGATTAATATTATGAGAACTGAATGTGCAAAATTATTGACAGGTTCCCTTTAGAATTAACGAACCAGTTTATATGCTTCCCCTTATTGGCTTTCAACTGATTAATATTATGAGAACTGAATGTGCAAAATTATTGACAGGTTCCCTTTAGAATTAACGAACAATCAGAGTCCTTTTCGTTCTACTTCCAGAAAAATAGAAAGGAACCAACAAATCAATTAATTACTAAATTTACCTTTCCATGTCAATTACTTACAAATCATGAAAATCGCAATTAATTAAAAATTCACCTCTGTAAATGATTATTGAAAACAAGGTATGCAACATTATTAGTCTTATTATATTAAAAGGTAAAATTTTAAGTGTAATTACTAAATTATCCCTATGTGCGTAGAAAGCTTCTATCAGTTGCCATCGAGTGTCAACGGTTTAACGACTAACATATTTAATTACCCGTTTAACTTTGTCATAGAACAAAACAATGTACAATAAAAAAAAACCCTCACTTCCTACGTTCCTCCTCTTCTTCTTCTTCTTCTTCTTCTGTTTTAAAATCCAATTTTCAAAATTAATAAATTCAAATCTATTACACAATCAACATAAAAATTAAAATGTAAATATAAATAATTAATTAAAAATAAAGTGAAACTCCAGCCCCAAATTGAAGAGAGCCCTAATTGTTTTTTTTTTCTTCCCCTTAGCCGCATAATTAGTCCCAATCAGCCATCATTTGACTCTAAATATAATTTCATATAATTAATTAGTTAAAATAACTCAAGACTTATAAATTAATTAAGACTCGCCCTCCGATACCGTACAATAGTACAAATATGTGTAGAATGATAAAATATATTATCATAATAAGTAGATAGATATATTATAAACCAGAAGCAATAGATCATGGGATTTATATTTCCTATACATGTGATGTATCCAAGAATTTCAAGAATGGAGACTCATATTCATAATATGTCACAAGATTTTTAATCATAATAAAAAATATTAGAATAAAATAAAGTATGTCATTAATTAAAAATATACTTTCATATAAAGATAAATGATTAATTATAATAAATTATGACTGATTTGATTCTAATCTAGTCATATGCTAATTCATTGATTATGATAGATATAATTGTAATTCGTACCTTTACCAACTAATTTTGTCAAAATATTTTAAATTCATTCTTATTTTTTTTTAATCAAATTTATTATTTATACAAATTAATAGAAATTTATATGACAATAGATATTATATTATTATCATATATTTCATATGATTTATTATGCTATTGTTTTAATCTACACAAGAGCTTGTATATATCATAAAACTAAACTTATTTGTTATTCCAAATATTAAAAAATGATGAAAAAAAGACAAAGGAAAAAACTATTTCCTACGTAAAATTAATTAACTTTGATTATAAATGAAAAAATAAAGAATTTATTTGAACAATATTCATGTAAATATAGTAAAGGGGCCATTTCATCCGTAACAATCCCTATAAAGAAGAGTTAATAATACACGTGTTCCTGTGGAGCTTTATTTATCTATAATTAGGTGTAATAATATCCCTAATCCCCAATTGAATAAGTAATATTCCAAATTTCATACTTTAACAAATGGGTAAATCTCATATTTTATAGTGCAACTCCCAGTAATAACCCTCCCTCCTTGTTTCCCATCACAGCCAACTCGGAAGCTCACCAATTATGCCATCAAGACACAACTTACAATTATTGTAAGAAAGATCTCTTGTGCATTGAGCTAAAACCGTAAAGTTTCTTTGATTCTCCCGTTTCCAATTCTCCTGCTGCATACAATTTGGGGTTTACAGAAGCTTTCTCGGCCAAATAGTTCAACTACTTCTTGCTCTTTTGATTGAATGTCACTGGGTTGCTCACATTGTTTACGTTCGACAAGTACAGCTTGCTTCCATTATCGATTTGACCGAAAAAATCTTCGTTCGAGTACTTCAAGAAGCAATTGTCGTAGAATATATATAACCGCTCGTTTGCTGTTTGGGCAGTCCTTCCGAATCGTGCTGCTTGCATAAGCAACGCAGGTTTTGCAATCTAATGTTGAAACATCACCTCTGCAAAGAGCAAGGCCATGAACTTGGTTTGGGTTTTGACCCATTGAAATGAGACCAAAACCTGTAGGAGAGTTTGGGAGTAGAGATATCCCATGAACTTGTTCAAGTTTGGTTGGTAAGGGACATTAGCAGTGAAATTTTCAGTTGAACAAGAACGGAAGAGAGGATTGATGTTGGTTCCGAAAGCAGTTTGGAGAAGCAAAGCAAAGCTTAACAAGTAGAGAATAGAAGAAAATCTCAGGGAAGACATTGATGGAAATTCGGCATTAGGAAGTTTGTGAGGATATTGATGGGCTTGTATTTATAGTGAAATTTATTCTGAAACTTGGTAGAAAAGTTCAAGAGGTTGGCATCTTCTTGTTATGTCGTAGATTGTCTCTAGTATCCAAGGCGACGACAAGAAGTTATCAACTGTGATGGATGTTGAGAAATTCAATGAGGGGTAACCGGTAAGCTAGCTAAACGACACCTGCGAGTGCTGAAGTAGTAAATCAAGGAGGTTCTTTTTTTTAAATAACGCTCGAGGTACAATAATTTTTTACACTGTATTAATTAACATTTTTTTTTATATATAGATACTGTATTAATTAACATTTTTTTTATACGTTAATAAATAATACTCAAGATACAATAATTTTTTATATTATATTAATTAATATATTTTTTTTATATGTGAGAAAAACTCATGACTTCATCACTTTAAAAAGAAGATTAGTTATTATGAGAATTGAACTAAGACACGAAATCCATATAAATTATCTCCAACTATCAAATCATCCTAAAAAATTTTTGTATTAATTAACATAATATATCATTATATTGGTTATCATATAATCTAAATTATTTATTTTTAATAATTATATTAATTTTATATTTTTATTAAATGACAATAATATGCCACAGTATTATATTCATAAAAATTTATACAAAATATTAATTTGTATTTATAGTACCTTAATTTTTTAAGTAACATAACAAGATTATATACTGTTAGTGAATGTAGTAAATTAATTATGTCCTATTAGGTTTTAAGATCCACTAAAATGGCTTAAGGTTCTTAATTGAAGAATTCAAAATCTTAACCGTCTGATTTATAAAAAATTTTCAAAACAAGAAGTGATCTAACGGAGAGATTTATAAAAATAATAACACTAGTTATCTCAAAATAAAATCTAAGACGTGTTAGGCGAGTAGGAATGCATTTAGTAGATAGTAAATTTTTTATTTTTTCTAAATAAGTGTTCATCAGATTGTTTAGATCATCCATTTAGATTCTAAAGTTGAGTAAAATGTTTCGTTTGTCATGAAGTTTCTCACTCCCCTTAAACAATGATCATAGTTCTGAGCCCTGACTTGTTCTGTCACCGGGTAGGAAAGAAAATAAAGCTGAAAAAGGGTTATCCTATTTTAATTTATTTATTGACTAAGTCCTAATATTTGTGTGATATCAAGTTTCAACCAAACCTATGAAACAAATAATAAAATAAAGATACATACAAAGATTATGTTTCTAGCAGGTATGCATTAATAAATCAAGGTTTGAAAAAATATTCTTAGAATACAAATAAGCAATACCTACAATGTTTTATAAAAGATGTATCATGGACAATTTCCCTACCTGCAGCGTCTGAATACGTGTCTTGAATTTTAAGAAATTGTGCATACTCATATCATTGAAATCCAAATTGTGATCAAGATGTTAGCTGGAAAAGAAATTAGCTCAGTTATCATATCTATAGAGGAACTATTTCACTAATTGTAACCCCATTCACAAATGGTTGTGATGAAGCCGCTTTAGATTTATCAGATTGAGATGTTCTAGGGTTCTCTGGAGCTGATACTGGACTTTCCCAGGAGACAAAATATGCTGGTTTTGAGGGGTCTGGAGAAGTTATAGAGTAGCTACTGAGCATGGTCACAATCTCGGACGTGGTAGGTCTATCAGCAGCAGCTTCTTGAACGCATAATAACCCAATGTGGATGCACTTCATTACTTCAGATTCCGGGTATTGCTTACCCAGTGCTGGATCCAACAGCTCAGCAGCTGTTCCGTTGGTCCAATGTTGCCATGCTGTAACAAAGTTGAACACTCTGATTTAGATCAATCACGGAAATCATGGACATTCAGCAGAAAATAGTATGGAAGAACACTTACATAACTTGAAAGATTCACTGTTCTGAAACTAGAGTTCTTTTGACCAGTAAGTATTTCCAAAATTAGAACACCATAGCTATAGACATCTGACTTAGTTGAAAAGTGCCCATTCTTAACATACTCTGGTGCCATGTACCCACTTCAAGAGTTCATTCCGTTCACAAACAAATAATGGTTAGTGAGACTTCACACGTGTTTAATGTAAACATAACTGGTAGTAATTTAGTTGCAGAGTAGCAGCTTCATACTAATGTTATTGTGTAAAATGTGTACTTACTATGTCCCAGCAATTCGTTTTGTGTTTCCTTGAATCTGGCCTTCACCAAACAGTCTTGCCAAACCAAAATCAGAAATTATGGGATTCATGTATTCATCTAACAGGATATTGCTAGTTTTCAAGTCTCGATGAATGATTCTGAGCTGGGAATCTTCATGCAAGTAAAGTAACCCTCGTGCAATCCCAGCAATGATTTTATACCGTCTTTCCCATTCCAGAGTAAAACGTCGGTTCTTATCTATCCCACCCAAAAATTTTCAGATTATTGTCCGCATGGATGATAAAGGGAAGCAGGAAAAAAAATAACTAAAGAAAACAAGGTAAGCATTTGATATAAATTGTGCATCGAAATTGGTTAGCTGATAGAGAAAAGAAACAAAAAGGCAAATTATCTGTACCAAATAAAATTTTATCCAAGCTCCCGTTGGGAAGGTATTCATAGACAAGTAGCTTCTCTTTCTCCTCTAAGCAGAAACCCAACAGCCTCACAAGGTTTCGATGCAGCAGCTTAGCAACTAAAATCACTTCTGTTTTTAGCTCTTCTAGACCTTGCCCAGAGTTCCCTGACAGCCTTTTGACAGCTATTTCACGTCCATCAATCAGCTTTCCCTGCAGGAATATACGGATGCTTGAGAAGTAACAGAGTGGAATAACATAGCACATATAATACCCTCAAAAATAGAGTACCTTGTAAACTGGACCAAAACCACCTTCTCCAAGCTTGTTTTCATCAGAAAAATTTGTTGTCGCAACTTTAAGTGTATCTAGTCCAATCAAAAGTGATTCCGCGCTTTTATCTTCTTCCTCCAGAGTATTATCTGCATTCCAAACAAGAAAATCATTTTAGATTGCTTAAACTTTGGAACAGGATCCAAAACCGAAAGTGAAAATAGTTTATTAGATTCCTTGTAGCAAAAGCACAACGTCTAGAGATCAATACTCCTCATTCCAACCTTGGTTAAAGGCTGAGATTAATTTGCATCAATGGACAAATTTCATAAGCAACACTGACAATACTTAAAAAAGAAAAGAAACGAAAAGGAAAATGCTTTCTGGGCAGGGAATACTGAAATTGTGACTATGTATTATCATCTATTTTGACACTGTTGACAATTATGACAGATCTAATTAACATCACTGGATCCTACTGCTAGAATCTTTAAAAAATTTAGAAATTTCCAAGTCAAAGCTTGAATAAATTAGAGAAATAAAGTGATTACCAACTCTTTTTTTCTTGCCCTTTCTCCAGAAGAAGCAACCACAGGCTATTAATATAGCTATGACCACGATAACAATGATTCTTGAAGTGCTCTTCTTCCCTGCATTAACAGGATAATATCATCAATTCATGTTTTTTTGACACTGTTATTTGTAAAATCTTGATTTCTCGATGTCCATTTATTTGGATAAAGGCTGCAACACAAATTTGATTGAGACAAAGAATAATTCATGGAAAAAGCACCAGATATTACCTTTAGGGATGGTTGAGTTACGGTCAATCAGAGTGGGAGGAGATGGAACAGATGCGGCTTCGGGGGGTGGTGTTGAATGCATAACAAATGAATATACTTCGAACCGGAGGTTGCAAGCCAGAGTGACGACCTGACCACCTTGTTTTCCATCACAGCAGTTTGTAATATCATTAGTGATATCCCGAAGGCAGATGGAGCAACTATTTTCTTCTAAGTCTCTGGTGCACTGCATCATAGCATATATATTGACAAAATTTGTATAATTGATGCTTCCAGCAGCAAATTTAGAAGGACTAGATGCTGCTCTGGAGGATAACGTTCCAATTAAATTCCCCAACTGCTGGGTAAAAAAAGCGGGGTTTGTTGCGTTATAAACATTGGATGTCATAAACACTCGTTCATAAGAAATAGTTGAGAAGAAGCGCTGGTCTGAGAACCTCAATGAACAATAATCATTGGCTATAAATGCTTCCCTCTGTTTGCCACAAAGTTGGGTAATCTCTTTAGATGCAGTATTTGCACAAGTTTGGCACTCGTCCTTCGAGATATCAGCTCTGCACTGTATTAGTCCATAAACCATGCTAAGGTTCTGTCCTACGCTAGTATTGTAGAAGCCTGTTAGGGAAGCATTGGAAGCTAGTGAACTTAGGGTGATGTTCAGATTTCTCTCATAAGCACTCCCAGAAGTGTAATTATTTGCATAATCACAAAAGTTATATTTTGCTCCTAGGTCTTGGGCTCGAATGGGGTAGTACAGATAAAAAAGACCCGAAAATATGAATAATTGACGAGTGACTAGAGTAAGAGAATGCATTATGTGATTGGCAAGGAGGGTCTAATGCTGAATGATAAAACCTTGACATAAAACTCAGCCCCATATTCTGAAGGAAGAAAGCTATGATTATATACTTATGATGCGAAAAAGATCGACAGAAATAAGTTTACTGTAATCTGAACAAGGTGAATTTTGATGAACAAAGACCAAACTGATGCAGGAATATAATCCTATAACTTTTAACATTTCTTCTACATGTCAATCATGTGACTCGGTCAAATTCTCAGTTGATTTAAAATTTTTTGGTTCTTTTCAACATGCATATAGATCCCACCACAAAATCCAAAAGACTTAGACCTGATTTAAGTCCCTTAATGCAGCTCCAGATGACTAAACCTCATTACAATTCACAATATAGCTGAATCGACCAAAGGTTAAGACTAACTATTCTCAAAGCAGTATTCTATTTCATTCTAGTGAAACAAGCAATATTTTTTACAGTCAAAAGCGAAGACTTGGAAAAAATAGCCCCATTAATTTTCCCAGCAATATATAAGTACCCTATTCTAGAGACTGGTTTTCAAACAACAAGCCGGCCTTGGGGATAAGACAATATACAAGTAAAACTAATCAAAAATCTTAAGAATACAGCTAATATACTTTGATAGTTATACAAAATAAAACAATTGTTATGATCAGCACCGAGTTATCAGAAGATTCATAAACTGCCCCCGGGTGCATCAAAGTAGATCAGTATATGAAAATCAATTCATCAAAGTAAGTGCATATGTTCCCCAAGCATACCGTTTTTGAGGTTGTCTTCTTTAAAATGATTTGAAAAATACAGAGTATATTCCGCGTCGAATTATAGATTCCGAAGAATTCAATTATAATATATAAATATTTTTTTGTTCTTATTTTCTTCGCTTTGTGGGTTTGAGGTAAGGTCCGCGTTCTCCATTATTTGTTTGTATTTCTTTATTTTTCTATAACTTATCACATTATCATAGAGATTTTATTTAAGAAAAAAATAAGTTAACCAAATCATTTTTAACACAATATGATAAAATAATAAAAATAATGGTGCAATTTGGTTTTAAATAGGGAGCAATCCAAATCCCCCTTCTTGGGCAAAAAACAATCACCCCTTTTCTTAAATCAAAGTTAATTCACGCCATCGATTACAAAAAATAAACGATTGAGATTAAAATAAATTTAAAAGAGGGGGTGATTGTTTTTTGCCCAAACGTCATTGGGCAATTTGGATTTCCCCGTTTTAAATATAAACTCAAATCCTATTTATTGTGATTTTTATTTTTTAATTACGATTTTACTATTAATTATATGTCATTAATTAAGTTAATCATTCATAGAATCATTAAATAGGGTTGCCAGCACGTAGAGGGAATCCAAGTATTTGCGAACATAATTTAAAAATATCTTTTTCTTCTTGAAAGTTTTCTCTTATTTTACTTCTTTCATAGTAAAAACAACAACTCTCTTTTCTTCAGTTTTCTCTACCTGAGAAAGGGTTTTATGGATCTTTTTTCAGTAAATTTCTCTCCTTTTTTTCTATTTTTTTAATGTTTTTTTTTTCTTTTTTATTTTAAGGGCAAATTTCTCCTTTCTATGATGGTTTTTAATCAACTAAAACCAAATTGTGTGATGGTGATGTATGGTTTTGTTTTGTTTTGTAGAATAAAATGTTTCTCTTTTAAATTTCAAGTTTTCGAAGAGCAAATTTAAAAATCTATTGTAAATCAGGGGTGGTTATAAACGAACTGTTACTTCATCAATCAAAAGAACCAACTCTAATAATGGAGGGTGTTATGTGGACTAAAAAAGGACTCTTATTTGTTTAACAAATTTTGTGCACATTTATCTCTTTTTCTTTAGTGATTGTTTAAAGATTTTGATGATATGGTGCTGACGCTGAAATAAATTTATTATGATGATCCTAATGTATTAAAAATTATTGGTGCTGGTTGTACTTGTATTCTTTGGGGTTTGAATGAAATATTTCTGCTTATTCGCAAGCATATTATGCTAATTGCTAAACGTCACACGTATATTTGTTTGTTTCAATACATTAAAAAAAAAACGTATGTCCGAGGGATTGAGGGACCCAAACTAGAGAAGAAGAAGCCCATTTGGCACTTTTTCTTTCCCTTCGTAACTCTAGTGAAAAAGGAAGTGGTCATAAAAAGAGACATACTAAAAGCAACGACCTCCATTCTGATTAAACCCCAATTTGTTATCAATTTGTCAATATAATACAGTTTCATCATTTAATTTTAAAAAAAGAACAACTTAGAATTAGCAGTATATGATGTACCACGTCGCACTGTTAGTATGATCCATATTATTAATGTGAACATATTATTTAATTTGTAGTAAACTCGTAATAAAAATAGACTTATTTATTTGTAAAATTTGCAGAAATGGATGTCACTTTTATAATCTTGAATTCATATGAATCGAGATAGTCGGCTCAAAAGAATGGAATAGACTAAATCAAATGGTTTATATAACCGCTCGAATTAATGGACTACACTAAATCAAATGATGCGTATGACACACTTAAAATTTTCTCTTAAAGTAAGTGTATAAAAAAAGAGAGAGAGAGAGAGAGGGAATTCCTTGTGCGAGTGAGTCTGCGTGCCAGAGTTTGAAAGTTGAAAGATAATTATTATAACTATTGAATTCTGTTTGAAAGGTCCATTATTGGATCCTCTTTTCCTGACTAATAATTGGATCCAAGACCACGACACCTGGCTTCATCTAGGGCTTAATGACTTTCCAACATGGAAGAAGCCAAAATTTCTTACCAGCTTCCAATGAAAATGATAAATGGGACAACAGTTGGTGATGTCCACGATGTACAACAATCTTGATTTTCTACTAACCATGTCTTCACATACGGTCTATTGAGATAACCAAATGCTCGTTTTCCATTGTTCAAGTTGAGAATCCAACGGAATCAGCAGCTGTCAAATACTAAATTAATGAAACATATTCTATGAATTCATGTGTATTAGCTCTTCTTCTTTGCATTCTCTAATGGCGATTTCCATCACTCGACCAGCTGAAGATGGTAAAACATCACAGCAGTGTCTTCTTGGAGCTAGTAACTGAGAACATGGAATTAAATCACATTAAGTTTTGGGTTGCGAGTATATGAATACTAAGAAATTAGGTAGATTGAAAAGCAATACCTGTTTGATAGTAAGGTCTAGCTTCTGTGAGAACACTCTGATTTCTTCAAGTTTCCTTGGAGAACCTATGTAGTTTGTGCAATTTTGATATGATTTCTTGTAGTTTGTCCTAATTCCTTCCCCATCAGGAGATACACTATCCAAAAAGAAAATAGTGGGTCTCTGGCATGGATCAGAGTGAAGTTGTCTTGTCTTAAAATTATAAGCTCCTTCTGAAACTTTTCCTTTTTTCCATTGCTTGAATGTCTCTTGCACAGGAAGAATGTCTGGGAGATAAACGTGGTTTCCATGCACCTGAACTGCATAACCCCATGACACAGAAATGGTCCATGAAAACCAGCGATCATAGCATACTGTTTGTTGCAAAAGTCTCCCTGAATCAATGTTTGCAGCTTTAAATAATCGTTCCAGCGCCTTGATTGCTGTCATGTTGGGAAAAATAGGATCCACATGATCCAGGTGATGGACTGATACTAATGGTGTCATTGGATGTGCCGCCAACAAACCAAAGATATTGCCACGAACATCGTACTGGTTGGATTTGACATACCAAAAACAGAGAAAAAAAATTTAATATTTGCCCAAAAATAGCTATACTATTCTAAGCTAACAAGTTAAGCAATTAGCACCTGATGGAAACCAGGCTCGTGTGTTAGCCCAACACCAAGCTCCGACAAGCAAGAGTAAACCCTGCCGTCACTTCCATAAAGATGAGGATACCGCAGTATACATGAATCAAACACCTTCGCAAAAACTTTAGCCAGAGGATAACTTATGGCAAACCCCGCTCCACCAAAAGCCATTTGAAAACTGAAGTATCTGTTTTGCTCATGAATTTCTGAATTTGATCCGATGTAATACCAAAGCTCATGATCATATTTCGAAAGAATCTTCAACAGATTCTCCGGAAAGAAAACAGTGTCATCATCACCAAAAATAAACCATCGCACGTCAGAGTGATTAAGAGCAACAGTCTCTAAGACAACTCTTGCCACTCGAATCGCTGATCGTAGACCTCCTTTGTACGTGTAACGAAATTGTGAAGTGTCCTCGGATATGCATACTGGTGGAAGATAACTGCTATCATTCTTATAGGAATCTGCATCAGCCGGCATACTTTCAAGAAACACACATCCTCGCATTTGATTCGGTTTCCACCAGAGCTTAACGTATTCTTTCCGTTTTGGCCATGAATTCTTGTTTGAAGCGATTCCAAAGACGATATGCTCCAACGTGGTCGGTGCATAGACATCATGATGCGAAGAAGAGAATATATCAGAAGGCTTGGAAGTACCAACCAGAAAGACTGAAACAAGAAGATATATGATGCATACAGAAGAAGAGATTAAAATGAGGTTTATTAAACGAGATAAAGATTGTGTTTTGAACATGGAATAGAGAAACTGCATCTTTGCCTGGAAAGATAAAAAAAGGAAAGAAGACGAGGAAGAACTGGGTTCAGACAAACAGAATCATAAATTAGGAAACTTTTTTTGCTTTTAAAATGTAGTTGAAGTTGCTCATCTAAAGAGAGTGGACGGGTTTGAATCATATATACCTACCGTTTACCCCCTGAATCCACGGCGGAAGTATACAAATTTTGACACATTTACGTTTGGTATTCCTCCATCTGCCCCTCTAAAAGAAGGTAGGTGTTTTTGCATAGAAGTCTGCTCTCTGGACAATCAGAACCGTCCAGATGGAGATGATCAGATATAACCTAAGATCTGATGACATTGCCATTTTGACCAGAGGGGGGTGCGTTGGGGCATTTTGTCTTAATTAAAGACTTTGGGGTTGGTGAGATCCATTTAATGCGTAAAATGGGCTAATACAAAAATTACGGCGAGCAGCTAAAGTTAGAAACTGTCTCCTAAAGTTCATTGGTAGCAACACGTCCATGTGCAAGGTTTTACTTGGATTGGTAAAATGGAGTACTAATTCAGCAATTCCACGTGGTTGCGTTCATTGTTTAAAGATTGAAATTTGCAGACTTTTCTTGTTATGATAATATATGAGGATGGTAGTCGATAAAAGTAGTTCTATTATAAAGCTTTGTACCATATCCCGGATATTTGGGGCTTTATATCTAACTAAATGCACAGATTTAATTTCCCACGATAAAATTAACAGAATCCATTGAAAAGAAAAATACCCGAAACCGTCAACAGGAAAAGAAAAAGAGGTGAAAGCAATCTGTCGACGTAGAAATGATCAAAAGCAACAGAAGGATCTATGGATTAGTCTAGCCTACCTAAGTTTCCAAAAGCAGTCCGTCTTGTGCTAATTTCTAGCAAACAAGAAAAGTTCTCAGAAAATCTGTTGATTATTTGATGCAGTTAATCACAAGTAGGCAGCCAAAATATTGAAATTCGGACTGTACTGCAAAAAAATTGATTTAAAAATATTCACTCAGAAAATGTGAATACAATAAGATTTAAGAAAAATTTACCTATGGTATGGAGTAAATAGAATTTAAGAGTAATTCGCAAAAAAATTCAGACTAATACATATTATTAAAATATTAATAAAATATTTTTATTTAATATATAAATTAGGATGATTATTTATCATTTTTAATATTATTTATAAATAATTAGGTCAATTTTATTAATATTGTAAATTTTTAAAAAATAAAATTATAAATTTTAATTCTAAATATCAAAAATAATTTCTTTCTTATGATAATTAACCATTTGTGAAACGTTCAGTAATTTGTAATATAATTATAAATGTATCAATTTATTATAAATATTATTTATTAAATTATTATTAGTTTTATTTAATTTTCTTGTTACATTAAAACTTACTCATTTTGTTATCTTTTTGTAATATTTAATTTTCTGACTTTTTTAATTTTAACATACTATTTAAACTATTTAATTATAATTACTTTTACATTATTTTTATTATTCTATATTCAAATAGAATATTAATACATTTGTTATTGTTATTTTATTTTACATTATTATTTTTTAAATTTAAATTTTTTTGGATATTTGAATTTAAAATATCCAAGTTGTATCTGCACCACATAAAATTAAATATTTATATGATCATAGTAACCACGTTCTTTACCACATACGAATACAAATTCAACAATATACGCTTCGGATTTTGATTTTTGCTATCCCTAATCACCAGATCTATCAAGTCTGTTCACAAAATCAGAACTGACCCTCCTTCAAACAGATCACAAAGCTGCAATGTGATATAAAAGTGACTCCAAGAATCTTAGCATACTTCAATAAGCTATTGCAGCTTTAAACTGAGATGATATATTCTTTGAGTTTAAATTAGTCACACGAATTCTTAGATCATCAGACACTTCTCCCAGAAGAAGTTTGTTAATGTTAATGGAGGAAATGGATGAATATTTTACCAAAATCAAATCTTCCATATATCGCTTTACACTGAAGTATCTTCCCCTTTTAGGCGTGTCATCAGCATCCGCTGACTCTTCTTTCATCAATTCCATGCTTACCTGGTATACAGTTAGGTCATAATTTCATATTCTATGTCCTGGTTCTT
Source organism: Trichilia minutiflora (assembly GCA_035590515.1). Taxonomy (NCBI): domain Eukaryota; kingdom Viridiplantae; phylum Streptophyta; class Magnoliopsida; order Sapindales; family Meliaceae; genus Trichilia; species Trichilia minutiflora. The sequence goes on along the minus strand of JAVXUL010000001.1, from coordinate 2,598,510 downwards.
GGACAGCGAATGACATTAGACGACAGAAGATGGATGGAATGTTTCCCTTTTCATTTTTCACCAAGGGCTGCGTGATTAGAAACAATTGAAGGCCAGCGCCCATTAAAAATTTACAGGTGTCTGCTTGATGCCATCATCCTCAAACATCTTTAAGCCCTTTTTTTTTTACTAATTGAAGAAACAGCAGTACTACAAAAGAAATCTTAGCAGGGCTCTCAGAAATTTTACTCGCTTTCCCTGTGCTTACAGTATCAATCTTCAGATCAAATTCTTTCATTTAGAATAAAAAATCAAGATATCTGTCTTCCCCTTCCGAAGCGAGCAAGAGCTGACACATCAAATATCACAATCAGTCAAAACAACATACATTCAATTTAAGACTAGCAACAAAAACAGAAATACCCAGGTTCATTGATCCAAAAAAGAAGTTAAATTTCAGAAAATGCAGTCGTGATATTTGGAAAGGTTAAAATGACAAGTTGGCAAATACATCTACACCAAATATAATGTATGAAAGCACAGAAATTTATTTGTATAAGAAAAGGAAAAAGTTCATAAGAAGAAACATGAGACAGTAACTTAAGTACAAACTCCAGCAATACCTTCAGCTGATAATATAGACATTTTCCTACGAGCTCCTAAGAACTTTCTCCCTAATATGATAGCCATACAATGAAGTAATTCAACATGTAGCTAATAATCTGCAGGCCATGAAACAGATTACTATTGCATTTAGTCCTTAGAATTTGAAAAATAGGCCACTTCAAACTATTTTAACAGCTAAAATGTTGATGTAGCTAGAAAAATTTTTAAAAGCATGCTTGAGTAATAAACCATTACCTTATAATTCAGTGCAAAAGTTCCAAGGATGATACCAAATGCAATTTGAACTCCTTAAGCATTGCCTAATGCATCTCTTAGCAGAAGCCATTTGCAAGATGCTAAAGATGCATTGAAATCAGCTCGTTGACTCCACATTGTCTAATTTTTATAACCATCGATTCATTGTAAGAGGAAAAAACATCACAGCATTGACGACGGGGGGAAACCATCTGGAGTGAATATGAAAAATTTTTAAGACAGCAAGGACCCAAAAGTTAAAAATATGAAAGAGGCATTAAAAGACAGTCAACTACAGAATATTTTAAAATGCTAACTTCTGGACTATAAATAAAGCGTATCAAACCAATTCATTACTACCTCTTCCACATCAGGTTCTAGCTTATCTGAAATCAGTCTAATATGTTTCAGATTATTTACACCATTAGCTCTGGTGCAATTTCCAACAGCATGCTTCACATAGTTGCTTTGCACAATGCGGTTATCAGATAAAACACTTTCCAAAAAGAAGACAATAGGTCTTTTACATGTATCTCTAGGATAATCTCTCATATTAAACATAAAGCGGGTATCAGCATTAGCACCTCTCCTCCATGGCCCAAAGGTTCTCTGCAATGATAGGAGATCCGGAAGAAGCTTATTGTCTTCATACACCTGAATCACATAACCCCATGCAACTGAAACAGTCAGTTGATTTGAACGATCATAACAAACTGTTTGCTGGAAAATTCTGGCTGGATCTGCATTCACAGCTGTGAAAAGATGCTCCAGAGCTTGTGTCCTATTCATATTAGGGAAAATTGGGTCCACAGCATCCAAATGATGAAGAGACACCAAAGGTGATAATGGATGTGCAGAAAGTAGTCCAAGCACATCCCCCCGCATGTCAACCTACTAAAATAAAATTATATGAGAAGTTTGAATCTCACCTTAACCACCTAAATTGCAGAAGCCTGTATTTTAACAGAGAAATGACGATAGGAATAACACGAACACAAGACCATGACAACAACATTTAATGGCAGTCAAATCAGTCAAAGTCCAAAATAAAATAATCAACTCATCCATATGGCAACCAATCCTCATGTATTCTTCTATTGTCTGTCCACACAAGCTACACTTAGTAAGTCAACTAAAACCCAAAAAAAACAATTTGCACTATTCCGAAAAGAAAACAGAAAAAGATTGTGAAGGAGAAAACATCTCAAATCTCCTTTTGGCACAACAGATTACTAGGAACACAGCAGGCCAGGTCTCCATACCCTTTTCTTAGTATCTAAATACCTGACTTGGACAAGGTACCTACATACCTGAGTAACAAATTACATTTAAGTAAATGCTAAATTATATGTTCAACGCATATTTCCCCAAAAAGTTTTGAGAATTTCTTCAAGCAAGTTTCACAGTCGCCACTATCTATCCAAGAGACTAGGGCCAGCAGTTAAACATTTAGGGTATTCCTAGTCATCAACTCAATTCGTTTTCTATTTCTACTATTTCATCTTGTTTTCTTATCCTCATTTCCACTGAGCATTACATTTCGTTTTCTTATTTTCTTGCTTGTCAACATTTTATCTTCTACCTATAAACCCCTTCGGCACCAGTTGTGTGTACAGTAGTTTAAATTTAAGCCCTTTTAACTCCTTATTCCAACATCAATATTAACCCTACATTTGACCAAACTTATCGACTACAATTTCTCTTACCTGATGAAAACCGGGTTCATGGGTCAACCCAACTCCCAACTCGACCAAGCAGGAGAAGATTCTCGCATCGCTACCGTACAGATGAGCGTACCTCATTAAACATGAATCCAAAACCCTAGCCAAAACCCTAGCAAGCGAGTAGCTAATGGCGAACCCGCCTCCACCAAACGCCATTTCAAACGAGTTCTTCACGTTCTGTTCGTAACCCTCGCTGTTGCTCCCCACGTAAAACCACGTATGATGATTATACTTCGACAGCGTTCTCACCAAATTATCCACGAAGAAAATAGTGTCGTCATCTCCGAAAACGAACCACCGAATTCCCTCCTTCTCGTCGGTGAGGTCAACAGCCTCCTTGACCACGCGGGCCACGCGGATCGCAGACCGGAGACCCTTTGGGAAAGTATAGGGGAACTTGGACGTATCTGCGGAGATTAACACGTGTGGCAAGGTGGGGTCCATTACAGATGAACCACCAGGTACAACGCGGTCTAAGAAGGCGAGAGCGCGGGTGGAGTTGGGGGAGTACCAGAGGCGGACGTAGGAGTGGCGGCGGGGCCAGGAACTGGAGGAGGAAGCGATAGAGAACAGGAGGTGGCGGCGCGTGAGCTTAGCGGTGACAATGCTCGTGTTGAATACCGGCGGGTCAAAAAGTGCGGGATGAAGGAAAATAAGGTAAAGGATAAAGAGAAGGGAAAGGAATAAGAGAAAGTTCTTTAAGTTTGCCGGGGATAGGTTTTTGTGGAGCATTTTTGGGGAGGAAGAGAATTGATTTGGTGGAGTTTTAAAGAAAGAAATTATGGGTTTTCTTCTTCTGCTCTGGCCCTGGGAACGCATTAACAGTTCGTGGCAAAAGAAACTGAAAGTATTCAAGTGAAGTGATGATTCAGTGCAAAAATGGAACATCCGTTACTTTGTGTTTTATTTCCCAGATAAGAATCACTCGCGTCGCGTCTACGTCTAGTCTGCGCGTGCACCGAGTATTTGCAAAGCAACAGTTTTTGGGATTTACGGGCCAAATATTAAACAAAGGCCTAAATTGAGCCCCTTATTGGGTTAGATCCAACATAATACATTACAGTTTGTGTTTGATGGTGGGTGTGATACTCTGATTAGATAAGGAATATTTATGGGCCGAACATCCCTTCTCTGATTTCATTTGTTTCGAATGATGGTAAATATAACTAAAAATAGAACCAATGGTTCCATATGACACGAATCATTTCAGGAAAATGGAATAAGACACGGTCTACTCTCCAGTCCTTCCTTATCTTTTTCTATTTTTTAAACTTGTGAATCAATCGTGTAGAATTCATTGTAAATATTGTTAATTGTTTTAAATTTTTTATTTGAATATTAGCTACTTCTTCCAGACTGAAAACTCATCATATGTCTTAACTTCTTTGCTCTGGAATTTCCAACCCATGCCCAACAATGATTTTGGTTTTGACTAATTTACATTTCTTTGAAAATTGAAATGGTGGTGTTTTATTGTCTTTTGAAAATAAAAATAAAATAATATTTAATAACTTGAATTTTTAACAAAATCTAAATGATTTATATTACATTAAATCATTTTAAATAGTTGTAACATTTTTATTTTTGTGGAAAAACTGGGAATTGAAATTTTTTTTTCAAGAAAAAAGTTGAATTTAATTATTTTTTTATTCAATTAACAATACTAAATTTCCCTATGTTAATATTTATTTTGTCTAGATTTGAGATTAGGTGGCTATTTGGCCCAGTTTTTTTATTGTTTCTTAATCTCTTTTTGTTAAAAGCTGTGTCAAACATATTTAAATAAAAAGACTTTTTACAAAAAAGTCTTTTTCAATTTATGAATAAAAAAGAGATTTTAAAAAAGCTGAGAAAGAGGAGCTTTCTCTTCTCTTCTCATTAAAAATACAGATGAAATATTATTTTTGTTTCTAAAAT
>JAVXUL010000001.1:2569560-2580945 GCA_035590515.1 Trichilia minutiflora | reverse complement strand
TTCCTATGAAAAAATGTTCCTGGCCAAACTCATAGCTCTGCTGAAAAAATGTTTGTGGGCTACAAGTTGGAAATTGAACGACGCTATTCAGTTATATTACGCCAATAATGGTTTTAATGAAGTTCATGCACCTCTTCCTGTTACAAGGGATATTCTTTATGATCATGCAACTTTAAGTAGGTCACGAACCACACTGTATTTTGGAGATCTAATCAAGGAACTTCTTCTACATCTACAGCACAAGATAATCTTGCTTCCTTGTATCGTCCTCCATATTATATATATAATCTTCAATAGCCCATTTGAAAACGCAAAAGAAGTTAGCTTCAAATCAGAATAAGTGTTTGCTTTGTGAACTTACAATCTACAAAGTCGCAATGTACAGAAGAGTTTAGTTCTCATAGGGATACAAGGGAATGAAGCTGTTTCACAAACCATTAGTAATTACTTCACCTTCTGGCATGTTTATGACATACAACCGAGTGCAAGGAAAATGTGCAATTATTATAAACGGATTCTACTCCTGTAATGTTTGTCATTGACCCAATCACAGGTCAAAAGATGCGTTCATGGATTGCAATGGCTCAACCAGAAAATTTACTGGATTATCTCGTACCATTTATGACACTGGCCCAAAAAATCAGCATAAAGCTCTATATCCCAACGGTCCAGAGAAGTAATGAACTACAATGGAATAGCTCCTAGTGCTACAACATATAGCTCTATCCCAACGCTCCAGACAAGTAATGAATGAACTATAGTGGAATAGCTCCTAGTTTCATGCAACTAGCTCTATTCCAACACTCCAAACAAGTAATGAACTGTAGTGTAATAGCTTCTAGTGCTACAAGTCACAATAAGGCAGAAATTTGCACTCGTCCGAAACTTCAATATCAACCACTTAAGCATCTAAGCCGGATAAAATCTCTTTCGTAAGGTTGGAATTCTTCTTCCTGATGGTCCGAGGTTTCAGAGGAATTTGCTGCTTACAAATCCGATCAATTTGCTGCTTACAAATCCGATCCAACTGCTGTGTTCCTTTTATTCCAAATTGGAGGGAGCTGTCACATATCAATTTCAAACAATTTCAAGCTATTCTAGGATTTTTGAAGAGTTTGGATTATAAGAGTTTATTGACATTTGATGAATCAGGCCTTGCTAACTCCATCTCAGTTATCTTGGAGTAATAGACATACACTTTTTTTTTTTCATGTCTTACATATATAAAATGTTTGTTGTCTTTACTAGTATTTGAACTCAAAAATTGGGATACTACTTAAAATTATTAGCAATACTCAAATAGTATAAAAAAGTTCTTATTAACTTGTATGTTTAGATTAAATTAAAATTTGTTCAATCAAAACTTTATAATTAAACTAAAATCTACTCCTCAAATGATTAATAAAAATTTTGTTTTTAAAAAATTGTATTAAGTTCTCATAATTTAACTTGAAATATTATATTAAAATCATTTTTAAATATTAAGAATACAATTATTGTTTTTAAATTATATTTTAATTTTTGAAAACTGAGTTGATAAAGTAAAACAGGAAAGATGTTTATTTTAAACCACAAATGAAAAAGCATTTTCAAGCCTTCCTCTTTCCGATTTAACATTCTTCATTTTTCAACGTTAGTATAAATAAGTCAAGAAAAGCCGATAAAAAAGCAGTCTTAATTCCGCGTTAAACGGCCAAACCAAAATCCTTAAATTTGCAAATTAGTCCCGCTTCCGCAACAACCTAACATTTTGCCTTTTCTGTACCCATTCCTTGTATCTCACTCAAAATCCCTCCAATTCACGTTTGAGATCCAGAGAACGCAGGTTCGCATTTCGCAATAACGTTCAATCAACGCCACTGTTACTGTAATTATGGCCTGATCCGATCTGTATTCATTAGATCCAATAGGTTAATTTCATTTTTTGGAGAAATTAATTTCATAAAAGCAAATAGGAAATTAGCATTATAATTCTCGTTTACGCGGTAACTCATACATTTCTTGATAAATTGAATCTTCCACTTCCCGTGCGTTTTTATTTTTGTTACTGGTTTAGTGAAACCTAGCAAAGAATAGAATTTGTGTTTATATCAAGATTACTTGTACTATTTATATTGAATAGTTGTGGTGCCGAATTCAACTTTTACACATTCTTCATCGTGAGGGGTAGGTGGCGTTCATTGATACTTTTACTATCTGCCTTGACATCTATGTTTGGAGGTCTAGCAGCTTCTTCTGTTAACAGTCCGCATTTAAGAAAGTCGGGAAGCAGAGCCGTAGTTTTTGATTTTGGTATGTCAAAGTTCTCAACTTTTTCGAGAGTTGACGTTTTAATGGTATTTATTTATTTATTTGTTTTGCATTGGTGGATAATTTGTGAGTATTGCTCAATTGTTGTAAAATGTGTGTCAGGTGATGAGGTGGGAAATGGTGTTGAGGAAGGTTTCTTGCAAACAGAGGCAAATGGTGTGAAGAGCGCCAGTCAACCGATGAATACTGTTTCTATCATGCCGATGAATACAGTTTCTATCATGCCTTCTCCTGTATTGTTATGGAGATTCAAGGTTTCGTTGTTAGTGATGTACTGGGATTTATCTTCTGAATGTTTATGCAGTTTGTTCAATGAGTTAGAATTTTGCATAAATGTTTATTGGCTCTATTTAACTGGAATTTATGGTAGAATTTTGGTTCATTTTATGTAATTGTTTTTCTTCTGAAGAAATAAAATTTAAAAGTATAAGCCATTTTTCATGCACTAGCTTTTAGTAATTATATGGCTTGATTATGATAAGTACTATTTTTTATTGATTTTAGATTATTTTTTTCCTTATATTCTTCTATAGTAATTTTTTAATTTAAACAATATATTTCCACTTTTAGACAATTTTTTTTTGGTTTCCGTGTATTCTTCTATAGTAATTTCTTAATTTAAACAATATATTTCCTCTGATGCTAACTTGGGATTATGTGCAGGTGCTGCTGTTCTTCGTTTGGGGTTTCATCTGCTGCAAGGTCAGTCTTTTCTTTAGGTTATTTATTGGAGGCTTCAGATTTGATGCCAACAATATATTGTTTGAAACTGCTGCTATGATGTTATTAGTAATATTTAAAATTTGCAGGTTGGATGGGATTCAGTTAGGAGGATGAGTACTGGTTTACAGGATCTTTTTCTGTATGAGGCATTTTTGTATTATAATCCTCTTCTTCTTGTGGTTAGTTGTGGTTTCGTTGGAGACAATGGATTTAGGTTGTATTCCTACCTCATTTTTTCTAGAATAATCATGTTTTCTTTTGGATTTGATATGACAGACTATGATGGTTTGGCTTTGGGGGGTAAATTTATGGGTCTTTTCCCAGGCTAATGTCAATTATGCAAAAATTTTTGATCTTGATCAAGAACATCTTACGCACGAAGAAATATGGAAGGTATTGAATAGCATCCTCACATCAGTGCATAATTTAGACACAGGCTTAGGTGTTGTTTATGTTATTTTCATACATTGTAACTACTACAATATTCTATATTTTCCAAACATTTAATACCTTTTCTATTGGGAAAACAATATTTAACTGTTATTGGCTATTCCTCAACAGTTGTTTTCTCTTTTCTGGTCTCCTTAAGTGTTTTTTTCAGGTGATAGTTTAAAAGTCAGTTTTTCTTTGAATGTCTTGCCCATTTCTTGTTGATTTCATTACATACAAAATCCCAGGGTAATTCTATGTATGAACGCATCTCCCTAGAGTAATTCCTTTTATGTGTTTTGATATTTGCAGTGTGCCACATGGATGACCATTGTTGTTCCAACTAGCATGACAGCGTATCTTTATCTTTATTCACATGGAGAAGTATCATTGGCAGCTTCACAACCAGTGTAATAGATGCATCCTCTCTTATTATTTATAAATATTTATTTTATTTTTTGAGTCTTTGCAATATTTTCTTTATATTGCATGAGTTATTTCCTATTGAATATCTGTTTCTCTGTGTAAAATTTATGTTAATTTGTATGCTGCCATTAGTTGCCTGAGCCTAGCTTAAATTTATGCATATGGTTACTGTTATCATTGAATATCTGACTGTTAAATGTAATTTTTATGGCTTATGATAAATAGTATGTTGAAGCAGTGTTAAGTTTTATCTGCTCTGCACTGCAGGTGCTTTTATATATTGCTGTTGCAATGATTTTGATATTCCCTTTCGATATTTTTTATCTGTCTTCACGCTACTACTTGTTAAGGATTCTCTGGCGAATAGCTCTTCCACTACAGGCAAGTATTTCACTTTGACCCTTTTTTTTTTTCCTATTGTATGTAGTCCATTGTGATGTTCATGTTTTCATGATTTCAAGAACAAATAGAAAAGAAAGAAAGTAAGAAGGAGAGGAAGAGAGAAAATTGGAAGAGAAGAGAATTTTAGATTGTCATTCATATTCCCTGTACTATTTGCATACATTATTTATTTATAATTCTTGCGTAACTAATTCATAACAAACTTCTTCCCCAATTGTCTAATAAAACTCGTGACCACACCTATAACAGATAACAACTTTTGTCACAGGTCAGCATCTTCTAGAACTTTCTTTTCTCATGCTTGTTCATTAAGAATTATAGCTTGGGCCAATCTTTTCCTGGGCCTCTCAATGGATTGGATCCTCACATCCATCCAAGTTTTGTTGTTTCTGATGATTTTATATATGGCTGTGTTAGTTGATGAAATCAAAAGTGATAGCTAGTTTTCTTATTCATAAATTGTCTTTTGGGGTTCTCGGTAAGACTTCTTTTTCTTTTTTTGGGATGTTGGGGTGTGGTGAGCATTGAAAAAATTCATTGAACTACAGAAATGGAAACAACACAATCAGTACATAGCATACTTCTAACAGTGCCAATAGGATTCCTTTTTCTGCCCCTTGAAGTCCGTCTGAAAAATTATGCATTCCTTTTCTAGGGTAGAAAATTATGTCTTTGTTTAGTAAATTCTAATCAGAAAAGCTAAAACTATTACCTATATGTGAATTTCCTCCTCAAACTAGGTGAACATGCATGATTGCATGTATACATGTTTGCATGAAGGTCATATTGTTGCCAAACAAATTGGCTGAAGAAGCCTTCAAGGAGTCGATCCCATAGCCTCCCATAGTGGCTTCTAGCAAAATGCAACTGAGGAACTGTATTACTGAAAAATAGAGTTTGGCCAATACATTGGATTAGAAGAGTTGCATGGAGCTGAGCCAAGGCACAAGGCCACAACATTTCTTAAATTACTGATTTGGCATGATCATTAGTCAGTCACTAAAGAACTAGCATTTCTTATTATTCCTGGGAGACAAATTCATTTTATTGTCTGAATTAATGACTTGAATTTCAAGTAGTTTATGTTCCGAGTTATACTTAAAAATTTTTTGTAATGAATACAGGCAATATCATTTTCGGACTTTTTCTTGGCTGATATTTTAACCTCCATGGCAAAGGTATGTCCACGTCCTATTGTCAAAGTATCCATTCTCCTGTACTATATGTATCTTATCTCATTTGTTCTGTGGTTTTGATATATGTTGTTGTAATGCTTTTAATTGCTTTGGTGATGGTTTACAATTTTCCCATGTTTCTAGAGTGGATTCAAAATGTGAGGTTTAAAAATTGCAAAATTTTAACTGGTTTGATTGATGGTTCAAGAAATTAGGATATTTCGATTTGGAGTGAAAATACTGCTTAAGACTGTTTCCCTTGACGCTGGTATGGGCTGATTTATGCATAAAGTTGTGATTATTCTTGGGTATTTGGATAGATACAAGTTTTTTCTATTGAGTTTAATTACTTCTACTGGTTAGAACCAAATATCTGGTACTTGCTGAGTCTATTAGGATTATCTCTGATGATAGAGTAGAAAATAAAAGGAGAAATTTGTAATGTCAGTCATACCTACATAGTAATAAATTGTCTTATGCACAAAGATAACCAAATCCATCCTTGCAGTGACCCATGCCTTTGCTGAGGATCCACCTCCAAAATAGTCAAATCATTAAAATACATTTTTGCGGCTGAATCAAGAATCATAATATTGAATTTATGTTTATTTGATTGATTTTAAGGAAACATAATAGTTTGTTAATGTAATTATCTGACAATTTCCCTGTCTTTCTAAACATTTACTTGGGACACCTGACATGGCCCAATATTGGAATAGTTGCTATAAGAATTTTATGTTTAGCCTTATTTTGGGAGTGAAAAACCAGAAATATTATATTGGCCTCACTTTACGTGTCATTGCTTTTGTATATCTTTCGATTTGTAATTGTCAAATTTTTGCAGGTGTTTTCAGATTTGGAGCGTTCAGTATGTCGAATGGTTCATCGACAGGTCGGTGTTTTGTTCATGGGCGACTCTATTAACTTAAACATTAGCTCTTCCCAAGTTTCTATTTGTTTGGTCCCAATCTGATTAGTGTTTATCATGAATTTCTGTTGTTACTCTTTAGATATCAGTACTTATGTTATTATTTAGGGCAAACCAACTTACAAAATCAAATGTTAAGCGAGCAACAAAAGTGATATACTGGATGAGAGCTTTAATTCAGTTAAGCAGCAATTATATCACAACTGGAGTTAGAGTTGAATACTGGTAATATTGATACCTAGAGCCTGTGCAAACTAGATAACAATTGGAATAGATATCATGCGTTGATCTAGAAGGCTACTTGGCCAGTGTGTTTCTCTGGCATTGTGGAAGGGGATGGTGCTGGATGGATCTAGGTAAGATATTTATCATATGCTTGTACTTCTTAATTTTTGTCTTTCAAAAGCCTATGTTTGCAAACTTTTGAGTCCAACTTCTTGGCTTGGAGAGGCAGATAGTTTATCAGATGGTTTACTGAATGGAGGAGTGAGTAGATAGTTTCTTCAAATCATATGCACGGACTTTACTACTAAATTTGCTTACATAACCTGTGGCAACTTTTTAAACTGTCATCTTGATTTTCTTTTCAGATCTGCATATAGCTACAAGGTGCTGTTTTTGTTGAGAGATTTTTTCTTGAAACATGCAGGTTGCCACTATTGCATGGTTTGAAGCTGATTCTGTTTGTGGAAGTCACTCCGTTGCAATTCCTTTAGTTCTAGTTCTACCTTACATTTTCCGTCTGTTTCAATGTCTTCGACAATACAAGGATACTAGGGAGAAAACAACCCTTTTTAATGGTAAGAACACTTAATAAAATTTTGAATTTAAAAGCATTTTAAGATTCCATTTTTCCTTTCGCTTTTCATATTTCTGGGCAAAAAAGATGGCACGTATGCAAATTTTTCCTTTTGGGAGGACATCAAATTGCATTATTGGGTATAGATGGCTAATAAATATTTCTTTTAATATATACCTGCTTATTGCATGTGTACAAGCATTTATGTAGGTACTGAAGTATTTTTGGTTTTGTTTATTACACCATTGTAACTTCACTGCCTTATGGTTTCAGCTTTAAAATATTCGACTGCGATACCTGTGATTTTTCTTTCGGCCCTTAAATATCACGCTCTCCCCGAGAGGTGGACAAACTTTTATCGACCCCTCTGGCTTCTCTCTAGTGTTTTGAACTCTTCATACTCGTTCTATTGGGATGTGACCCGAGATTGGGACTTGAGGTATGTCATCAAATGCTATTAATAACTTATCTGTTTTGGGATCTTGAGACTTAAATTCCTAATTGTCCAGCCACATTAACTTCTTTTCAATAAAGGGAGTCGTATTTCTATATAGCTCCCATATATACCAATCTAAAGTGTCACAATTGTTTTATTGTTGGAGAAGCAATTGGAGGAAAATCACTAGGTTTCTGGTTTAGATGATTTTATTTAGTAATTTCTATAAAATTCACTATCTGCTGATGCTTATATTTTTCTTGTCTATTGTATTGTGTATTTGGCAATTGGATGATGTGGTAATTTGAGCCATGATTAGACCACAGAAGGCTGAAAAGTATGTTTGCTTTGTACTTCTGAATCTTCTAGCAATGTGCCTATTAATATTCTGTCATTTTACAGTTGCTTCACTCGGATTTTCAAGTTCAGCAGGCCACATCTGTGCTCATACCTATTATATGGACGCAAATGGGTAAGAATATATGTTTCATATTTTCACGTTTCTCAGAGTAATATATCCTATAACTCTTCTTAACTTTTCTGTTTGGACTACCAACAGAACTCCTTGCTTGACATGTATAATACTTGAATTAGCATCAGCAAAATCATAGAAGCCAATGTAAACACTTTTGATTCTGACAATTTACAATTCGGTGGAGGAACTTTAGAGCATACTTGGGGAAATGCACCTGGCGCCATAGCTAATTTATAAAAATTGTTGAAGAGCTAATATTATTTAGGTTCTGTTACTGATCTCGTTTGTAAGTTTTACTCATGTATTGACACATTAATTATTTTCTTGCGTGTATTTGCAGGTCCATGTTTGGGTGATAGGAAGCAATTTGATCTTACGCTGCACCTGGACTTACAAGTTGTCTGCCCATCTCCGGCATAATTATCTTACTGTGTTCACAATCACTGTTTTGGAGATGCTCCGTCGCTTCCAATGGGCTTTTTTCCGTGTAGAAAATGAGTGGAACAAAATGAACTCCAAGTTGAATATTCAGCTCTCCGAGAAAGACATCCCAAATGAGGAATCCAAATTACTCGATTCCAACAACCACAATGTATAGAGCCACCAAACGATTTTCTTGCTTGCAGATACAGCAGGATTTCGAGGCTTTTTATTACTACCGTCGTCCTTCATGAGAAATTTTAGAAATTTTGAACCTCAATTCTGATGTTGTATGATGATGTCAAAATTCTTTTGTTCGTCGGGGGTTGATCAAATTTTAACATTGTTAATAGATGATTACAATTCGTTTTGATTGGTAATGTCATGTCAACAAGAGAATAGAGTCCTTTTCCGTTGGGTGCGTGATGACTCTACGACATGATTGGTGCCTAGATAGTTTGGATTTCAGTGAAATCGTATTTCTGGTTAACGACTTAGCGGTGAAGCGAAGACAATTTGTAATTTTGGACCCGACATTTAATGAATTGTAGCTTTCCGAAAGAGTCCCATCTTGAATTTCTACCAAGCAAAACGTGGGATCCCGTCGAATCCAATAGCTCAGATTTACTTGACACCACTCATAGTCGCCAATCTAACCGTCCAATCCTTCTAAAAACAGAACTTGCATCTCATTATGTACACGTGACAAAAACCCATTTCATTCCACCACTTGGATAAACCCACATGCAAACCAAGGATCATCCGCCCACTCTTAGCCACCCAAATGCCTCAGAATTTCTGCAATGGCCTAAATGTTAACCGCCATCGAGTGCAGTAACCACCCAAGCCGGCCGCCGGAGCCGAGCCAAATCGAGTCAACCACACCAAGGGTCCTAACCATTATCTCTTGTGTGCTAGAAAAACTAGTGGCTAGAAATGACAAACTAGCGGATAGCTTGAACCAGCAGCTGACGAATGGGATGAACCATTTCCATGGATACCCTCGTCTTGGAGAAAGCTTGAAAGGTTTCCATGGCGTGAGGGCACCGAATATAAGCATCGCTAAGTATCTGGAGAGGCTATACAAATACACCAATTGTAGCCCGTCGTGTTTTGTGGTTGGTTATGTGTACATAGACAGACTGTCCCATAAGTATCCTGACTCGCTTGTGGTGTCGCTGAATGTGCACAGATTGATTGTCACAAGCGTCTTGGTTGCTTCAAAGATGATTGATGATGTGTGAGTCTTCATTCTCTTTATATCTCGCATTAGTATTTGGTAGTTGTCTGAATAGAAATTATCGGTTCTTCAAATGCTGATTCAATTGAGTCCGTCGGTTTCAATTAAGCTTTTTGGGAACGCTGAAGTAAATTAAGAGAGAACAATCTTCAAGTCTCAACTTGATGTTTTAATCTTAAAGTTATTGATCACTTTCTTCAAGTACTCTCTCTATACGAAATGGGTTTACAAAAATATGATGTGTTGGTGTCATTTAGCAGAATTGGTTTCACTCCACCTGGACTTACTGAGTTACTGTAAAATAGAAAGTTGAGTGGTTGCAATTGCAATAATGATCCCAATCAAATTCAGTTCAACTTCTCTTTCCTCATTGAATTTTGAATGTGCAGACACTACAACAACGCATTCTACGCACGAGTTGGGGGAGTGAGCAATGCTGAATTGAACAGACTGGAACTCGAACTGCTTTTCCTTTTGGATTTTGGAGTGACCGTCAGCTCTCGAGTTTTTGAGAGCTACTGTTTTCATCTGGAAAAGGAAATGCTTCTGAATGGCACCGTCTATCAGCAGAATGATCATCCAGTAGATGATGTAGCTGAAATATCAGTGGAAAATAGAGAGAGTTGCTCCCCTCCCTCAAGTGGACTCACCTAAAATTTTCTTTTATTACTTCCCGTTTCGTCAGTGATTCTACAAAGTAATTTATGCCGTCGGAGTCATGGGCTTCATTATTCATGCTTCTATCATATAACCCATGATACAAATTTTACGTTTTCTGTTCAATAACTGTAAGACTAGTTGTTATTTAATCCTGCACTTGTCAAATAACCCATGTTGACAAGTGAAGGTGGAAGCCTGGACTGGACGGTTAGTTTGCTCACGTATCTATCTGACATAACTGTGTTCTTGAGTGGTTGAGCATTAGTAATTTCATTCTCTTGTGCCACTTTCAGTTTCAGTTTCAGTTTTCTAGTTGCATACTGCCATGTTTTATGATAATATATTCCATTCAATATGTAGATATCACATATTTATATATATGGTTACAAGGTGAGCAACAATCACCACTTTATGGTTACGGGGTGGATGCAGACATCCGTTTGATATTGTTTGCTTTTATGGATTTTGAGTTGAAACCGATGTATGGAATCTATTGATGTAAGATTTGGTTGTATTGGTAAATTGAAAGATGGTTGTACAACATTAAATTTTCTAATAGTAAACATGTTAGTTTAATAGGAAAAAAAAACCAATTCATGTCAATTGATTTCAACTTAAGAGTATAATTGGATCAAATTATTTATTAAACTATTTAAATTTAGTTAAATATTTAAATTTGATTAAATAATAGTCTAAGTTGAGATTGAATTTAAATAATTCTTTTAGTTAAATTTGAGCATTATAATGCTCACGAGTTTAATTAAATATTTATTATTTTATATAACTTTAAAAATAATTATTAAAATTTTTAAATTTTATAATAATAATAATTTAAAACAACAGATATTAAAATTTAATCTAATTAAATTTCAATAAATTAAATATCTTAATAAATTAAATTTAAATATAAAAAATATAAATTTAATCGAATTTTAATTTTAATTTATTAAATCAAATCAAAC
>JAVXUL010000001.1:2545923-2569460 GCA_035590515.1 Trichilia minutiflora | reverse complement strand
CCACTGGGAGCGTCCTTTTTATTTATTCTTATTTCTTGTTGTAATCAGGATCACGGATTTTGAAAGAAATTGTAATGTTACAGTTTGCAAGGAAATATTTATTATTATTGTTTTATAACTTAAGTTGAAAATGATGTGAAATTTTATCTGCCATGGATCTGATGGTGAATGTGTTAGAAATGTTTGTGAACTATTTTGAGAAAATAGGTTGTTATAGTAGCCTTACAGGCCCACAGGTTGTATCCTGTGTGATTGGGTACACCCTGAAGGTCTGTGACGTTGTCACAGGTGGGACCCACGGGTCGGGTCGTGACACTGTCCATCAGTGGAAGGAAAATCGAGTAGATGATATTGTTATAATGTGATTCAAAATGTATTGAAGCAATCTTGGTTAAAAACAAGGAGCTGCAGGAACTCAAGAAGGTTGAAACAAGTTGCTGGAAGCTGAAAGCAAGTTGCAGGGCACTGATGCAAGTTACTGGAAGCGGGAGCAATTTGTATGAGTCTTTTAGGTGGATGGTTAGTTATTGAAAATGGATATGTTAAAAAGTTATAACTGTGACAAAAGCCAAGGTAACAGATCCTTGTAGTTTAAATTCAGCTGCGTGTTGTAAAAGATACATAGACAGAAAAACTGATGTAATTACTTCTTTCTTGATAAATAAAATTATGAAAAGTTTCTAGTGTTGCATTCCTTTCTTGTTATAATTCTTTCCTTCTTTGCATCAAGTTTCTTAGTTATGGTTTTTGTGTTGTAAGCTGATCGTATTTTAAGTTATGTAAATATAGCTTTGATCGTGGTATTGATTTCTTGGGGTTGTGATTCATTTAAACTATACATGGTATCAATGCCACTAGAAATAAGAAGTTATAATGTCATTTTCAAAGTTTTCAATTGAGAAGTTTGTAGGAACTAATGACTTCAATCTTTGGAAGATTAAAATAAGGGCTTTTCTAGTGCTTGAAGGACTGGAAGAAACCTTCCAGAAGAAGAATAGATGTCAAAAACCTTGACTGATATTAAGAGGAAGGAAATCATCAAGAAAACATATAGTAAGAGGAAGGTGTTGTTACTAGGTGATGTAGTCCTCTATAAGGTATTCAAAGAAATAACAGCTCTTAGAATTTGGTCAAAACTGGAAGTAACGTATAATAGACTTTATATCAAGAATTTATGCTTTTCAGTTAGATAAAAAGGGATTTGTGAAAGATTATCTTGATGAATTTAATAAATTGATCTTGAAACCATAGAATTTAAGATTGCAGATGAAGATCAGGTTTTAATAGTCTTGACATTCTAAGTTTTATGAGCATTTTGTAAATACCTTATCATATGGGAGAACATTATTGTCAATAGATGATGTTAAAGCATCACTTAATTCTAAATGGTTGACAAAAAAGAATGATGAGAAAGAATCAAGAATAGCAAAAGGCTTGATGGCAAGAGGAAAGTTAGAGAAAAGAAATGTGAGATAGAAGATTGATAAAAGATTAAGATCGAAGAGAAAAAAATTGAAATGCTTTCATTGCCATAAAAGGACATTTCAAACGAGACTGTCCAAAAAGAAAGCATAAGAAAGCTGAAAAGGTTGTGAATAAGGGAGTAGATGTTACCGTGGCTTCACAAGAGGATTACAAAGATGTATTTTTATTAAATGCGTTAGACAACAAACCTGAAAGTGAGTGGATAATAAGCTCTGGGTGTAACCTTTCTATATGTTCTAATAAATCTTTGTTTTGTTTATTTGAGGCTATTAATGATGGTAAAGTCTTAATGGGGAACAATATAGCTTGTAGTGTGCAAGAAATAGGTAATGTTAGGCTAAGATTGTATGATAGAACCTGTAAAATTTTATAACAGGTGAGGTATGTTCTTGAATTAAAAGAAATCTGATTTTCTTAGGTATCTTAAATAAGTCTGCCTATAAGTTTAAGTCAGGAACTAAAGTCCTTAAGGTTACTAGAGGATCTTTAGTTATAATAAAAAAGGATTAAGAAAAATGGATTGTATGTTTTAGAAGGTGTTGAGGTGTGAATACGAATATGCCTGTTGCATCACCGGATCCTCACCGGAGAAAGTTGATAGTCGGATCCTCAAATATAGAGCTTCATCTCCAAGCTCCTGTAAGATAGTAACACTATATTTTTCGACGGAAAAACTCTAATGCCTAAGTCAACGAATATAGAAGGGAAAGTAAATAATTCTAGTAAACGGAAAGAAAGGAAACTGAAAGTTTAGGTAAACACAAGGTAGAAGAAATAGAATTCGAACCCCGTTGCTGCTAATTTTGCCTCTTTATATAGGACCCTTGGGACATGAGTGAAGTGACTTGACATCAGAGAATGAGAATGATGGAATACTGTGCCTTAGGATAGTGTGCCAGTCGTTTTTTTATTTAAGAGATGTGACACCCATCAGACTTGTTAATATCAGACTTTCTGAAATTCGACGAGAGATAGGACAGATAGCTAGATTGTATTAAGGCGACGCCTTTTACTATAAGGTCCTTAATATTTAATCATTCTCATTTTTGGTGATCTTCAAGGACTAATGACTGGGTCAGGTTTTTCTAGGAGTCTGTCAATCAGGAATCCTGGGTGGTAGGCAGGCAGGGCTCCTACGAGATATAAGTCAAGGATCTTGGATAGTGGACAGTCAGGGTTTCTGAGAGATGGGTGATAAAGTGACATTGTTGCGGCGTTTGAGATAACAGACGTCTACTTGGGAGGCCTCCATGTGTCATCTAAATTTTTATCCAAATAGAAGGAATAGTTATAATTGGTTAAGTAAAACCAGTCTGCTCTTCAAAAATAAATAGTCTCATGATTTGGCTTAAAAGATTAAGACAGTAAGTAAAAAATGTTTGATAGAATTAAAAAGATAAAGGCTATCAAGCAATCTTGATGAAAGTTCACTTAAGTTTTGCAAGTCTTATATGTATGGGAAACATCATAGACTAAAATTCAATACTGAAAAGCACATAATAGAAGGTGTATTGGATTATATGTACCCTGATTTATGAGGCTCTACTTAGGTACACTCTTTAGGTGGAACAAGATATTTTATTTTCTTTATGGATAACTTTTTAAGAAAAATATGGGTGAAGGTGATGAGAACTAAAGACCATGTACTTGAAAAATTCAAGACTTAAAAAGTTTTGGTAGAAAATAAAAAAGGAAGAAAGATCAAAGTATTGAGAATAGATAAAGAACTTGAGTATTGTAATAGAGAGTTTGATAGTTTCTATAACCTACATAGAATTCAAAAGAAAAGAACTATGAGATACACCCCTTAGTATAATGGAGTTGTTGAAAGGCTTAACAGGATATTAATAGAGAATATGAGATGAATGTTATCAAATGTATATTAAGCTAAAACTTTCTAGGGCATAAGCAATCATTACAGCAGCATATCTAGTGAATAGATGTCCTGCCACCACTTTAAACTTCAAAACACCTGAAAAAGTTTGGTCTAAAAGTTTATCTGAGTTAGAACATCTAAGGATCTTTAGTTGCACAGGTTTTGTTTTAAATAAACAAAGAAAGCTTGATATAAGAGCAATTAAAAGAGTGTTTGTTAGCTATCCTAGGAAAACAAAAGATTATAAAGTTTAGTATTATGATGGTAACTCACAGAAGATAATAATTAGTAGAAATGTGATCTTCAAAGAAGATAAGATGTTAATATGCAAAGAGGACTCATGGATCAGATCAAAGGGACCAAAAGGAAGAAGTTTAGATTGAAGTAGAGTCTACTAGAGTGATATAGAACCAAAAAACTAATGGAAGATTAAATACTGATATAAAAAAACAACAAAACCTGCAAGACTATAGACTGACCAAAGATAGAGTAAGAAGACAAACAAAACCACCAAAGAGATATAGATGTATAAATCTTATAGCATATGCTTTGAATGTGTCTGATAATGATGTAAGTGATGACCCCATAAATGTAAAGGATGCACTCAATAGAAAGGATTGACACCAATAACAACAAGTAATGAAAGAAGAAATGAAATTAATGGCTAAGAATAAGATTTATATATTAGTTCCTATGCCACAGGACAGGAAAATAATAGGTTTTAAGTGGATTTAAAAAAAAGGAGATGAAATGAGCACTAATAAGGTAAGATATAATGCCAGTAAGTGACAAAGGGATTCATATAAAGGGAAAGATTGGGTTACATAGAAATCTTCTCTCTTATGGTTAGATATACTTCAATCAGGTTGCTGTTAGCATATGTTGCAATTCATGACTTAGAATTAGATTAGTTAGATGTAAAAACTATCTTTCTACATAAAGTTTCTTAATGAGAAAATATATATACGTCAACCTGAAAGGTTTGAAGATAAACAGAAGGTTGCTCATGTATATTTTTTAATGAAATCTTTATATAGGTTTAAACAATCTCCAAGATAATGAAACTTAAGATTTGATGAATTCATACTTAAGGGAGGTTTCTAGAAAAGCTCATTTGATAGTTGTATATACTTCAAAGGAAAAACACTGTATGAGAAAGTATACTTACTTTTATATATAGATGATATACTAATTACAAGTAAGAGTAGAAGAAGACTGAATGAGTTCAAAGAGTTGTTGAATTTAGAATTTAAAATGAAAAATCTTAGTCTTGCCAAGAAAATTCTGATGATTGAGCTTGAGAGAAACAGAAAGCAAAACTTTTTGGTGTTATAATAAAGATATTATCTAATGAAGTTATTAGAGAAGTTTGAAATGAAGGATGCAAAGGTTATGAAGACTCTATTCGCTATTTATGTAAACTTTCAAAGGATCAAAATCCCCAAACAGATGAAGGGAAGCAAGAAATAAGTAGGGTACCATATGCTAATATAATAAGGAGCCTTATGTACACAATGGTCTGCACCAGAGTAGACTTGGCTCATGCATTAAGTGTATTTAATAGGTTTGTGGGCAACCCTAAAAAAACTTATTAACAGGTAATAAAATGGATCTTCAGGTATGTAAAGGGTAGTTTGAACTTGAAATTGAAGTATGGTGGTGGATTAAAAAATATAGAAAACATTGTTAATTTTGGAGACTCTGACTTTACTTCTGGTTTGAACAAAAGAAGATTCTTTACAAGATACTTATTTACTCTAAACACTGTGAGTTGGAAAACAACTCTCCAACATATAATTGCTTTGTCAACAACAGAGGCTAAATATATGACTGCCACCAATGCCATTAAAGAAGTCATTTGGTTAAGGGAAATTATAGATGAACTGAGGGCAAGACAAGAGAGTGTAATAGTCTTCTGTGATACCCAAAGTGCACTCTAATTAGCCAAACATAATCGTTTCATGAGAGAATAAAACACATTGATATGGGGTTACATTTTATAAGAGATGTTATTTCAAAAGGGATATGTGAAATACAAAAGGTGCATACAAAGAACAATGTTGCAATACCTTAACAAAGGTTGTACCAATTTCAAAATTTGAACATTATCTGAATTTAATTCAATTGAAAGAATAGTAGCTTTTAAATGAAGTGATGTTACTGGTAAAAGGGAACTGATTTCAAGACAATAATAACACTTGAAAACGTGATGACAGGTGGTGCAAAGAAAATAGAAACTGAAAGCTTGAAAACGTTTGCAAAACCTGGACTAATGATAAAGCTTAGAGGAGGTAAGTTTAAATGTTCTAGAAAGTTCTAGTTTTGAGAAGATAAAATATGTAAGAGAATGAGAAATGCATTTAGAATCTAGAAATTTGGGATAAAAGAAAGGTCAAAAAGGATAAAGCAAGATGCTAGAAACTAGAAGCAAGTTACAGGGGACTGATGCAAGTTCCTGGAAGCGAAAGCAAGTTACAGGGGACTGATGCAAGTTCCTGGAAGCGAAAGCAAGTTATATGAGTCTGTTAAGTAGGTGGTTAGTTAGTTAAAAAAGATATATTAAAAAGCTATGGCTGTGACAAAAGTCAAGGTCCTTGTAGTTTAAATTCAATTATTATATTGTAAAAGTTACACAGACAGAAAAAAATTTGATATAATTACTTTTTTCTTAATGAATAAAATTCTGAAGAGGTCATTTAAACTATTGCATTCTTTTCTTACTATAATTCTTTCCTTTTTTGAGTCAAATTTCTTGATTATGGTTTTTGTGTTGTAAGCTGATTATGTTTGAGTTCTATAAACATAAACATAGCTTTGATCATAGTATTGATTTCTTTAGGTTGTGGTTCATTTAAGCTATAGATATTACAGAAATAGAGTGGAAAATAAAGAGAGTTAGTTGCTCCCTTCCCTTGAGTGGACTCACCTGAAATTTTCTTTTATTACTTCCCGTTGCTTTACTGATTCTACAAATTGATATTTGCCATCATCCAAGTCATGGCTGCATTATTCTTGCTTATGTCATATATCCAATGATACAAATTTTACGTTTTCTGTTCAGTAACTGTATGATTAGTTGTAATTTAATCCTGTGCGCTTGTCAAATATGTATATGTTGACAAGTGAAGCTGGAGCCTGGACTGGACAATTGGTTTGCTCACGTATCTGTCTGACATAACTGCATTCTTGAGTAGTTGAGCAGCACTAACTAATGTCAATCTCGTCTCACTTTCAGTTTCAGTTTCAGTTTCCTATCTTTTATGATATTATATTCAATTCAGTATGCAGCACTTCATGGTTACGGGGTGGATGCAGACATCCATTAATATTATTGTTTGCTTTTATGGATTTTGATACTGGTGAATAGAATCAATGGTCTATAAGATTTGTATTTGTTACTTGATGATGGTTGTGCAACATGGAAACGTGTTAGTAAATGTTTTAACGCTGTTTAATAGGAGACTTTGGATTACAATCTAATTCAGTTCAATTGAAGTGAGCTGAAGTCAAAATAGAGATAATAATTCAAAATCTTTGAACTAAGCAATAAAGTAATACATTAATTAAATCAAAATGGACAGGAATGGACTAATTTTGGTCAAACATATTGATTATTGACGGAATGGTATTTTGAGTAATTCTAATTTTTGTTCTCGGTCAGAACGCTGCGTTTTAGATGAGCTATGCTCCTCTACAGTACCCTCTTTTTTTTACAATTCCAATGAACTAATCATATCTATCCACGCGATCATACCGCATACCGACAGCTCACTCAACCAATCATATCCGTACTACCAAACATACCCAAATAACATAAAATTAATTATTAAATAATAAGAAAAATATAACGAAAAGGGTTAATAACATCCAGGTTCCTATTTTTATATGTTCTCGAATAACACTATAATTTGTTCATTTATATTCAATAGATCCATAAACCCTAAGAAAATGACTAAAATAATCTGAAGTGTTAATGTACGTTCACTACGTTGTCCTGCACATCTACTAACAAAATTCATTCACGTAACGGTAATATGATAATTGTAGATCTCAAATAGGACCTATTTGATAAAAATGAACAAAATGTGTTTACAGTTTAGAAAACATAAATAATTGGTCATTCAAATATTATTATCCAAAGAAAAGAAAATCTAAACGAACAAAATTTTATCGCATCACAGTTGAAATCTCTCTCTCTCTTCTGAATCGTCGACGTGAAAGCGCCGTCGTTTCTTCTTTGCATCTGAACGGAAATTCAAATTCACAGTGCGTTGCGCTAGGTCCCTGTGAATTTTAAAGCATATGAAAAGTAGCTGAAAGGAAGAATCTGAAATCCCTAAGGAACGAGCAAAACTGATTCTATTAAATTTGCTCTCCAGTAAACGACGTCGCGTTTGGTTTACTAATAACAGCCATGGCAGATTGGTCGTCTTCTTTATCGTCGAAGGAAGAACTGGTTCAGTTGATCAAGCGGTTCGGGGCTTATCTTACGGTCAAGATGTCCAATCTCTTCTCGATCTCTTTCCATAACCTGGTATTTTTCTTCTTTTTGCGTACGCTGTCGTTGTCGTTAACCGTGTTAGTTTTTTGGCGGATCTGACTGTTTGATTGCTTAAACTTTATTGGAAAGCGAATTGCAGTAGTAATTTTAGGAAACGTTTTTTAATTGGTGTGTTCGTGGTTTGCTGCAAATAATTTAATATTGAGTGAATAATTGGATTTTGGGCGAAAATTACATCATTTTTAGTTTGTTTAGTCAAAAGAGGGATGTTTTGTTAGTGCTATTTGAAGAATATCAAACGCATACATGAATTGGATGCTAATTTGAAACGCTTTATATATGTAGGACGTACTTATATATTGTCAGTTGAATGGCAAACCAAATGAAATAAAACCATAATTGTCTTTCACTTTCTTTATATAAATATGTATATTTTTGTTGATTTAATGCAAAGAAAAAGATCTGATTTTTCATCCACAAATTGATAGTTGCTGCATTGTAGGAGGAGACTTTTACATGTTTCTAAGATAGAAAGGTGTTTATTTCTTGAAGACGATTGTATTTTGTATAATTTGCAGAAGCCATCCCAACACAAATTGTAGCCAACTCTGATGATGAGCTAGTTAGGATTTTGGATTTTGACTTAGTTTGATAAATTACAACTTGACTAAGGTTCAAAAAGGTTATTATTCTCTAACCACATCTACACACTGCACTGTTTTATAAGCATCAGTCCTTCTTTAAGTGTATTTTGTTTAGATCTTTTCTGTAAAAGAGTTGCTTATGTACTATTAGTAAAGGATGTTGGCATCTTAAGATTATTTTTTGTTTGCATTAAAGATATTCTCAATGTCAAACCAACCAGTTGTAACTCAATCAAACCCAACCCATCTAACCTAACCCATGACAACCCCACTTGACCACAAAACTATCGATGGAAAATCTGGAATAAGCTGGGATTGGACTCAGATGCATAGGCTGAAGCTCAAATTGGGGTCTGTTCAGGGCTAGATTGGAATGATTTCTACCTTGGGGCAACCTTGGTTGTTCTTTTATCGTGGCCATGGTTGCCATTTTGAGCTCTATAATTACAGTATATCAGTAATGATGCAATTTATTCCACAGTTACTTATTATTGTGAATGCTACATAGTTTTATACCGTGAAATTTTTATCTTCAGATTATATATGTGATCTTGCCCGCCCATTTAGTTTCTGGTTACAATTTGTTCTTTTCAGATAGTTATTTTCTGGCACTCCTTATGTTTTCTTATAGAGAAATGTGGTACATCCTTTTGAGCTAAAACTAATAATTCTAGGACCATCTTGTATGTGGAAAAAATATATAACCGAAGAAGTCCGTTAATGCATGGGCTGTTTTGCTGTCCATTGGACAAGTTAAGCATAAATTAGGAATTGTAGTTACTGGGTTGCTGTTACTTATGATTGATGTAATGATCTATGAATTTGACCAGAATATTATCATTTCATTTTTAAAGAACAATTGAAGGAAGAACACTATTCAGTCAGAGTGGTACCTTTGTATTTGTTTCTGTATATTTCTTCTCAATGATGACTTACTATTGATCTTTGCAATTATGGTTTTTCCTTTTTTGGGGAATGAAAGAAAAACGTAGTGTTTTCATTATATTTTGAGTCCTGCCATTTTTATTTGGTATCAGGATTCACGATCAGTTGGGGCCATTGCTGGGCTTGCCCTTGCAATTGTCTTTACCTGGAGGATGATCAGATCACCAGGTGGGTCTCAAAGGAGGCAGCCAAAACGACAAGCTCCTACTACTAGTAATTCTGTTGCCAGCCCTCAATCTAATGAAACTTTGATGACTTCTGGAGTTAGTTCAACGTCAGAAGATTTAAGATCACAAATCGTTGATGCACTATTCCAGCCAGTGAATGTAAGCATCTTACTGTCCTATAACTGAATAAGTATTTCTGCATATTGATATGGTTCATCACTGATATGCCCTTTCTCCCTTTTTTTTTTCCAGCCAACTTTGGGACAAGTAGTTAGACAGAAATTGAGTGAAGGAAGAAAGGTAACATGCATATCCTTTCTGATATGCTAAACATATTATTAGGTTTGCTTGTTGCGTGTTATCTTTGTAGAAGTGGGATCTCAAACCTCTTAATTTTGTGGACTTGAGTGTAGGCATCTGACTAGGATAGCTTCATGTGTTTGCTTATTTGCTTTGCGATGGGCACTAATTGATGAAGAAGCTAGCAATTTTAGGATATAGTAAAAGGGTTGGATATCTTTGGAAATAAGGCAGGCCGTTTTCATGTTTACATATTATTGAATATCTTAGGGTATGCTGTATTTCATATGTAATGAATTAAAAAGTTATTGAATTTAGGATATAGTATAATGTATAAGGGTTGAATATCTGAATCAATGAGGGCTGCTTTTGCAGGGAAAGATTCAACCTTTTCTTTTGTGGACTTGACTGTGGATGTCTGATGTAGGATAGCTTGGTGTGTTTGCTTATTTGCCTTGTGATGGGCAGTAATTGATTAAAAGCTAGTGAATTTAGGATATAGGATAAGGGATATGGGTTTAATATCTTTGGAATTAAGGCAGGCTATTTTCAAATGAATTGTGATGGAATCGATATGGTTCGATCTAGAGGTAATTAGGGTTATGATGGTCTAGCAATGGATAATGGTTCTGGGACTGCAATATCAAGAGATAAGCCAAGTCTGTAGAGGCTGTACCTCTGCTGTGAATGGTACCCTTGAGCAGTACAACTGATACATTTGCAGATTTTGGAGTGTGAGGGTGTGTGCTTTTGAAGAATGGTTTGATCGGGATTTTTTTGAAATAAATGAATATTATGTAGTTAGATATACTCCAAATCGAATTGGAAGGCAAATACCAAGAACTGGCACTAGAAAAGCCAGATGACTGAAGCAAAAGTGGTGAACAATTACAGGTTACCATCATTGCAGTGGATTTCTGAGTTTGGGTTACTACCCTTTTACTTGGAAGTCATTTTGCTTAACGCCTTCATTTTACTTGTAGTTGCAAGATTAGAAACTTTTATTCCATGATCCAAATTGTGTGTTCTTATCTTCCTATGTATTATTACTTTATAAAAAAATAAGTAATTTAAAATTAGCTCATTGCTGGATAGCTCCCTGGTCTGAACTCAACCCTTAAGTGTTTTAGGTGTTAATTCTTAAGTTTCTTCAGGAAAGTGTTGGGAGTGTACTGGAAGTTAATTGCTTATAAAACCAGTCAGTTAGTATGCAATTTTAAGCAAAGACATGATTGACTTTTAAAGTCTCACATTAAGATTTCATGTTCTGATAACTTGGTTTGTTGTAGGTGACTTGTCGTTTGCTTGGAGTAATCCTTGAGGAAAGCAGTCCAGATGAACTCCAGGTGGTCTTATTCTTTTTCCTTGTGAACTCTGTGCATGAAATAGAGATAGAGAGGATTTATTTAATTTATTTCTTCTGCGCAGAAGCAAGCAACTGTGAGGTCCTCAGTGCTGGAGGTGCTGTTGGAGATTACAAAGTTTTGTGATCTTTATCTCATGGAAAGAGTTCTTGATGATGAAAGTGAAGTGCGTTCAAACCTTGCTGCTGACAACATTACAGTTTGATCTTTCTTTAGTACTATCAGTTTTGCTAAATGTGTTGCTTCATGAATAACAAGCTGCTTTATTGATCTTTGCTTGTTTTGTATTGACTTGTGATACGGCGAGTGACTAACAATTTGCTGATGTCTCTATTAACCCAAAATACTTTCTTTGTTTTGGAAAATAATTGGCAAAAGAAAGTTAGGGTTGGATTATATTATTCTAATTTATGCAGGTTTTAGGATCTTTCTTATTGCTAGTTACACATCAATCCCTTGGAATTTTCGTACTAGCATGGTTTATGAACTCTTTTATTGCCTTTGTTAACTGAGTGACTGAAAATGAAGCTTACATTTGTTAGCTATCTTATTATAGTGTATTATCAGTGGTTATAATTGTTGTTTAGTTTTTTAATAATCACTGGTGACATGTTGTCTGCAGAAAAGTGTTCTTCTGGCTCTGGAAAATGCGGGAGTTTTCACTTCAGGTGGTTTGGTAAAAGACAAGGTAAATTTTACACCAGGTGGTTGCTTTTGAAAAATTAAATATGGGACAGATTTCTGACTAGATTACATAAATAAATTAAGCCTATTTTCTTCCCTTAAACAGAACTTGCTATAGCACGAATACTGTAATGAACACTTCTGTTGTTGTTAGAACTTTGACATCAGTTTACTTTAATTTCCATGACATATGTCTGTTATTGCTTACTTTATGCAAACTGTGCATGCAGGTTCTTTTTTGTAGCACGGAAATGGGGCGGTCATCTTTTGTTCGGCAATTGGAACCAGATTGGCATATTGACACAAATCCCGAAATTGTTACTCAATTAGCTGTATATTATTTTAAGACACCTCATATCTGCTTAATTTTTTTTTCCTACTTATTCTTTATGTTCTACTTGTTATTATGATACTCACTATCTGAGTTGCACTTGTTTTTGTTGCAGAGATTCATCAAATATCAGCTTCACATATCTCCCACCAGACCCGAAAGAAGTGCTCCAAACGTGTTTAGTTCTCCATCCTTGGAACAATTCTTTGGATGCGTTTGACACGAGCCAGTAAAAGAAAGAATTTTCATCTTATTTTTCTTCCCATTTCAGTCCATGTGTTGCAGCTTATTACAAAGTTTTCTGAGCACTCTCCTACATTTGTTTGTTTCTGAAAGGAGGGGAGAAAGTTTCATTTGTTTGAAATTTGTGAAATAGCTGTGTCAACTGGAAAATCTAGTGGAATATTTGATGTCTGTAATTGCCGTGAGTTAACGAATATGAAATCTGGAAAATAATTTTGTTTTTACTCCAATACAACGGTTGCCACCCTCTGGGTAATTTTAACAATTCTATGGTTGCTCTTGTTGAATACCGTCCATATCTTCGTGTGTTTCTTTTACAGATAGGTGAGCGACTTCGACAAGAAATTTGAAAAATTAGAAAAAGCTTATTTCCTGCTTGTACTAGTGAGTTCTTTAAGCATTGAAATATAATTAGATTTGCGATTTTATTTTGTAATCTATTTTATAACCTCCTTCTAATAATGATCGGGAAGAACTGTTAGAACGTGATCAATCACAAAAAATCAGAAATTTCAGCTAGAAGTCTCAGTAAAATTGTACGCAGAGCTCGGAAATGCAGAATGGCAAGGAAGTTCCAGAATATAAAAACAGAAGGGAGAAGGAAGTCCAAATGCCTTCTAACAATTTTTGAAACCAAAAATGAAAAAAAGAAAAAGAAAAAGAAATAGTAATCAGCGAACCTTTGTCTTTCCAAGACTTTTAGATATGATTAAACAGCGATTTGGAGTTGAAATTAGAGTAAAATACGGAAATGGGGTCCTGTTTAATACAAAATTATAAAATATGTTACTATTTACAATATAATAAAAGTTCAGGGAAGCTTCAATGTTATTATAATTGCGGCAAGCGCATAACCAACAGGACAGCGCAGGAGTAAGACTGAGAACGTTGTTTCGAACTTGCTGGCCTTCACTTCTGGGTTGTGTACCTGTGCATTATAGGATGGACAGTATTTGCCCAGTCGACGAAAAGTGCGCCACCGAAGTCTCTTCTCTTCTCCGACCTCCCTCACCTCTCCAAGTCCAGGTAACATAACTGAAAGTTACACTTAATTTTCTTGTAAACATTGTTGAAAGTGTTTCTAATTATAATCTGCAGGAGTATTTCGATCAGCTTATTTCCAATAGGAATTACCATGGTCTCAAAGTCAAACAAAATAGCGAGCTCGGAAAGGGTACCGCTTTTGCTTTCTAATCATTTTATTTCTTGTCTCAGTATGCTAGAAAAAACCCTTCTAGTTATCGGTTTTATGATTATGATGAGCCATCAATGAGCAACTATCAAATATTAAGAGTGTTAAAAAAAGAAGAAGGAACAATTATGCCATTAGCAGTTCTGTAAACATTTAAATTTTTTTTTGTTTTTCTGTTTAAAATCAAGTTTCCCTTTCATGTATAGTTCATTTTTCTTTTTCTAATGCCTTTCTTGTTTTTTTAATGCGTTTAAAAATTTCTCTTAATGCTGTTTGTGAACTGCAGGTGTCTATGCTGACACGGACTTTAATGATGAGGAACTTGTTTTGAAGGACCAAATGCTTGTGGGAATTCAGCATTCTTCAAACAAGGTCTTGTTTGTTTATGAAAATTCTTACATTTTTAGTTGTTGTCTCCTTGTGTTTGATTCTCTTGAGAGTAAAACATATCCCTAATTTTTTCTTTCTGCATGGCAGATGGACTGTCTTGTGTGTAGCTTTTGTTTTCGTTTTATTGGTTCTATAGAACTTCAAATTGGGAGGAAACTTTATTTGCAAAGCCTAGGTAATTCCGCAAATAATGGATGTCAAATGGGAACATCTGCACATGTTTCAGGAGATTGTTATGACACTGATTCATCCGAGATGGAAGATGATTCTTGCATGAAAAATCATAAAGATTTTTCTCTACCCAAAGGGGTTGTGGAATCATTAATGAATGGTGAATTGGTATTACCTTACTCCAACGAGTTTCCCTTGCCTTCAGCCATTCCATGTCTTGGGGGTTGTGGAGACGCTCTTTACTGTAGGTAAGGCAATTTAATTTTAATTTTTTCTTTTATGGTTAAAGTATTTCGCTTTCTGTTTGGTGTTTCACTTAACCTTCCTGTTTGCTGCTACAGAGCATGTTTCACCTTTAACAAACAGACTGTAAATACAAGTAAATTTAAGTGAATACCCTTGAGACTTCTGAATATTCTTCTTTTAATTCTTTGTAGTAATAATTTCAACATGCAGTAAATTGTGTGCTGAGGCTGATTGGGAACTGGTTCACTCTTTACTTTGCACGGGGGAGAGGTCAGAAGCACCATCTAAGGAGGCATTATTAAAATTTATAGAGCATGCAAATGGTAAAGCCCTAACATTGTGGGTAACTGCCTCTTAGTATATGCTTAACGTAATAAATTTTCTTCTATTACTGAATTCTGCTTCACTAATTCTTTATTCTGCTTTTAAATCACAGGAACAAATGAGATTTTCCTTCTTGCTGCCAAGGTATGTTCTATTGTATACATTTCATGAAAACAATAATTTATAGCTAGCCGGTGAATTTTGTTGTCTACTATATTTCTTGGCAAATCCCAATTAAATGGAGCCCACTTTTCTTTTCTTTTATATTGTTTGTCTTGCTGTGTGTTATATTCATTTATACAGTGAAACTCTTGGTCTCAACTTATTATGTATTTCAATGCACACTCTCATAAACTATAATTCAACTATTCTGCTGCTTACTTTTGACAGTGTTCCAGTCTTGGATTAACAAATGTTTTGGCTTCCATTTTCAGGCACTTAGCTTCACCATTTTAAGATATAGGAAGCTAAAACTAAAAGCAGCTCATCTTGGAGAACGGGCAAAAAACATGCCTTTGGAAATTTCTGACCTTTCTTTGCTTTTGGAAGCATGGAAGCCAATCTCCATTGGATACAAGAGAAGGTAGTTGTTAATATTTCTTCTGTATATTATGCCTAGAGACATTTTTTCACCTCTTAGGTTGGATTTCAATCAAAGCTTCTAAATATTGCAGTGTTAATACTACATCAATCTCCCATTATTGCAAAATGCAAACAGGATCAATTAGTGTATCGTACGATGTTTAGCTTGTTTCATATTTCTACAGTATGAATTCTTGCTTTGTGGGTGAGAAGAATTTTTTAAACTTGCCGTATATCATGAGACTCACTGGCACTGGTCATTTTGGTAGGTGGTGGGACTGCATTGCCTTGCCAGATGATGTGGATCATTCTGATGAAGCCTCTTTCAGGATGCAAATAAGAGATCTTGCTTTTGCTGTAAGACCAACTTGTAAAGATTGTGCATGCAAGAAAACTGATATAACAATTTCCTGATCAGCCCTTTTAATAATGTATACAGTATCCATTCTCGTTTATGATTCATATTAAGGGAAGAATTGGTAGCTTCTTGCTAAAATGTGTCATGATGGAGAACTAGAAAAGGTGTTGAAATTGAGGAACTAGGACATTTTTTGACCCTTAGAATCATTATTCTCCTCGTTTCTTGTTTTTCCTCCAAATATGTGGGCTTACTGTTCCTGTGGCTAATTTACCACTTCTTTCACCATACTTGAATATAAATCTCACCCACATGTTATTGTCTTTAGCTTATACTCATGTCACTTTAAATTCCATATTTAAATTGAATCCACTTGCTTAAGAAAATCTTGTCATTTTCCTCATGTTACCGAATATTTTATTTATCCCCTATTTTTGCTTGTTGAATGCATTATTATCCCCTCTAGTTCTTGCTGAATGCATTTCTTATATTTATTGAACTTTAGCGTCATAAACTTCATTTTCAGTTTCATGCTCCAGCTGTGGGCTGTAGAATATCAAAATGATATCAAAGTTGCTTCTCACAGTATGTATAATTTTTTTTATCCTTTTGTACTATTTCAGTCACTACAGCTCCTGAAGGCAGCCATCTTTGATAAGGAGTGTGAGCCATGTATCCTTTTCCTGAAGTTCTGATTGGATTGGAATCGCTTCTTTCAAGTACTGATGCATCTTACAGTTCTCAAAAATTAAAAATTCAATTTCTTGACTCTACAAAGTATTCTCCCTTGAAATCTATGGGCATATTATTGGCATGTTTGAGCTAAATAATCTGTAAGCTTCCTCTTTATCAAGGCTTTTGAGGAGTCATTTTTTACTTATTTAATTAGTACTGTATGTAGGATGAACATCACTGTAATGGCATGTTTGCAAGGATCCTGTAGCCTAGCATTTTCTATGTTTTATTTACTTTGGCTTCCAAATAATTTGAATGCCACTATACATATTGACATGGATCATATAGCCTTTCATTTTCTAAATTATATTTAATTTGGATTTCTATAAAATAATTAAATGTTCTATAATTACAGTGATTTGGTGGTAGCATCTCCTGTTGAGGATTATTTTTTGTATATTGATGATCTTCCACATCCTGAAAAGGTGAGAATTGATAGTATGGTTTTTTGAGTCCTAATATTGTATATGGGACATGGCTCTGGTATCATTTCTTTTATGGTTTACTGCAGAAAGAGGCTGAGAAAATTACACAACCAATCCTTGGTGCTCTAGGTGACAACTATTCAATCTTTTGTCAAGGTATGTGACTCAAATAAAGATTACAGTCAGTTACTGCAGACAGACCATGATTGGTGATCAATTTTTTATTTATTAAATAATGAACTTTGTGAGAATGTGTCCTTGTTGGTGATAGACCAAAATTTGTTTTATTGTATATGTTGTGTTGTAGCTAGAAGCCCAAGTTTTGGTCATAAGTGGATTTCATAGGTGTTAGTGGGTAAATGAAAAGTTATTGGTCTCAAAACTAAGAAGGTAAGGAGAGCCAATAAATTGAAAAATTGTGGTCAAGTAACTTTGGAAGTCCTTTTGACTGCCTGATTTCCAGGCGGCTTACTACTGGGAAGCAGGTTCCTTTCTCCTTATATATAAATATATATAATACATAGGATTTTATGGGTATCTTTATTAGGAGAGTGAGGAGAGGGGGGAAGGCGGAAATGACAGCCATGCAGCATGTGACGTAGTGATGACAAATATAATCGAGCTCTTTATGCAAGCAGGATCTCTAATTTTTGGAACATTAGAAATGCCAACTCTTGTGCTCTGTGATATATCAATTTTCCTGAGGTGACAACTACAAATTTTTGCATTTTTTATATCTTAATGCGGATGAGATAAATACCATACCAAACACAAGGCTTTTTGTGTGATGTTTCTTCTTTCTCAGACATGTATTTGGATGATAGGATTTTCTAGTTGACTTTTGTTAGTACTTGGTGCGCAAACTGATTTATCTTTTTATTTTTCTATCCTTTTTTATTTGACAGGTTACTTATTTTATGGTGGAAATTTCTCATTTCAATTATGATAAAAATTCTTCTTAATGATCTAATTTTTTTTTTTTTAAATTTATTTTTATCAGGGACTGCATTCTTCCCTTTACAAAGTTGCATGAATCACTCCTGCTGTCCAAATGCAAAAGCATTCAAAAGAGAAGAGGTATGTTCAAATTTGTAATCTACATGCATATACATGTTGCTTGTTCTTGATCTTGATCTTGGTGCATACACACATGATTTAATTTACTATCTAAATGGAAGTTGCATATCGTGGTCGTTGTCACCCAACTATCTGAAGTCGTCTGCTTTAAATCCAAGATTCGAGTTTTGCAACACAACAATGGAGGGCAGATGAGAATGGTTATAGTTGTTTTTTTCTTTCATAATTTCAATATTTCATCTATTTTTGGTTCTCATTTGCAGGACAGGGATGGCCAAGCAACAATTATTGCACTTGGACCCATTCACAAAGAGGAAGAGGTAAAAAAAAAATCCCCAGTTTAAGCTCAAAATCTCATGAGCTGTGATGTAGAATTGTTTTCGACCCATTTATTGTGATACTGAGAATCGATTACTAAAGATAATTGGCACTATCAGGTTACCATTTCCTATATAGATGAGGATCTTCCTTACGAAGAGAGACAGTCATTACTTGCAGATTACGGTTTCAAATGTAGGTGTCCAAAGTGCTTAGAGGAAGAGCCTTAACTCTATAAAAGGGCTTCTAGACCAAGGTCATTGGACTTGCGAAATATGCTTTTTCACAGACAGCAGAAGTACTGTAAGTCAGGGAGTCGCCCCTTTATAATTACAACGTCTGCAGCTGCGCCTATAAGCTAATCAACTTGCTGATGTTTCGGCTAGACTGTTTTCAGATTATTTGTTGCTTTGTTATGCAATGACTTCTGACATGAAGAGAGTTTAATGCGTCTAAATTAGATGCTTTCTTTTCTTCCCTTAGTTTCCTCTCTCTCCCAGTTTTTTTAATTTTTTTTCTAGGATCTGAAATTTTGTCTATCCTGTTGTACTCTCTTGATATCTGAATTGCAGGAAAAAGAAATGAATGGTTATGCACAAGTAGCATTTCCCAACTTCTGGGTTTGAGTTCCTAACAAAAATGAAAACAGAATTATGTTAAATATCAACCCCTAATAGTAGAATAATGCAAATCCAATTCAAAAGTTTTATTTTGGAAAGAAAAAGGGAGAAAGAAAAAACAAAACAAAACTGCGGTTTGCTTTTGTTATACAGAAACCCCTGTCAGAAAGTTTGTCTCAAATCCCCCCGTCATTTAAAAGTGGAATATATACCCCCCTGTAAACCATTTTCGATTTTTCGTTACCCAACCGTGATCCGTTTTGAAAGTATGGGTAAAAATGTAATAGTATTTCACTTCTCCTTTCATTTATTCTATTAAAATAAAAACAAATGTTTAAACAATATAGAGAAACAGAAATTAAAATCAACGAGACCCCAAAAGTTGTATACGCATGAACCACCAAGAAAAGCAATAAAATCACAAGCGTACAGGAAAAAAGAAACGAAAAGAGGATTGTGAGCATCAATCATAATAATAAAAAATACCAAGAAAGTAAGAAACACCATATTGTAAACAATTATCAACAAGAAAACCCATAAGAAAATAATCAACAACTGCTTCAAAACCTTAGGAATTGTAGAGATTGCTGAGGAGAGAGAAATAGGCTTTGAGGTATAAAGAGAAGTAACATTGAAGACAACAATAGCCGTAGAAAGAAGAGAGAAAGCAAAGAGAAAGATGAGGTAATAGACTGAAAAATTAAGAGCTGGGTTCATTGATAGCGGATTTCAATCGAGTTGGCTAAGGGGGGTCTTCAATCTGACGTAAAATGGGATGGTGCTGGTGGTGGTGGAAATAATGGTGTCGGAGATGGTGCTGTGGCTGGTGGCTTTTCAAAACGCTAAATACTTTGCAGACTGAATATGCGTCGCTCCTGTTTGATGATCAAAACTCTCTGCTTCTGAAGATTTGGCATTTGCTTGAATTGTCATAAGATTTTGAAGACGAACAAGGAGCCGACCGGGAAGCCTGGCCAACATCTCTACTGCCAGTCTTGGCTGCGTTTACATCCCCAGCTGAACCCAACGTCAAAACTCCAATCGTTAATGTTGCTATTGCTAACTTTGCCAATTGGTTTTCATTTTTATTTTTTTTCTGGAATAATCTTTCTAGCCATTTGGTCAGTTTCTGCAGGTGAGAATACTGACAAAAGTTATAATCTTTGTGCTGGGTCTGTGGGTTGGTATAAGGGCATTGATTTGTAAATTTTGTTGAGATGAAGCTATGGACATATTTAATCCCATTGATTTTTTGTGATCAAAATCTGGAAACTACACTGAGAACCAGTTGTTTCTATTAAAAAAACTGAATTTTTATTTATTTTCATGAAGAGAAATGGAGAAAGAAGGTAGAAGATGACGATGATGATGACATTATTATTATTATTTAAAGGATGGGTTTCACCGGATTCGTAGAGATGGGACAAAATGGATGGCGAAAGGGGTGAAATACTTTTATATATTTGTTCTGATTTTGCAGACAGATTCCTCACGGTAACTTACGGGGATATACATTCCACTTTCAAATTACAGGGGAGGATTTGAGACAAACTTTCTAACAGGGGGTTTTATGTAACAAAAGCAAACCAGAGGGTTTTTTTCTCTTTCTTCCTTTGGAAAAATATAATAATAACCGAAAGAAGGGCAATCAGTTTCAATCAGAATCATAAGTTTCCATTTTTACAGAAGAAAGAAAACTTTATAGATAAAATATAAGTTTCCATTTTTACAGAAGTAAAATATAATCTTACGTCGAGTTTTATTGCAGCAAGGCAATCAGTGACTGGTGTTAGCTCCTCCTCTCTCCTCACCCCTCACACGGCCCCACCCCGCGCCCTTCATTTTTAAGTCATAATCTCTCTCTCAATTTTTGGAAATTTTTTTATATGTCGATGTGAATAAAGCAGCATTAACGCAAATTATTTTGAAAATGAACCGCTATCAATATTCACTTAGAATCTGAATGGCTTCGCAAGCAAAGAGAGTTCGTACAAAGATGCACAATTTGTTCTAGAGATTGAAAATATACTTGTAGCACTATTCAAAGCTAATTAAGAAAAAAAGTTTGTTTATGAGAGTATCAGATGCTCAGTTATGGTCATGCCCACCACATCTATACATTCTCATCACCACCTGCATGCTGCAAATCAAAATCGGTTACTAAATAATATAATAAGCATAAAGAATATTGGAACAAGTACAAATCTTCCCAGATAAAGAAAAAAAACAGATTACAGTTTGATATAGAGCTAAATCGCGTTAATGATATTCTATTAGCAAAACAAAAAGGCTTTCAATAAAAGACAACATGCAACTGACCTGTAAATAAGCATTATGGGGGAGCGGCGGAGGAGGGGGCAGACTAATCGGTAAGCCTTTTGCCGGGTGACTTGCTCTATTCTCAATTCCAGTTGAAGTCATTTCAATCTCATCAATCTTCTCCACTTCGATTTCTACATCTTCATCAATGGCCTGAGCAGCCATGCTGGTTGATGGTAATACATGAGCTGACCTCAAACTCTTCATCTGCAAATTTTAAATGTGCAACAGTTTAAATCTTTCCATCCTCAAAACACATAGTTACACATGAACATATTTGATCTACTTTTTCTCACACATTCAATCTTCCTATTCATATTAGAAATTCAGGAAGGAGCTTTTATTGAAGAAGGCTAATCTACTTCAACCAATAGCTTTTGAGTACAGCAATATATTTTAACTCGGAAATACCCTCATTTCATCATTTATAGAAGTCACATAACATGGCTAATGAAAGTCGGGTAATTAAAAACCCAGGTAATTCAAGGAGTGGAAACTGCATCAACATTAGATATAAGGTAATTAAAAAATTAACCTCCATATAAGTAAAAATATAATAATAAGAATAATGGACCACCTTATCTGAAGAGGAAAGGCAGGTTGAGACATTCTCTCCCCTTTTCAGTTTACCTTCATCTGCTACAGGTCCATGATTACTATTTCCGTTGTTCACAGCTTCAACTTCTATGGCAACATTTGACTTATCAGGATGCAGATGCCGATGAGAAAATTTCTTCAATGGAATAGATTCAGCTCGCGGTCCTCCATCTTTTATATTGGCTAAAATATCAAAAATGCAATCAATGTAAACAATAAAATCACAAACATAATATGACACTTGAAATTAAGTGACACCAACAGATATCAAACTAAAATGAAAAGAGTAACAAATAAAGCAATAAAACTATCAACATGCGATGAAAGCTATATGAATGACCGAATAATCGGCCTTCTAATTTCTCTCCATTATATAAACTATACAAAGAATTCTATTCATAGAAAGAACTAAATATATGCTAATTATATCCCTATACAATCTGTCAAATATTAACTAATTAATGAAGAGTACATTAAGGAAACAAATATGGTCAGCCAAACTGTCCATTGACAGCTATTCATTAACATCCCCCTTCAAATTGATGCAGGTTGATCAACAAGCATCAATTTGCTACTTAAGAAGCAATATCGATGACGAGTAAGAGTCTTGGTGAAGATATCAGCAATCTGTAGTTCAGTGGAAATGTGTGGAAGAGTGATAACACGAGCTTTAAAGGCTTCACGGATAGAGTGACAGACAACTTCAATATGCTTTGTGCGCTCATGAAAGATAGGATTGGCCGTAATTTGAATAGCACTTGTATTATCGGCATGTAAATGTGTAGGATCGGTTTCAGAGAAATCTAACTCAGCAAGCAAACCTCGAAGTCAAATAATTTCGGAGCAAGTAAGAGATAGTGCTCGATACTCAGATTCTGTAGATGACTTAGAAACTCTGTCTTGCTTCTTACTCTTCCATGAGATCAACGCATCACCTAAAAACACGCACCAACCGATGATGGAGCGACGTGTATCAACACAACCAGCCTAATCAGCATCACTATAAGCAACAAGACGAGGAGAATTGCTTGCAGAAAAGAATAAGCCAAGGCAAAAATGCCCTGAACATAGCGTATGATCTTACGGACAGCAGCCAAATGAAGATGACGAGGAGTCTGAAGAAATTGGCTGACTTGCTGTACAGCAAAAGAAATATCTGGTCGAGTAATGGTGAGATACACAAGACTATCCACCAACTTCCGATATAAACTGGGATCAGCAAGTCACCCTCCTTTATACGAAGCTTGACATTGAATTCCATAGGAGTATCGACAGAAGTAGCTTCCTATAGTCCAGCTGTAGCCATTAAATCACTAGTATACTTATGTTGATTAAGTGAAATACCAAAGGGACTACAATGCACCTCAAGACCAAGAAAATACGTGAGAGGCCCAAGATCTTTCGTATGAAAGATTTCTGAGAGATGAGTCTGAAGATTCTATGACCTAAATCATGCATAAATGTAAGTTTTTCATCAAGAAACCCTAGGTTAAAATTGATGAAAACATAGGTTAACAACAAAAATTACCTTAGGGCTTTTGAAAGACAACTTGTGAGCTTACTAAATTGATGAAGATGAGAACCAAAATGATGATTCCTCTTCACTTGACACCATCCTCATGCTTGTCTTCCCATGGCCGAAA
>JAVXUL010000001.1:2524808-2545823 GCA_035590515.1 Trichilia minutiflora | reverse complement strand
AAAATGATAAATTTAACTCTTAATACACATACACTTTTATATACTTATCAACAGCCGAGAAGAAAAGAATGCAAAGGCAGAAGAATTTGAAATTGAGCAGTGAGGAAAGTGTCTTCACTGCAGCAAGAATCTGATCCCTTCGCTGCAGCGAGCGAGTGAAAGCCTTCCTGTAGCGAGAAATGTTTTATCGCAGCAGCGAAAACCCCAGCAAGTCTCGCTGCAGCGAGAATTGTTTGTTCGCTACAGCGAGAAGTCATAGATCTGTCTTTGCCCTACGACTCAACTATAAAAATGTCTGCATTGAGAATAAAAAGAGGAGGGAGGACGTTTTGGAGAAAAGAGGAGAGCAACCAAACAAGACCTGAAGAAGATTCAAAACATGAAATTCAAGGATTAACGAGATTAAAGATCAAGGGAGAAAGATTCAAGACTACGAGTGTCATCATTCTGAGTTCTTCCTTTCTGTCTTTGTTCTTAATTGTTAAATTCTTGTATATGTGTTGGAATCCGAATTGTACTGAATTATTCGATATGTTTGGCTAATTTTATTAGTGCTTAAGGATGTAACGAACCTGTAGTAATTTATGTTTCGCACTTGATATTATTAAAGTAATTGAATTATCTAGTTATGCTCCTTGGTTGAGTGTTTGGTTTAATGAATTATTAAACTCATCTGTTAAATGCATGAATGAGACTTGACGAAATACGTTTATTATATTAGAATAAGGATGCATAGCCTAATTATCAAGTGGTTGAAAAATAATTAAGGATTAGGTAACGTTAATATGATGATCTTAATGTATGTTTCTCATATTTAAGTTCAATAGAGATATTAACTTGAATGATAAAATATAGGATTTTATTGAGATTTGAAAGATGAAATAAAATCAACATAGATCCTAGTTAATAGATAGTTCGTATTCGCTGGTAATACTCAAGTGTGAACATAATTACTCGGGTGTAGTTACATATCTTAAGCATGTTTCTCTCAAATTTGTCACCAAGTTAATTTAGGAATTCTAGTAATTAGTTTTTCTTTAAATTTAGAGTAGAGTTTAATTTAGTTGCCTTAATACATTCACATTATTAGTATTACAGTAATTACTCAGGATATTTACATTCCTCGTGGGTTCGACACTTAACATTAGATTCTTCTAAATTATAACTTAGACACCGTGCGCTTGCGGTTATTAGACGTGTTTCATATAAAATACGCAACATAAGGCAATGACACGAAAAAAATCTAGACTTCGGGACTTCGCAATTTTAACGAGCCAACTCAACTTCTGACCTATTTTTGTGCGTCTAACATTCCCCTTTTATGAAAGGAAGTAGTCTAGGAAGTTTAGGAAACCTAAAAACTAGGAGATTCCAATTTATAAAAGACACAAACACTCTTTTTAAAGGAGGACTTTAGATTTAAAAGAGGAGGCAGCTAGGTTTTCAAGTTAAAAGGAGAAGAACGAAGAACAACTCTAGAATTTTCCAGATTTGTGTTTTCTTTGTTTTACATTATGAACAACTAAATTTCTTTCCTAGTTAAAGGATAATTAAGGATTGGTTTTAAGGATTCTGAGATATATGTTTATTTTTTAAAACTTTTATTTATTCTTGGTATTTGTACAATTCTATTCTTCATATTTATTAATGTTGATTTGTAGATCATAACAATTTTTTTTACATGATTCGGCTTGTAGATCATAATAGCTTCTGTTACATGATTCGATTAACGTTATACGGCCATATAGAACTTCATATCCATAATTGTATGATTTTCTATGTAGTGGAAAAAGATATATTGACAAAATATCTTGGATTGCATAATCTAACTTAAACAAATAGCCGCTTGTGTATTTGTTGGTTAGAATCGGGTTTCTCTAGTTCTTAATGCTATCAATAAATTAAAATCTAAGAGCTATCTCTAGGTTTGTTTGTTGGTTAGACAGTAATTATCTCGCTTGACCTAATTGTTCTACAATGTAAGGAGGAATTGGTTATGCAAGTTTTACTAGTAACTATAATTGGTTTATCAAGATAATAAAAGCGTCTTAACTTCAATGATCAATGCACATGAACCAATCTGAAAATTATTCCTTTGACTAGATCTTCATATATTTGATTTTTCTTCTTTACATTGTTTTTACTCTTGTTGATTTAGTTAATTTTGTTAGTTTTTATTTTCTTTTAGTTATCGAGATTTTATTTATTTGTTTGGTTGATTTATTTTCTGTTTTAAAAAAGATTTGAAATCACTCGTTCCTTATGGAGACGATCTCACTCATCACTATTTATAAATTTATTTTTAGGAATGAGTTGGTATTTTTATTTTTAACGGATTCGATAATCGATCAATAAACCATGCGCTTATGTAACAAATTATACGAGCTACCTTCGAAAAAGTTATTACACGTTAAATATATGCATAAATGTTGTTAGGTATATAAATTCTTTTCCTCTTATTAACTGAGAGATTTTCTTTAGCGAGGTTTCTTTCAAAAAGAAATTGAGAGATTTGTCTTAAGTCTTAAATTTTATGTTTGCATCATCGATGCAGACAATTAGTCAATTGCAAGAGGCATTATTTATGCATGTGGTGAGTGGTCCTGATAAATAAATTGTATGCACGTAACTGAATATGATGTACAAAATATGAAACATCACTTTATTTACTGGACAACGGGATATAGCCTCACAACATTTGTGACAAATAATGGATCAGGATATTTCTAGTTTAATCATTATGATTAAATGAAATTCATTAAAGGAAATAGCCTCACGACATTTGTAATGTCTGAAAAATTCATTAGATGAAAAATTAATTTATTTTTATATTAAAAAATAAATTGAAATAAAAAATAAAAGGAACAATATTTATTTTTTAAAAACTAACACAAACATGATTTTTTACAAAAATTAAAAATTAAATATATTGACGGCTAGCTAATAATAAAAAAATTTAAAGCAATTTTAAACATAATTGCAAATATTCTATTATTTTATTTTCAAATAAAAAATAAAGAGAATAAAAGATAAAACTTTTTTGTAAAGGTAAATTAGAGTTTGTCTTTTAACAATTATATTAATAATAATTGTCGATCAAATAGTTGATATGCAATGTAAAAGAGTGCTCCTCTAACAAAGAAAAAAGTTGTAAATTATGGGTTACCAAAAAAGAAAAACACGAATTATGACCTTTATGATTTAGGATAAAGAACAAATTTGGCTGAGAATATTATATTTTTCGTTTAGAATAATATTTCCCTTTTAATTAGAGGTAAATATTTTAGAGTAAGATGCAAGGTATATGTTGAAGAATGATTCAAGTTTTATGAATCATGATAACTTTAGGAAACCTAAGTGTGTTTGGCTTGAATCTGTATTCCATTTAAGTGAATCCACTTCTGGATTAAATAGAAATTTAAGAAACTACTGATCCATCACTCTCAACATTGGGCATCCTAAATGAGATTGTGAGTGTTTTTCAATGACTATTTGATTACTGAGATTGATTAATAAGAAATTTACTAATAATCTGGGGACTATTTGTATATCATTTCAATGATAATAGAATTGATCAATCTGCTTCTAATATGCAATTAAGCCATAAATATATTTCCAGTAATGTGTTTCATGCTACGGAACATTAGTGTTCCATGCAACTTGCCCCTACCCAAAGTAGTATTGCATATGTTAAAATCATGGCAACTCTTTCTATAAAAACTGATAACTCCGTTGAATCGCACTGTATCATCTTTTTTAATTGAATTTTATTTACTTTCCGTCCTTCATCAGTTTCATCTATGTCTTTATCTGTCCGTCTATTGGCAAGTGGTTATTTTTCTTTCTACTTCTCTTGCTCTATCTTAATCGATGTTTTTAATCTATTCCTGTAGTTCAATAAATAATGAATGAACATTATCCTTTCTGTCATGTGTTTCTTACTAGTTGCTACCTTGTCCACTTAATAATATTAGATCTTGATTATAAATGATATAATTAAAGTCGGTATTTTGGTTTCAGTCAATAATGGAAAACACTAGGAGCAGATCCACATTCTGTTGGAGACTTAAAACAGAAAAAAATAAATATTCATATGTTGAAAAGCAAAAAGGGAAGTGTTAGACTTTTAAACGGATAAATTTGTAAATTAAAATAAAAATATTATATATATATTATTAAATTTTTGGATTTTAAAAATTAAGATAAAAAAATGAAAACAGTTATCTTTCTAAAAATTTTACTAAAAAATAGTGTGTACTTATAGTTTTATTCATTATTTATTGTTTGTTTCCTTGCAATTAATAGGATGAATAAAATAATTTTCATTCATTATATATTGCAATTATCAAAATAGAGTAATTAAAAAACAAACAACTCACTATCTCAATTTGGACCCGATAAATTGAGAGTAATGGATGATAATATCATCTATGGCTTGGCGTTTTCCAATAATCAGAAGCAGACAATTAGTCAAGGACAAGCAATTCATGTGGCGCATAGACTTGATAATCAATATCAATAAATTATGTCCATGCAATGTGCATATTAATGAATATGATGAATAAATTAAAAACATCACTTTCTAGCACCCCCAAAAAGAAAATTATGTTAAACATGGTATATATAAAATTCAAAAAATAGGGAACTATTTTTTTTCTTAATTTTCAATTTTTTTTGTTGTAAGAGGCAGTTATAAGAATGGGGATTCCAAAAGAAAATTAAGAAAATTTTATGGAATAGCTAATGCATACCTACCCCTC
The DNA here is from genome assembly GCA_035590515.1 of Trichilia minutiflora. NCBI lineage: Eukaryota > Viridiplantae > Streptophyta > Magnoliopsida > Sapindales > Meliaceae > Trichilia > Trichilia minutiflora. The sequence goes on along the minus strand of JAVXUL010000001.1, from coordinate 2,541,063 downwards.
CATGGAGAAAAATTGCATGGAGAAATTATTATGCAAATTTTTTTCTTACAAAATTGATATCAACATTAAATCACCTCATATAATCTCTTTTTATTTATTTATTATTTAATTTTCTTCGTTAGTTTACGATTTTTAATTTTTTTGTCATAATCCCAATTCTTTTGCGTGTAGGACAATTTATTTATATTGGTCATTACTAGTCCAAATATTTTCATTTGTCATTTAGACCAAATGGTCCAATGAAATTAGGATTACTTTATTCATCTTAACTTATTATTGATTCATTGATGTGCGAAAGACAAAAATACGAGGTATCTTTTTCAGGAGAAGAATCCAAAGTATGAGATATCGTTTTTGTAAGTTCTATTAATTTGTTTTGCGCTTTTTATTATTGATTCATTGCCTAAGTATATGAATGGCTTGGATTTTATCTTAAACGTTGAGGATTGACTTAGGATAAGATCACATGTCAAAATTAAAAAGGCTAAGCCTTTTCTCTCTCCTTGAATTTTCGGCCATGCTTTCATTTCCATTTGGTAGTGTAGATTAAAGAGAGTTATTGGATTAGAGTTTTATTTTTCATCGAGTGTTCAAGTTAGAAAAGATAAAATCTTAAATCCTGACTAATTTTCATGATATCTATTGAATCAAAGTATGAGATGCTTGAAAATTTTAAAATTTTGATGTATGTTTAAGCCATAAATCATTTCAGTGCTCGACTTCTGGTTTTAGGTGATGATCATGTTTTTATTATTTACATAATCCCCGCTGAAGACGTCAGCATTGGTGCAACGAATGCTCTGATGTCAAAAAACGTTAAAAAACTGGATTGTCTGGGTACTTGATCTGGCGACTCTTAAAATAAATAAAAATGCCAATCCATGAGAAGGGGAGAAATTATAATAAAATTTCTACTTGATTTCTTTATGCATAAAATACAGCAAGCCTTCAAAATAACAAAAGGGCAAGTTCTACATTATTTCCAACAAAATCCATGCATGCAGTATGATGGGAAGCGTGCGAAATTATTGATATATATCCAAATCCAAATAGATAACAAAGAATTGAACTACCAAGTTGAATTCAATCAAGGGAAGACCACTCAAACTCCGTGGAGAACACACTTAGGCATTAACACATTCATGAACTTGGACACCACTTTCAACCCAAAATCTTAAGGCATTGAGTTTATGGGTCCATTCCACTTATATATTACTCATTTGCCTTGTAACTTTCCAATGTGGGACTTTTTTACTTCATACACTCACACTTAATATCCCCAACATTATCCATTCTCTTCTATGATTCATATTATGGAAAGAATTGGTAGATTCTTGCTAAAATGTATCGTGATGGAGAAACTAGAAAATGTGTTGAAATTGAGGAACTAGGACGTTGTTTGACCCTTAGAATGATTATTCTCCTCATTCTTGCTTTTTCTCCAAATGTTTGAGCTTACTGTTTTTATGGCTAATTTACCAGTTCTTTCACCATACTTGAAAATAAATCCCACGCCACATGTTATTGTCATTAGCGTAGACACATCTTACTTTAAATCCCTTCATTGAATTAAATCCACTTGTTTATGAAAATCTTGTCATCTTCTTCGTGTCACTGAATGCATTATATATCCCTCTTGTTCTTGCTGAATGCATTATTTATCCCTCCTGTTCTTCCTGAATGCATTTCTTATATTCATTGAACTTTAGTGTCATAAACTTTAGTTTCAGTTTCTTGCAACAGCCGTGGGCTGTTATAAGTATCAAATAATATCAAAGTTGCTTCTTACAGTGTCTTTTTTTTTTTTAATCCTTTTGAACTATTTCAGTCACTGCAGCTCCTGAAGGCAGCCATCTTTTATAAGGAGTGTGAGCCATGTATCCTTTTCCCAAAGTTCTTATTGGATTGGAGTCACTTCTTTTAAGGACTGATGCATCTTACAATTCTTAAAAATTACAAATTCAATTTCTTGACACTACAAAATATTCTCAGTTGAAATCTGCGGACATATTATTGGCATGTTTAGCCAAATAATCTGTAAGCATCCTCTTTATCAAGGCTTTTGAGGAGTCATTTTTACTTATTTCATTAGTAGTGTCTGCAGGAAGAATATCACTGTGGTGGCATGTTCGCAAGGATCATTAGTCAATCATTTTCTACATTTTACTTAATTTGGCTTCCAAATAATTCAGACATCACTTCGCATATTGACGTGGATCATGTAGCCTGTAATTTTCTAAATTATATTTATTATTAATTCAATGTTCTATATTTAGAGTGATCTGGTTGTAGCGTCTCCAGTGGAGGAATACTTTCTGTATATCTATGATCTTCCACAGCCTGAAAAGGTGAGAATTGATCTTGTGGTTTTTGAGTTTTTGAGTCCTAATATTTTTATATTTGAAATGTCTCTGGTGTCATTTCTTTTATGGTTTATTGCAGAAAGAGGCTGACAAAATTACACGACAAATCCTTGATGCTGTAGGTGACAACTATTTCAATCTGTTGTCAAGGAATGTGACTCAGATAAAGATGACCAAGTTGCTACATACTAACCATCATAATCAGTGATCAATTTTTAATTTATTTTCTTTTTATAAATAATGAACTTTGTGGGAATTTGTCTTTATTGGTGATAGACCAAAATGTGTTTTCTTGTATATGTTGTAGCTAGAGGCTCAAGTTTTGGTCATAAGTGGATTTCATAGTTGTTAGTGGGTAAGTGAAAACTTAGTGGTCTCAAAACTAAGAAGATAAGGGGAGCCAAAAAGGACTGCCTGATTTCCTGGCAACTTAGTAGTGGGAAGCAGATTTTTTCCTTGCATATAAATATATATAATACATAGGATTTTATGGGTATCTTTATTAGGAGAGGGGGTTGGGGATGGAGGCGGATATGACAGGCATGCAGCATGTGACATTGATGAAAATATAATTTAATCAAAGGTCTTGGAGTATTTATCTTTATGTGCTACAATGGAGGGCAAATGAGAGTGGTCATAGTTTATTTTCTTTCATGATTCAATATCTTATCTATTTTTGGTTCTGATTTGCTGGATAGAGATGGCCAAGCAAAAAAAAGGGGTAGAGGTAAAAGATCACCAATTTAGGATGAAAATCTCGTGAGCTCTTATGTTTAAGTGTTTTCTTATCGCATTAATTGTGAAATTGAGAGTTGATTTAAGTAAAAGAATTGGCACTATCAAGCCGTTTCCTACTTAGATGATGATCTTCCTTAACGAAGAAAGACAGTCATTGCTTGCTGATTACTGTTTCAAATTTAGGTGCCAAAAGTGCTTCGACGAAGAGCCTGTATTTTGGCATGAAAGAGTTGAATGTGTTTAAAGTAGATGCTTCCTATTCAATTTTTAGTTTCATCTTCTCCTCTCTCTTCATTTTTTTTTATCCGAAATTTTGCCTATCCTGTTGTACGTTCTTGATATGTGAATTGCAGGGGAGAAAAAAACAATGGTTATGCACAAGTAGCATTTCCCAATTTCTGATTTTTAGATCCTAACGCAAACGAAAAGAGTCGATGTTAAAAATTAACTTCTACAAGTAGAACGATGCAAATCCAATTCAAGAGGCATAATAATATTTAAAAAAAAAAATGGAAGGTAAGCAGTTTCGATTGGCAACTTAAGTTTCCATTTTCACTGAAGAAATCAAGCCAAGTAAAATAGAATATTAGTATTTGAGTTTTATTACAGCGAAGCAGTCAAGCGACCCCGTGTTAGTTCCTCTCCCCATTCGATAACAAGTCATGAACTCTCTCCCCTAATTTTTGATCTTCCAATGTGAATAATGTAGCATTGACTTAAATTATTTTGAAAATGAACCACTATCAATACTCACTTACAATCTGAATGGATTCGCAAGCAAAGAGAAAGTTTGTACAAGACATTGTTTTAGACTGAAAAATATATACATGGAGTTTTCTTGTACAACTATTTCAAACCTAATTAGGGAAAAAAATGTTTATGACAGGAGCATCAGATGCTCAATTACGGGCATTTAGAAGCCACCGAATGCTCACATTAATCATCTCCTTCAACTCACCACATCTACATTCTCATCATCACCTGCATACTGCAAATCAAACTGCTCAAATCAGAGACCAAATTAAAAACGAAAAAAAAACGAATAATGAGGATAAAGAATATTGTAATAAGTATAAATCTTCCCAGAAAAAAGGAAAAATTACAGTTTTATATAAAGCCAAATTGTTTTGATGATATTCTATTAGCAAAACAAAAAGTCCTTCAAGAAAAGAAGACATGCAACTGACCTGTAAATAAGCATTATGGGGGACGGGGGGAGGAGGAGGCAGCCTAATCGGCAAGCCTTTGGCTGGGCGAGTTGCTCCTTTCTCAATACCAGCTGAAGCCATTTCAATCTCATCAATCTTCTCAACTTCAATTTCCACATCTTCATCAATGGCATGAGCAGCCATGCTGGTTGATGGTAATACATGAGCTGACCTCAAAATCTTCATCTGCAAATTTTAAATGTGCAACAGTTTAAATCTTTCCATCCTCAAAAACACGTGGCTAGACATGAACATATTTTATCTACTTTTTCTATCAGCAACTTCTTCTCACACATCCTATCTTACTTTTCATATTAGAAATTCAAGGAGTTTTTATTGAAGAAGGCATATCTACTTCATCCAATAGCCTTCATGCACAGACATAAAAAAACAGAATTCCACTTCATTTTAACTTGGAAATACTTTCATTTCATCATTTATAAAAGTCACATAACATATGTACTGAATCTCAGGCATCTGTTTCAGTAAAAAGTCACAAAATTCACCTCCAAAAAGTAAAAAGATAATAATAACAATAATAAATCACCTTATCTGAAGAGGAGAGACCGGTTGAAATATTCTTTCTTCTTTTCAGTTTACCTTCATCTGCTACAGGTCCATCATTACTATTTCCATTGTTCACAGCCTCAACTTCTATGTCAACATGTGACTCATCAGGATGCAGACACCAGCGAGAAACTTTCTTCAATGGAATAGATTCAACTTGCTGTCCTCCATCTTTTAAATTGGCTAAGATACCACATATGCAGCGTGAACAACAATATCACACGTATAATGTGACACTTGAAATTAAGCGACATCAACAGATATCAAAGTAAAATGGAGAAGAAAAACAAATAAAGCAATAAAACAACTACCTTTACTCATAACCTAGACACACAAGTTCAGATAACACATTACACACAATCAAGGAGGCCCCTCCAAAAATATTGCCACAACAAGTGAGGCATTTCTTGTAAAACAATTTCAGGACTAATGAATTACATATGACAAATCGTATACATCAGCCTTGCCTAATCAAATATTCAAAACCAAGTTATGTCCAATCACAGAAATTTTGGGTACCTATTCCTAAACTTTCTAAAACAACAGAGAGAAGGCCTAGAATCAAAACATTTACGCCTCCAAGTACATATCAATTTAATGAAAAGTCCATGACCTGGAAGCAGATTTTTCGGATTCTAAATATTCAAAAACACCTTGCATGCATCAATGTCAAATAGTGTACCTTCTGGCATAGATTCATCAGCAATTCCCAGATAACCAGGCAGTTTTTTCTTGTTTGGAGGAGATATAGTTTGTAAATCATTCTGTGGGCCAACTAGAAGGTAATTAGTAGTCTCTCTGTCACTCGTGATGTTGATACTTGAATCCGCTTCATTGCCACCAGCTTTAGCAGAATCTGAGCCAAGCTGATCACCCAACCTCTGAAGTCGAGTTTGTGATCTACAGATTCATGAACCACAAACCAAAATGTAAAGACTATGTAATGCAAAGAACAGATTACCAAATCAGTGAATTGCACAGAGGTAAGCAGCTCAAAGTAACCACAACTTGCCTCTTAAGTTCATCCTGAATTTGTGAGTGATGATTATGTGCTTTGATGAACTTCTTGATTTTTGAAGCTTTCCTGAATATTAAATTGTCCATGGCAACTAGATGAGAGAGGGTACAGCCACTATAAAAGTATAATATTAACAAATTAGTATAATTATGATACCTTCTGCATTCCTCTTTCTCCTGCTGCAATTGAGTCTCAAGCTCCTTTATCCTAGAAGAAAGAATATCTGCTTTTTGAACCTTCTCTTCTGCATAGATCTTTGAGAGAGAAATACATCAAACACCGAGTCATGGGGCTTAAGTCATGCAGATGGATACAGGAAAGAAAAATGAGTAACCATCTTAACATCAACAGTGTAAATAATCAGCAAGACATAAACATCACAAAAGCTAGTGCTTCCACCCAACAATCTGGACTCTGAGACTCAATATATGGTAAAGGCCAACAAGTACCTAGAATTGGCTTTCTTTGTATCCCAAATTTAAACATAAACTTGAGCTGTAGTTACCCAGTTTCTCTCCACATCCACATCAAACTCTCTTTCAAGGTGTCCGCTCAATGCATCTAAGACATATTAGACACTAGTTGGCATGTTCATGATAAATTACAACCCAGGCTGAAGATCAATTATCCAAGTTGATTGTAGGCATTAACCAAAACCCTTCTCCAAAATAGCTAGTCCTCAAACTCCCTTCCAGCGAAAAATTTAGCCAAGTAATTATACATTCCAAATTTCAGTATTTTAAACTGAAATTTCAACTATCAACAGGATTTGATGAATATGATTTTTAGTAATTAAAGGGCCCTCAAATCTTGGCTCAAACTGTTGGGAGGGAAGGTCAGATTGAAGTCATTTATACTCAAATCTTATTGACAAGAAGTTTATAGAAATTCAATCTGACGTGCACATCTCAAATTATTTCAACAATCTTAAATACAAAAGAACACCACACAGTAATGATCACAAAAATCAAACAATTCATACTACAAAATAAAATGAGAAGTGATTTTAAAAGATAGACCATCTTGATTCCGCCAACATACTTGACTAAAATTAAGTAGCCAACAAGTTAAAAAAATTGTGATGAAAAGATTTGACACAATTGAGTACATAAAAGAAATAAAAACTTGAAACATCTTTAGCCACACTTCCTAAGCAGTAAGTAATAACAGCCACAAGGAGATTGACCAACCTCTAATTGATGCTTTTGGTGCTCAAGCATGTTGATATCCACCTGCACTTCTTTTAACTGCACATGATTCTGATTAACTTTTGTTCCCAAACTAAAAAAAGGAAAAATGATGATAAAAAAATTAAAATTGAATTTTTGACCAAATAGTTCATACCTGTTCCTGAAGAACAACTTTGGAATCATGAGATGCAACTTTTCCTTCCTTAACTTGATCTTCAACACCATCTGAGATTTTCAAACTTCCAGAAAACTCACTTTGGCCATCAAGGTGATGTTTTTTCCTGCGTTTTCTGTCACTGCAATCAAATATGCATTTTTAAGCTCTAATTTTTCAATATACTGAGATGATAAGATAACATATATAATATCTATGTAATATTATTACTGTATCACTCATAATGAATCCTTATTGCCCATAGTTGTCCAATTATGCTATCACTCTCGGTTGGCCTCATAAATGAGGTTATGAGATTGTGAACACTAGTCCTCTTGCATAATGCAAAATAATCTAATCATTAGATTTCTAAATTCTGTAATCCCTGGAGAAGGGGGAAATTCCTATTGAGCATTGTTGCTTTTGATTTTTTTTCTTTTCTTCATGAAAACTATGGTTAACGTTAAATTTATAGGAGTTATTGATTGCTAAGCCCGGCAAAAGTTTCAAACCAATTTATTTAAATTAGCCTCACTATTCCTCCCACAGCATCCTTTTTTCTTTTAAAGATAACAGAGATATAACCTTACATTGTGTAATTAAAAATATTTTGTATCATCCTGGGACAAATGAAAAGAGAATATAAGAACCAAGAAAAAAATAAAGCTTTCAAAAGAGAGAACAAACTAGTCAATAATTTCCTCAAATGAATAATATCAGCAGCTGAAAACTGATTCCATAAAGGATTCTTGTGGAGTTACCTTTTCTTCTCAATGGACCTTGAAGGGCTACGTACTGCAATTTAAAAATTGATTAGGAAATGGACACAACAATAAGAGAAAAATAAAGCAACTAAAGACAAAAAAAATTTATTGAAACAAATCATTGAAAGGCAAAAACAGGACGGATAAGAGTAACTGCCTTTATCTGAAAGCACCAAAATTGCACTCATTTATAGCCAAGAAAATAAAGTGAGGAACTTGGAATTATTATAATTACTGACCACGCAACTTGTGTCGGTCTCGAGCATCCTTTCCTGGAGAATATCTTCTTTGAGGAGAAAGCCTTTTATGAAGCTTATCCCTCAAGTCACCAACCCGAGGGTCCCAACCACCTGCAATTGTGAAAGCAAAAAATTTCCAGTAGTCATTTTCAATCTACATTTTCTGTCAAAATAAGCAGAAGGCCTACAGATAGTAATGAGTCTAAGCTTACCATCACATAGAAAAATAAGAGTAACATAATAATGAACAGTAATAGAACATCCTTGCCATTTCCAAAGAAGCCATAGAAACAATCTCTCTCATACAAGGAATAGAAACAGAAACCCATATTTGAACTTTTATCCATCATATATATCAAAGTAGCGTCTGATGAATACTAGCGGGCATATCCTCGGCTCCCTGTTGAGCAATAACCAACACTGATTTCTGCCTGATGGCATTCTATGATATAGTAATAAATCATCCCACTCCCCAAAATTTGCATTGAATGATTTGTTCTTCATCCACAAAATCCCTTCACAATATCACTCAAGAAGAAATAATAAATTAAGTGTATGTCATATGCTCTGCCAACATAAAGATCGAACTAATGACGAATAGCATTCGACTGTTTCACCAAACTGGCCAGTGTTCTCAATATTATGGAAAGATATAATTTCCAGGAAAAATTTAATTCTTGTCCCTCAACAAACTTTGCAGTTTCAGAGATGCATAATGATAAACCAAGATAATGTTCATCATGAGAAATACCATATCGCCTCTAAGAATTACCAACCAGGAAAATCCATTCTGATGAAAAACAATACTAAACCTGTCAGTTGATATTTCATTTATTAAAGAAATAGCCACACTGTACAACAAATGTCTCGACAATATATGTCATACATATCTAGAATCACTAAATATTCTCCTTAGATGCATGCCCTCATCACATATGTCGGCCCTACCAAACTAATTTTCACATAATCAGTTAAAAAAATTATTACCTGCCACATTTAGATGGCACCCATACAGATAAGAAAAATCAGGGAGGAATTCAACAAAATCTACGCGCTATCTGCTGACCGAAAATAGAAAAAACAAAGAAATTCGTAGAAACAGAATACAAGCAACAGAACAGAGGGAATTTATCCTTTAAAAATTAGATTATGGTTACACAGTTTGGTATTTATGTGACATCCAAGTAAACTCAAACAGAATGGAAATCTCACTCAAAGTTTTCTCCAGCCATGACAAAACCCCTGATAAATACGCATTTTCAAAGGTGTTTCTATAGACGATTTTCCATAAAATTGTTCTTTTTACAGAAATAAAAGATAAATTTCCAGTAAACAGATAGCATGGGACAATGATTATATCGCTTGGAAAAAACATTAAAGGAAAGAAAAAAAAAAGAGCTCACAAAACTTTCCATTAACTCATGTGTAATGTTCTTATTTTTTAACAAATCTTCAAAAATCGGGCTTAGCAACTTCATCAAGGCGTTTATCTTTAATTCCAGTTCATTTGCATCAGCTCACAATATCAACCAATCGTACATAAGCTTCAAATAATTGAAGGATTTAGTTATCAATTAATGAAAAAGGAGAAGCAAAGTTACCGTTATACGCACCGAAAGACCGCCGGAGCTCTGCGTATCCATGCGCAAAGGTGCAATTTGGGCGCGTGCAGCGACCCTTTTGATACAATACGCAGAGTTTCGTCTTATAGAGCTTCCGTTCAGCCATATTTGCAAAACGGTATAATATAATATGGAGAGAATATAAAATAATCTTCAAGAAAGAGAAACCAATCGACCACCAGCTTCAGAAACAATAACGAATCAATCGACAACACAGATGAAAATAATCCGAAATTTCCCAAATATGACGAGCACTGCGCGTTATAATGGCCAAGAAATTGTTAAAGGAACTTATGCTTTGTTTTTTTCCATGAGAACAAAAAAAAAAAAATGTAAGAAAATCAGCGAATTAAAAAAATAAAAAGAAAAAGAAAGAAAAAGATTCTGCTTTACTCAACTGAGCTGGGAATTAGGAAATCGAGAACTACAGAGTGAGAAAGGAAGAAAGGAAAGGGGGTAACTTGGTTAGCGATACTAAGGATAGATTCTTTTGAAATCTAATCCCCGTATTATAATTGAAAAGTCTAGAATACCCTCTACTAAGAAAATTCCCTAGAACTACCCAAATTTCATTAAATATAATTTAGTGCATTGTTTATATATAGCTAAACAATGGAATGCGCACGCCGTTTTTGATCAATTTTATCCTTTTTTTTTTTTTTTATTATTTACTGATAGTAAGGATACACACTTATAATAGCCATATGTAAATATTTATTCGCATGCAGTCCAATGTTCGATTTCAGTAAATTGTAATATTTGTAAAAGTTTGAGATAATTGGGATTTTATCCGTTTGTTTGTTACTGTCTGCCGTAAGGTATCATGAGCGTTTTCTAATTTAGACCTGAGTCTCGTCCTAATGACATTACTTTAGGATAATTGAGGGCCTAGGTCTCCTGAAACAAATCCTGAAACAAGAAAATCCCAAAGTATTGACTGACAGATGAGATTTCCTCGTATTCAAAAAAAAAATTGTTAATTAACTACTTAGCATTCAATTTTGACTTAACACTGATAATATAATTAATTCTTAGTTAATATAAGAAACACATTTCAATATATATTGCCATTGAAATAATTAGAATTGTATATTTTAAATGTTCAATATAAAATTCAGAATTTGCAGAATAATACAAAACATTTAATCAAATTATTCATACACGTCAAAAATTAAAGAGCAGTATGATTTATATTTATGTAATATTAAAAAGAAATATTATGATCACATAATGAGAAATGATTTAGAAAATTGAATGATATATAATCCATTTCATTATTAGAGAAACCTTTCTTACTTGATACAATATTAATTAAGCAACCATTTCAATTTGTATTGATTAATGATTATAAGGATGAAAAATGTCGTACTGAGCCCTTGTCTATTAACAATCCATGCATATTCTGTTTCTGTTCTCATACTCCATTGGCAAAGTTCACACAACTCATAATCCCTTTCTTCTACCATTTCGTAATTTCCTGCCAGAGAAATGTCTCAAGAAATTTGGGCTAAAATTAAAACTATAATGAACTTTGGAAAGAAGTACATGTTCTCCGATATCGTCGTCTTTGGATTTAGTCACCAATATAGTTGGTAACGCACTAAATTTGCAGATGAATAGGAACAGTTTTGAAGATGAAGAGCAGAATTGAGAGAGATGGCTGTTGAGAAAACCCATGATTTTTTTTTCCAAAGAAGGAAATAAAAGTTTTGAGCAGAGTTGGTATTTAATATTGTTCGACTCACAATGCAGAGTATATATAACGCTTTGTTTTCACTGTAAACAATTCGGTTTGAGGTATTGTTATCTTATGTAGATATAGAAATTTATTATATGGTTACCTTACATAAATTCTTTTATTATTTGATTATTATTATTAAGGAAGTGTTTTTGGAACTCTCAGGAATCCTAGTGGCTTAATAACTACTTTATATTTAGTTTGAAATTAGTGATATCATTGTAAGTGCCCAAATAATAGTTAAAGTCAATAATTAATATAATTTTATTATTACTAAATTATTTATTTTGAAATAAGTTTAATAAGTGTAGTAAAAATTGTATCTGCTCATTAAATTAATACCACATTATTTTTAAGATCAATAACAATACTCTGAGTATGAGATCATTCAAGTTATCTTTATTATTCATATATATATATTCATACAACATGATATATATATAAAGTATGGAATGTAAAAAAGGAATGCATCATTTGGAATTTGATTTGGTAGTAGTCTATGGACCTGATGATCTAGTTTTCGTTTCTATTTTTTTTTTAATAACAACTCCTTAGATTTAGGGGGAGACAGTTTCTCTAACGTTCTAAATTTATTATTTTTATTGTAATTTCTCTTGTTGTTACGTTTTGGTTAAAAAATATAAATACCCGAGTCAAGTTATAATAAAGGGAAGAAAAAGTTCAAGTTATTTCCTATCCCTTCCTCCTCCTTCTTCTTCTTATCTATATTCTTGAATTCTCATAACAATTTGGTATCAGAGCCAGGTTGTTCCCATGGCTACCCGAAATCAATCCAACGCAGAGTTTCGTAATGAAGTCTATAAGATATTGGGGCGTCATGAATCCAGTATTGGGGAGGTGCATGCAACCATGCAAATAGTTTTGGCTGAGCTTCAAGCTATACGAGCCTCACAAAATCATTCTAACAATCACCCTGATATTAACCTATTTGCTTCAACTGAATCCTCTCAACAAATTAACCTACCACCTATTGATCACTCTCAACCAAACATGCATCACCACTTTAAACTGAATTTTTAAAATTTAATGGAGAAGATCCATAAGGATGGGTCTATAAGGCAGAACAGTATTTTGATTTTAAGGAAGTGGCTGTCGATTATCAGGTCCAACTTGCTTCTTTCCATCTTGAGGGTATAGCATTGGAATGGCATCAATGACTTGCTAAATTTAGAGGACCACTAACCTGGGTAGAATTTACTAAGGCTTCGATGCTTCGCTTGGTCTAACAGACTATGAGGACCTCTCAGAAGCACTCACTAGAATCAAACAAACTTCTTCCATCTCAGCTTACCAAGAAGAGTTTGAGAAGTTATCCCATCGAGTGGATGATTTACCAGAGAAATTTCTAATTGGATGCTTTGTAGCAGGTTTGAAAGATGAAATCAGGCTAGATGTTAAGATCAAACAACCCCGTACATTAGCCGATGCAATTGGCGTGGGTAAATTGATGAAAGAACGCAATAAATTACAGAAAAGAGGAGTATAACTTTTAGGTCTCCGGTTCTTGGTAGTTTATCAAGGATAAAAAGAGGCAACAACCTAGTTGGAATTCTAGGACCGCCTCCTTCCATTAAGCAAACAGCTGGTGAAAGTGGCAATCCAACTAGATTCAAAAGGATTACAAGCCAAAAAACATGAGAAAGAAGAGAGAAGGGCCTCTGTTATTATTGTGATGAGAAGTTCATCCCTGGACATAGATGCCAAAGGCCCCAGTTGTTCATGATTGAAGATACCAACCAACCTGAGCCTCACGATGGCCAAGGTGAAAATTTAGAACAAGCTTAGGATGAAACCATGCCAGAAATCTCCTTCTACGCTATCGCTAAGACTAAACATCCTAGACTATAAAAATCCAAGGAAGGTTAAAGGACAAGGAAGTCACAATTTTAGTTGATGGGATAGCACTCACAATTTTGTGGACCAATCTTTGGTAATAAAATGTGGGTTATCAGTAGTGCATGATAAGTCCTTCCAGGTCATGGTGGCGAGTCGAGAGAAAATAGACTGCACAGGGAAGTGTCTAGCAGTGCCTTTAGACATCCAATGATATCATGTTAAAGCTGACTTCTATGTGTTACCAGTGGCTGCATGTCAACTAGTTTTAAGGGTACAATGGCTCGCTTCGTTGGGAACAGTAGAGATGGATTACCAACGCCTTACACTGACATTCTATGACAACGGTGTGACTCATACCCTCTAAGGCTTGAAGCAGATCGATTTGGAACCCTTTAATAAGAAGGATTGTCACTATCTCCAAGGAACCAGTTTGTTCCTCCAATTGATAATTAAGCATCCAACCCAATCTAAGAGGCACCACTCCCCTCCTATCTCCGATATCCTCTATGAGTTTAAGCAAGTTTTTGAAACACTTTCGCAATTGCCTCCAGCCCGTATCCATGATCATCAAATACCATTACAACCTCAAAGTACCCCCGTTAATGTGAGGTCTTATCGATACCCTTATTACCAAAAAACAGAAATTGAAAAGATGGTCTAGGAACTGTTGCATTCTGGCTTGATTTGTCCTAGTCGAAGCCCATTTTCTTCTACAGTTTTGTTGGTCAAAAAAGCTGATGGGAGTTGGCATTTCTGTGTAGATTATAGGGCTTTGAATGAAATCACAATTAAAGATAAGTACCCCATAGCAGTTATTGATGAATTATTAGATGAATTGCACGGATCTAGGTATTTTTCAAAACTTGACCTATGGTCAGGATACCACCAAATTTGAGTCTATGAAAGTGACATACAAAAAACTGCCTTTCGAACTCATGAGGGACATTATGAGTTTGTTGTCGTGCCATTCGGACTCACCAATGCACCTGCCACATTCCAAAGTTTGATGAATGATCTCTTTCGTCCTTATCTCTGTAAGTTTATTTTGGTTTTCTTTGATGACATTTTGGTTTATAGCAAGTCTTGGCATGATCATATTCTTAATTTACGAACTGTCCTAGAGGTCTTAAAAGCTAATAAATTATTTGCCAAGGAATCAAAGTGTAGCTTTGGGGTGGAACAAGTTGAGTATCTGGGACACATCATATCCGCAAGTGGAGTGGCCGTCGATCCAATAAAGGTTCAGGCAGTCCAGGAGTGGCCTATTCCTACCACAATGAAACAAGTGCGAGGTTTCCTTAGACTAGTTGGTTATTATCGGAAGTTTATCAGCAGATTCGGTACCATTGCAGCCCCCTTAACATGTTTGTTGTCTAAAGACGAATTCTCTTGGACTTTGGAGGCCGAACATACATTCAATACACTCAAAGAAGCTGTCCTCCTCTCTAGTACTTTAGCTTCCTGATTTTTCACAGCCTTTTGAGGTTGAGTGTGATGCTTATGGAGCAGGGATCGGCGTAATTTTATCACAGCAAGGGCAACCTATAGCTTTTTTCAACGAAGCTCTCAAAGGCTCAGCACTCACTTTATCCACCTGTGAGAAGTAAATGCTTGTTATCATAAAGGCAATTCGTAAATGGCGTCCTTATTTACTTGGTCGATCTTTTATAGTAAAAACAGATCAAAAAAACCTTAAATTTTTCTTGGAGTAGCGCATCACAACACCAGTTCAAGCAAGGTGGTTACCCAAGCTTCTTGGTTATGATTATGTGATTGAATATAAAAAAGGGCAAGAGAACAAAGGGGCAAATACCCTGTCATGAGTGACAGAAATCAATTTATTGGTTGTATCATTATAACGGGCGAACTGGTGGAAGGAACTACAAACAGAGGTTCTACAAGATCCTTATTACGACAAATTAGCAAGTGTTTCCATGCCATATACTCAGTGTGATGGAATATGGTTCCAAGGGGGTAAAATACACCTAAGTCCCAATTCCTTCCTACTTCCATCTATCCTTACAGATGGGCATTCATCCGTCATAGGCGACCATTTTGGATATCACAAAGCACTAGCACGAATCAAACAAAGCTTCATATGGCCAGGACTGAACAACGCAGTTAAGAAATTCTTGCGAGAATGTAATATTTGTTAACATTTTAAAACTGATTGCATGACCCCTACAGTTCTATTACAACCTTTGCCCATTCCAACCAAAATCTAGACTAACATTTCAATGGACTTTGTAGAAGGGTTGCCACCTTCGCAAGGATATATGGTGATAATGGTGACAGTTGACAGACTTTTCAAGTATAGTCATTTTGTTCCTTTAAGGCATCCTTTCACTGTCTTATCAGTTGCTAAAGCTTTTATTTCTAACATTGTCAAGTTGCATGGCTTTCCAAGTTCTATTATTAGTGATAAGGACAAAATTTTTATAAGCTTCTTTTGAAGAAACTTGTTTCAGTTACAGGGTACTACACTCAAAATGAGTTCTAGCTATCACCCCCAGACAGATGGCCAAACCGAAGTCACTAATCAGATACTGGAATAATACCTCAGATGCTTTGCTGGGGATCAACCACACAAGTGGTCAGACTGGTTACCATGGGCAAAGTATAGCTATAACACTAGTATTCACACTTTTACAAAGACAATCCCATTTGAAGCCGTATATGGAGTACCTGATGAGTACATAAAAGTGTATGTGTATTAAGGGTTAAATTTATAATTTTACACTTAAAGTATGATTAACTCTCTCCATTTATGCATATTTCTAGTTTTTGATATAAAATG
>JAVXUL010000001.1:2496920-2518515 GCA_035590515.1 Trichilia minutiflora | reverse complement strand
AAAATCCATACAAAGGCACATACGAATCAAAGTTCATAAAATACGAAATGGGATATACAGACGTGTTAGAAATGGAGCTACGAACCTCGTAGTGTGGTCGGTTTCCTTTAATTTGGCCTGGAACACCGAAAACCCTAATTTGAGCTCTGAAATCCTAACTTTTCCAACTCGATTTCGGCGCTTCTTGCCACAAATCGACGCCTCCAAGGAGTTAGATACGGAGAGTGTGACTGAATGGTGGTGAGAAATAAAAGAAAAGGTGAAAAACGAAATATGTATGTATGTGGAACAGAGGAAGAACGAAGAAGGAGAAGAAGAAGAAAAATCGCAGGAAAGGAGGGGGCTCAACCCTTTTTATAAAAGTGGGGGCAAAATTACCATTTTACCCCTGATTATTTAAGAAAAGAAGCTTCTAAAAGGGGGCAATTTCATCTTTTCACACGATTCGATCGACCAAATCACACCCTTCATTTGATCGAATGATGTTTCGTTCAAACGAAGTCAAGCTTCGTTCGATCGAGAATTCTCGAGCTCTCTGGAAAATCTGGTGCCCTCAGTTCGGTCGAATGAACCAAGCTTGTGTTCGGTCAAATCCCATTCGTTTGAATGAACCTGACTATTAGTTCGACCGAATGCTTCTCACCTTGAGTTTTCTCTTGTGCTCAAGTTCCCGATCAATTCCCGACATCCATTCTCATACTTTAATCATTCTAACTCTTTCAAAATCTCAAATCAACCCTTGGAATATTATAAATCCTTACAGAACTCAGACATACATTACTAAAAAGATGAAAATACCCTTATTCAGGAACATGGGGTGTCACGACTACAATAATACCTGTATATTAAAAAATAAATTTAAATTTTATTTAATTTATACTAAAGACCTTTAAAGAAAAAAATTCATTTAACTACAATAACAAGCATAAAAGAAAATATATTATCAAGGTTTATCTTGGATTTAATGAATGAGCTATGCAATGAAGTGATGTGCTACTCTTAGTCCATCGATCAAAAAGTATAGTATATATCACTTCATAAAAGGCTGATGTCTCCCTTACTTTCTTCCTTTTATGCTTCTATATGATTGTCTTCACCTTTTCAATCATTGTCTCTTACATCTCATAAATCAAGTGAAAAGTGAGTCTATTAGTATCCATAGTTCGAAGCATATCATAAATAGTTCTCATAAAAGAAAGGATATAATCGACCTTGTCCCACCAAAATTTTTTCCTTCATCAAAATGATTTTTGAAACATCATCTTCTCTATAAATAAACCAATCCTCACTAATTACCATATTTTGGATACATCACTTAATGGGCTTGAACCTTTTCAACATAACAATCATTAAAGAAAAACAAGTATCCGCAATAACAAGTAATTTTAAAGATATAAAAGAATTGAATATTGCCAACCTCACAGAGTGATTCATTATAAAGTTTCTTATGAATATAGCATCATCACCAACTTTAGTTATCAATACAAATTATCATATGTAACCTCATTTTTTTCAATATTTTTTGTACCATATATATTTTTAAGAGCAAGATTAAGAGTGTGTACCACACAAGGTGTCCAAAAGATATGAGGATGCTATGACTCCGCTAATAATCCTGTTGCTTTACAAATTAGTGTATTATCAATTATTACCTGAACAACATGTTATTCCCCAATCTCTATTATAACATCTTTAATTAAAGTTACCACATAATACTTATCTTTGTACTCCTTTTCACAATTAATAGCTCTCAAGAAAACAGCCCCACCTTCAAAAGCAACCATAAATTTTATTAATGGCCTTCTTTATACATCTGTCCATCCATCGCATACAAAATTAACACCCTTTTCCCTCTAAGTTCTTTTGATAGGTTGTAACAACTTCTCAATGTTTGCCCTTTCTCTTTATAATAACTTAGTCCTTAAAATATTATACCCCAGAGATATATAACCAAAAATTGAATTGTTTGTAGCAAAAGTGAATGCATTAACATAATGTGGATTCTTGACAAAGTAGAAAGGTAATCCACCAGAATAAAACATTCAAATAATTTCATTATCTAAATTCGATTTGACAATAAGATTAAATGATTTTTTTTTCAAAGAATCTTTTCTTTTTTTAGAGCCTAAACTTTGACTTTGAAATAAATCTATGCCTGAACAAAGGAAGATGTTTGAAGTTGAGAAAAAAGTAATGGAACTGTTTTTTATTACAACCTCACTTATGCATCCTCTACCATTTTATGCATTTCAGAAAGATGTTATTGTGCCACTTTTGGGCATGCTCGACTCCTCTACCCACTTTGTTTCAATAAATGTGCTTTGAGTCTAGAATACGATCCTTTAAATGTGGCATTATAGTAATTAAACACAAACCTTATATTTCCACCTCCTTCAATCGATTTTGGTAACTTGGTTACATATTCCAAAGATTCCAAAGATGAGTGCTACTATCATTATCTTGATTGACCATCAATAGATGCATTATCACTACCACTAACACTTTAAGAAGTTATAATTAATAACCTATAGCATTAACAAAAGTATAAAACTAATTAAGAAATTTATATTGTTAAAATCAAAAATTGAAAAAAAAAATTGAAATAGTAAAGAAAGTAATTATACTTATCGAATATTGAATATTATTGAAATAAAAAAATTCAATTTCCTAATACTTATTTGTTATTCTGTCAGCAATACATGGAAGAAATTCTATTCTTCCTCTGCATTTTGGTTTAAAAAAAAAAATAAAAGGCTAAAACATTTGTAATAAGATCTAAAATATTTATAAACCTAAAGCCCTTTTTGTTTAATCAGTAACAATCATTTCTAATGGGCCTTAAAGCATTTTTAAACCTAATGCCTTTTTTTATTTAATCCAACTGAAGTCAAAAGCACAAAATCATCTGTTCTTCAACCTTTCACTATATTTAACTAACTCAAATTTTAAGTAATTGAATAACTGTAGCTAAAAAAATCAGTTAATTAATGATTTGGATTTATGAAGCCCTTATCTTCTTCAATAACAGAGATATTTTCTCATTTTAATCAAAAGACAGAGTAAGAGAGGAGTCATACCAGAAACTCTTCAATGTCTGCATCAATGCACTTATAAAGGATCTATGTCTAAGAAAACAAAGAAGAAGAATAGGTTGTATTAAAGGTGTCTCACTGTCGGACATAAGTACACACGGGTACATGGTGATAACTGGTATGTTCGTGCTTCATAGTTAATACAACCTATTATTCAATCAACGAATATTATATAAATTTTAATTAAAAAAAATTAGTTAGCATATATAATATTACTCTTGATTAATCGATAATAGAAACACCTTTCTTTCTATATATATAGTATTGATTGTTATAATTGAAGTTGCAGGCCACAATCGATCATATATAGCGACGTCGTCTTGTATTTACCCATGGATAAATAATTAAATAAATAAATAAGAAGTAACATGAAACAAAACTTTAAAAAAGTATTACATATTATAGCAAAAAATAAAAAACATAAAAATAATCCCAAATGTGTACACAAAAAAATTAATTAATTAAGAATATTTGAAGTAATTTAGAGAACTCAAATAAACATCATTCCATTTCTTAAATCATCGTTATTATTTATTTCCTCCATCAATAATAATTTTAATTAAATCTAACACGAAACATGGACCGTCTTCTCTTATACTCCACCGACAAAATCCACAAAACTCATAATCCCTATTTTCTACGTAAACATCAAAGCATTTCATCTTATTCTTCCATGCAAAGCTGCAATAGAATCTTGTTGTCTCAACCATATATTGGGTTTAAAATCAAAACTATACTCACCATGATGATGGATCAAATGGACTCCAAGATCATCATCCTTTGATCGACAATGAACGCTCAGATCGATTCCATCACCTAATTCATTTCGAAGGATTTCGTACACTCGATGTTTCCAATTCAAATCAATAGACGTTCCAGTTCCAACATTGCAGATGATCACCAACACTACAAATGATAGTAAAAGTAACAAATATTTCCCAAACAAAACCATGATCCTACGTTTGTTTTACCTTTCAGCTTTGGTAATATTTATCCTCACTATGTTCGTAGTATCACACACACACACATTCATACATATAAATATAATTTAATTACTGAAAAGATTAACGGGAAGATTTCAATATTTTTGGAAAATAATAATCAAATGTTTGGAAAAAAAGAGGAAGGTATTATTGGGTACGATTTTAATTGCCTTAAATTTTATTTTTTTTCCATGGTGAGTGAATGCTGGATTGTTTTTAATATGAAGATATGATCAATATATTCCGCTATTTGATTGTTCCATTCACATGGTAAGCACATTATTTTCAAAATTAATAATATCTAATTACCTGTTTTAAAAGCTAACAATGGTCCAAGATCCATCTCCTTCTAAATAAAAGATGAGAGATAATTGCCACTTATAAATTCAATAATATTATTCGAAATTGATTTTTGTCTATCCTTTTTTTTTCTTTTTTCTTGTTATGTTTTTTAATTATAAGAGAAATGATCCTACTATCCTATTAAATTTCAGACACTTCCATCACATAAAATGGAGGAATAGCAACCGTTCCTTTCTAATCGTCATTCCCAATTCCACTCATGGCAACCTGTTGAAGCCACATGAACAACTGGATCTTCTATTTCTACTCACAATCATGATAGTCCCTCCCTTTTATGTACATATCAAACCATTTCTACATGTATCGAGGTAGGACTAGTTACGAATTGTTGTATTTCACAATGGAGAGTATTACAACAATTGGTTTTATGTGTGCACAACTCAGTTTCAGTCTTTCAGATATTGTACTATATATAGATAGAAAAAATTTATTATATATATAAAATGACATGACATAATAATGATTGAGTAAAGTTTATTTTTGACTAAAAATTTTTTTAAAAAATAATTATGAATAATGTCTAAATATGAATAATTTATTTATTTTTTTAATGGATCTATTATGAAATTTTCATTTTTATACCATTAGTGTATATTTTATTGACAGTTACAATTTACTCATACTGCCCCATCAAGAGTGAACTATTAACCTGCTAAAATTAGTTTCTGCTCATTTACATTTTACAGTCGTAGTAGAGCAGTAAACTGATTTGATCTACCCATCTTTTCCGGATTGTTTCTTTTCGTCAATTTTGTATTCGGGACTAACATCAACACCTAGCAGTTAATTTACAAGAAAAAGGAAAAGGAAAGTAAAAATGGTGCAAACATTTTTGCAGAAGGTAAAATACCTTCAAAAAATTCAGGACCATCAAATTTACACGTGTACATAGTGTTTGAAGGCATATATGTATGTTTATTATATGTTATGTAGCTTCGGAATTTCTATAATTTTGTGTTTGGATTAAAAGATATTTCTTGTCTAAAACTACGATGTAGAAAATCTGACAAACTATTTTTTGCACTTAAGATAGATTCCTGAAATGATGGCCACCCCAGCAACAGCAGCACCAAAAGAAGTGAGAACTTTTGCGCCAGAAATTAAGGGCTTTGGAGAAGGAATGGCCATAAGATCATTTACCTGTCACAAAAACATAGACATTCAACAGCATGAAAATCTAGGAATGCAGGATACAAAATCTAATTCTAAATCAGCAAAATGAGATGTCTACAATAGCTCCGTAAGGAGAAATCAATCTTGTCGTTGTCTAATAGTGAGATATGATCATACGTGGCACTATCCATAGAAGAGGTATAATTCATGTGACAATGTGTATAAAAGGCACTGTTTATAAGAAAGAAACTGCTCCCGCTCACGTGACACTACTTATAATAAAGATGTGGTTCAAAAGTACTATTAATAAGAAGGCATTCATTGTTCATGTAAAATTATTCATAGGGCATTGTTTACGTATTCCTGAAAAAGGCACTAACCTCGTGTAGGATTTATGAAGCTTGCATGCAGATGCAGGATGGGGCTACTGTTCATAAAAATAAAAATGTACAGTTTTGATGTACCTTTTATGGTTGATGTAAAACGCAATCCCTCCTTCATTTTTTAACCAACTTACCCACCACTACATTTAACTTACATACCCCTTTATTTAACCAACCTACCTATCTCTTCAACTAATTACCATTTTATCTCAACTTGGTAGAGCAAATATCGATACTTTGGTGCCCATCTTATAAAGAAAACCACTATTCATTTACCAATTAGCCATTTCCTTCTCCTTATTGATAGGATTTTGTGCATACTCTAGACACTCCTAGAGTATCAACGGAAAGGGTGAAAAAGAAGCCTAATTATAAAAGTATGGATGAATGGTAACTATCCATTACAGAGGAGAGCTAGCTAACTCGCCTCTTTTTGCTTTGCTGACAGAGGATACCATATTTGAACTTTGTAATCACATACAAAGACAAGGGAGAAGAGAAATTCTCTTATGCTGAAAGTTAGTCAACAATGAGATTTGAGGGTAGCTGTTATATCAAGCATAAAACATATATTATAAAAGGGCATACTTGTAACTGAATAATTGTTTTTCTACTACGTAGGCAATGAGGAGAGTAGATAACTACTTTACTGAATTGAGGCCAAATGTTAATTAGCTAAAGGGGTAGATAGGCTAGACTGTTGTTTAAATAACGTGGGAGGGAGGTGAGTTCTTCTTCATCCAAACAACGGTGTGGTATTTTTACTTTCCCCTATGAACAATAACCTAAATCATGCACATGAGCTTCTCATTTACTATGCCAATAATCTTGCAATGAGTAATGCTATGTGAACAGTTCCTCCCTTATGAACAATGTCACATGAACAATTCTTTCAGTATAAAGATTGTATGTGAACAGTGCCTTTTGCCAGTAAACAACTCTTTCCCTATAGACAGTACCTTCCCTCCGAACAGTATCACATGAACAGAAAAGTTCACAATATACCTAGTAATGAAAAATCCCAGTACCTTAAAATCATGTTCTTCTCTCCCATAAAACAGATAGAGCCAGGAAAATAAAAAGCATTGAGAAATAAAGCAATAAAGCATTGATCAGTCCTGATAATTTGAGAAGTAGGACCAATAGCTTAAGAACACTTCCTATGCAGGTTTTAGGCGCTGACAGACTAGTTTGAAGTGTTAAGGGGTTATAAAGGATATATTATTAACCTACCAAAACAGGTTGCTTCCAATGCTTCTTAATTCCTTGTAGGTGCCCCTTTCCAACCACTGCAACAACTGAATTATGCTCAGCAGCTACTCTTAGCAGTGTGGATGACATGTACCTGAATATTCATGCAAGTTAGTCCATATGCTAAGAGGAATTCAATTAACCCCAAACAAATGGAAGCATGTCCTTGCAACCAATGTTAAGAATATTAAAATTTTACAAAAATATAAAAATGATTAGTGTTGCAGCTTATGCAAACCATCCCACACATCTTTTCCCATCATATAGTCTCCCAGCAAACTTTCAGTTGCCACAATGTCTATCACCTTTTACTCTTCCTTCTATCTTTTCCTTTGTTGAAAAAGGAATTCACAGTTTGTTACCATTTTGAAGGGGATGACTCCTCCATGCATACCTGATTTACAGGTTTTATATATATATATAAATTTACATTCTTTACATCCAACCATCACTAGTAAAATATTAGCCATAAAATCTGAGCTTAACAAGTGTCAAAAGATCAGAGTAGGTGCTACAAGGTTCTGGGGAACATCTCTTCTTCCTGAGCCACAACACCACATTCCTTTCATATTTCAAAGTCATGCATGCTACAGACATCAACCAAGGGAGAACACAAAAGGCAACAGCTACTTTTTTATCATCCCATTGTGGAAAAATGAAGAGGCCCAGATGAACCAAATAAATGAGTTAATAGAGAAGATTTAATTACATGAAGTCATCTTTTGCAACTAAAAGATACACTAATTTTATATATATATATAAAGAAAAGAAATACTTACTGATCCCGTTCATGTAGAAGAGTTTCCATCAGTGTTGGAAATTCTTTGCTCATCTCTTGAATAACAAGAGTCAGCATATCAACATCATCCATTTCCTTCAGCTGTGGACAGTGTAACAAATTAGCATCAGAAACAATTTTAGAACATTAAATGAATCTTACATTCATTTTTTCTTCTTCAAAGTGCAACCGATCAATAGATTTTAACCAAAAATACTCTTACTGCTGATAATAAGATGTGAGGATAATAAAGCTTACCATTCTGTTAAGATCCTCAGCGCTGGGCAAGAAGAATGCTTGGAAAAGGAAAGAATAAAATAGCTTTATCTTATGCCAAAGTGGCATCTTTCCCCATGTCCTCCTTAACGTAACCTGTTACAATTAATTCCAAATGTACTCACCATAATTAAATAAATATATAAAACACTGACACACAAGTCCATAAAATTTAAGTAAACAACAGCCCCAGAAGGCAAGTAGAAGTACTTCAAAAATAGCCATCAAAACACCATAGCTAAATTAAAAATTTTAATTTTTTATGAGAAACAAAAGCAGGATTACTGTCCTCTTACCTTGATCTGGAAGGATCATTATTTTCTTAGGCCCATATGAGAGCTAATTTCCTTGCAACAAGTTAACAGTAATGTAATACCATTGTCACAGCATTTTAGAAAGGAATTTTTTCACAGCAATGAAATGAGACATCATTACATTGCTGTACATCCAACATTAGTATTCTTATGGTCTATCAGTATTAGTAACCTACCGAGCATTCTTATTTGTGGTGGTAGTTATCTCTTCAGCTCAAACTTTAAATGGAACATTAAGCAAAAATAAAGAACCAGAATAATTCTTCCCAGCAATCTGACAAATGTCTCACCTGCACAGGACGATCTCCAAGTATCACCTTGCCACCATACTTCATTGCTTCATCAAATGCCACGCGAAACTCAGAACCAGGAAAAACCTCAAGTTTACTTGCTGCCTATCAGAAAATTTAGGAATAAATTACACTGCACTTAACTGAAGAGTGAAACCAACAATAGGCATGGATAAACATTAGAAGGAAGAAACATACCTTGGCAAGAAACCAACTGTAAAGTATTCCAAACAGGTTATGCTGTTTCTTCCACATTTCTACCATTTCTCCCCAGGTAGGTACCTGAGCTTGAACAAGAACTATGTACACTGCATTGATTTCAAAAATTAAGAGAATGAAACTTTTTTATAAATTGAAAAGCATACCTTCAAATTTTGAGGAGTAAGCAGAGACACTCGACTTGAGCATAACTCTAAGAAAACAACCTGCAGTTAATGGAAGCAAATTTACAAATGTAAACCAGCTGCATAGCCGGTTTCAAACTACTACTGCAAGACAAAAATTTCTAAATGCATGCAGCTAACCTGCTAAAATGACTCATCCATGAATCAAGTGTTAGGGAATTTCAAAAGAGAAAGCACCTGTGGTTTCAAGAAATCAACGATTGCTTCAACTTCTCTGCATGATTCCTGTAAGAACACAACCATCAAAAATAAATAATAAAGCATGCAAACGATTCTCATATTATCAATAGTCTTTTCATATAATCAAAATTGGCCCGCCTTCAATTTCACTCTGGTGAAACTTTATACTGATAAAATAAGTAATTTAGGTTATTTTAAAGAAGAACTTATAGGGGCTTTAGCAGAAAGTGAATCGAAAAAAGGACTACCAAATGAACTCTGAAGCAATAAAAATAACGCAATTAAGCAATAGATTCATCTTGTTTAATCACAGGCTCACAAATTTTCCGCTTATTCTGACTGAATGATCAAAATGTGAACATTATCAGTTTACAAGACATTAGATAATCCATTTGTTCAAAACCTTACTCGAATTTAAAAGATAATAATAATAATTAAGACAATTAAGCATATCATACCATATTTTTAAAAAGTCAAACCATTACCCGAGAAACATGAGCAGCACCAATAATATACACATCGCACACGCCACCCTCAGCCGATGACTCGCACGTGAGAAATATCACGCTCCTCGAAAGCTCTTCAGGCAGCACCTTCGTCTTCTCTTCTGCCACGGCGTCATTGTTCTCATCTCTCACGTCATCACCCAAACTGACAACGCTCTCACTCAAAGGATCGACGTGAATAAATTCTTCATCGGTTTCCGGCGGATGCGAATCCATCTTGGGGAAATTGGGGTTTTGAGGCAACGAGGTAATTTGGGGGTACAATAAGGGTGAGGGCTTTCCGTGAATGGCTAACTGAAGGTTACAATGGGTAAAGTGTAGAGGGATCTCGGTTTTAACGGTGGCATAAAATCGGCGCCAGTGGGATGAGTTGATTGGGCTGATAGGTGACTAGGCGTGTCGAGAAATTCATAAATTGGCTGTGTTGTTTTTATTTGTGCGTAAAGAAGTGTGCGTGCAACTGTGCAAGTGCTTGCCATTAAATGGTCTAGCTGACATGTGAACCTGGGTCCTGATGGCCCACTCGTTTATTTGCCATAAAAGCTCAATGGAAGGAAAAGAACGAGACTGCTGTCGTATACATCGTTATTAAAATCGTAATTTTATTAATTAAAAAATTATTTTAATTTTAATTAAAATTAAAAATAATAAAAATATTTTATGAATTTTAATTAATTTTATTAATTTATAAAAATATTTTAAATATTTTATTATTTATATATTATTTAAAATTTTATTTTTTTGTATTTTTTTATATTTTAATTTTACGTTCTAATTTTTTAAATAAAAAATAATTTTAATTAAAATCGTAATTTTGATAATTTTGATCGTATTTATTCTTAGAAGTACAAATCATTTTTCTATAGTTATTTTTAATTTTTTATGTCATAGCTAACCACTTATTAAATAGAGTCTAAACAAAATTAACTGACAAAATTTATATAATATATAAAAGTTAATTGATAAAATTTATTTCATGTTTTTGTCAAATTTTAAAACTTGAAAAAATTGACAAGGGGTACTGTATGATATTGTTTCTCAAATAATTATAAAAATATATATATTTTTTATAAATTTTATGTATATACTTTAATGTAAAATTGTTATATTATTAACATATTTTTTATATTTTATAAATATTGTTCATTTTAATATAAATTTTATAATAATTATAATAATACAATACTATAATATTATTCTGTACCAAAAAAATTACCATATAAAATTTACATTTTTGTGTTATAATTATATATCATAGACATAAATTAATATTTGCAAGTTCATATTGCATCATTATATTTTTCAAGTCCTTGTCTTAAAATTTTTCATAATAATTTTTAACTTATAATAGAAAAAAAAAAAGTTGTTAAAGTATTTCTAATGTATCTATAAATTGTCTTTTTAAAAATACCATATATATAAAATACATATTATAAGTGCAATTAAACTCTCCAATGTATTCAATTCTATTCATTATCAAGCTGACATAGCAAAAAACATAATTCATATCCTCAATCCATCATCTATTTTTAGAGGGTTTTGTTGACAATCATGGATTGCTGACTCAATAATTCATTTATTTCATTGGTGGTTAAAAAAAGGAAAAAAACTAATTTAATAATTTTATAAAATAATAAATAGCAATCCATATCCACATTGGAGAGTTATTTTTGGAGATGATGGTTATCAATACTATGTAAGATGCAAGTCTCTCCATATTAATGACGTAACATATTTTATACGAAAACAATCAATTTACACATTAAAGATGCTCTTATAAAAAAAATTATAAATTGTAATAAGAGATTTACACCCTATGTGACTTATTTGTATAAGAGCACTCAATTTAATCTCTAAATTTTGAATTTAAAATAAAAAAGTATAATTTTTTTTATAAGAATTTAAAACAACTCAGTAAATTTTATCTAATCTTAGCATCATATCATGGATGAAGTTATAATTTAACTACGGTATCGTTGATCTGATTACAACTTAAGTATTGTTAGATCAGATTTTTTCACGTTATATTAAAAAAAAAAGAGAGAGATATTTACAAAATCTACATATGCGGTTACAATATGAATACTTTATACTTGTATCCTTATATTTCTTTCTCTCTCAAATCATTTGTGATTATTTCTAAAATATATATATATATTACAAGAAATAAAGGGGTTTGAACTCCAATCACTAGGTCTTTACCAAAAAAAAATGTTTATATTATCAATTACTTCTCAATCCTTTTCCAAGTGAGTGTAAGCAGATTTCAACCATGGATTATTTTTATCAACTAAACCAATTAGTATTTTAATAAAATAATTAAAAAAAAATAAAATGTGAGTGGATTTTGAGCAACAAACTTTATGCGCTACTCTAAAAATATTTATCATAAAAAATCAGTCTTTATATACTGTATTTAAAAAAAAATAATGATAAATATATGTAAGATATAATATATATTTTTTATATAGTGCTAAATTATAAATTCATGTGATAATATTAATTATCACATTATTATTATTATTATTAATAATTCTCTTAATTTTATATTTTAATTTAATTGACACTATAATAAGACATCAATTTACATTTTATAATTTGTATAAAGAAATTTACTTCCCCCAACACATAAAAATACGAAATTGAACAATGTATCGGAGACCATTGAATAAACCAATTTTTAATATGGAGTCCACTCTCACGAATATTTGCCTGATATGGGCGGCCACCTACGGTAGGCGGATCATTACAATTTCTCAGTCATGGTTTCTTCTTAAATATCTGTTTTCAGAGTAACAGTTTTGATCAGCTCATTTTAGAGTTCTACAATTAAATAACAGATCAATAAAGTCTGATTTCAGCCCTTTTTTTTTAAAGTAACTTTGACGGAGAAAAATTTCAACATTAATACATAGTCTCTGCTGGAACCTCTTTTTCCCATAGAAAATGGTGAGCCCAGAGAGCAGCCATCTTAGCTAGACAGTAGACAGATTACAGCCTCTGGTATATGGTAAAAAGCAAATAGATTTCTAAGATTAAAAAGGGTTTTAAGTTCATTCACTACCCATCCTAATTCATTCCTGCACTCTGTCAAATTTGAAACCATATTGATCGCAGAAATGTAATCAGACCCCCTTGGATTGGAAGCAACCCACATGGCAAGCTAGTTTCACTCCTAAAATTGCCAAAAGTTCCAGCTAGCACCACAGTATCAATACATCCCTGGTGTGTAGTCAAAGCCGACTCTATTCCTCCTTCCGAACTCCTGATCAGACAACCAATGCCTGTCTTCGATCTACCGGGTGCAACTGCTGCATCGACATTTACCTTGGAAGAGGCTCTTGGAGGGTCCGTCCAAAGCTGGGAAGATTCTAGCTTTACAATATACTTGGATTGCCTTCCTGAATTTACTACAACTCTTCGAAGTACTTATGATCTTCTACTCCGGCCCAGCAAGTGACCACAATCTGATTTCGGAGTTGGTACCTGTGTGTTTATCTTGCACCTCCGCAGGAGTTATGTTTTACAAATTCATGCTTGTGTCTTTACGAGCATAACTATTATGGGTCCAAAATCAGTGTCAGAGCAAAATCTCATCAATGCTATGGGTCCAAAATCAGTCTCAAAGCCCCAAAAAACAACCATGCTGCGGTGTCAGTTACATCATGAGGCTTAAATGGTTTCTATTACATTAACAGGCTTAAAGTGTGGATGTTTTCATCTGGTGATATTTTGAAGAACTCGGTGATATTATAATATTTAAGTGTGATTTTTTTAATCCGGTGAGATTCTCAAATACTATTAATGTTTGTGGTGTTTCCAGGATTGAATGACATCAACAAAACCACCAATCAGGATGACCACATAGATTTGATATTGCACCCGAGCCATTATACCGAGAGGAACCAATTATCCCCCAGAATTGGTAATGGGCGCATTCATTTTTAATCAAACATGATTTATAAACAATTGATCTAAATAACTAAGAGAACACATGGACTTTGAGCTCAGTGGAAGGAGAAGTCGTTAATAAGAGGGTTCACGGCGAAGGCTTAAAGCCCTCGTCCACTACCCATATACACTTGCAGCGCTTCATCTCATCACAGCATCAAACATCCCTTCTCATTCAAACTTTTGAAAATTTTAACAAAAATGAAAGGGCTTCAGTGTGTGTAACAATCAGATCATTGACAGAAAAACCTCACTGAAATCCGCTAAGATAATTGAATTTATCATCATAAGCCCATATTCTTGAATCACATCTAGAAAGGCAAACTGGGTACTTTGGAAATAGCCTTTTCTTTCCATCGGATCGAAAATCTGGATCCAATCAAATACCAGATGAAGATGAACAGAAAAGGGCTTTTTACCAAAATATCCTTTATTTACCAAGTAATTTTCTACACAAATGGAGAGAAAACAAAAACTTAGGTGGATTGAGAAACGTGCTCAGACAGCCAAGGGTTAGTCTTCACCTTCTGAGATGAAACCCAGATCAGAAACTCTAGTCCACAAAAATTGCATCATCATTGCACAATCTCACCAACCCATAAATAGATTGAAATAAATATAACAGAACAGACAGCTAATGAAACTAAATCCCATGAAAACCTGCAGATAGAGCGAAGTCGAGAAACGAGAGAGGCAGCAAACCAAGCGGACAAAAGAAAAAGCCTGCCTTGCGTTGAATATATAGGCACTGTCCGGGTCACGTGGGACTAGAAATTAGGGTTTCGAAAAGACAGTCGGGCTGCTTCAGTCAGGGTTTTGGTCGGTTTTGTTCACTATCACGTCTTGATTATTGAGCCCAAATATTTGTTACCAGCCCAATCCATTTACAACAGGGCTTTAGAACACGGAATCATTAGTACTGTTTATATTGAGAAGGAAAAAAAAATTGGAATATATTATTTCGCTAAACAAATGATGTCAATAATGAATGTGATTTTATATTTTCTGTGCAGACTATAATCGTTTTCTAAATATGTTGAATACGTTCACTTCATTTGCGGACAAATGAAGAACAATGATTATTGCAATGATCCAACTGCAGCGTAATTGGATTAATGTTGTCACTTAAACCAAAATAGTTAGAGCTTATTCAGTTTGGTTTTGGGAAAATATTTCATATTCTTCTTGCAAGAACATTCTCGTTCAGTGATACTTTAGAGAAAAAAAACATGTGATGTTGCTTTCCGGAACCTAGAAAAGAAACTTGGAAAACGGAAAACATAATTGAAATTACTGTTCATGAGATTCCTTCTACCCCAATATTTGCTTTGATCACAGTAACAATAACAAAATCATTTGTAAATCAAGAACTTGAGAACATAAAGTTGGAATACATTATTCAACGACACACAGAGCCGAAATCCCGCCATGTAGATTCAGTTTTGATGTCATGTTCATTAATCTTCTACGACAAAACTCACTCATTTACTTATGCTCACCGGCCAAATAGGAAAATAAAGAACTAAAAGAGTGAAGAAAGAGTATCGTAAGTTAATTGACACGAGCACAGTGCTTCCTGATCTCACCATCTGATCCAGTTTTCACATTGATCCTTCCCATTTTCTCCATGGAATTGGCAAATTCAGCAAAAAAGTTTTGCAGAGATCCCTGAAGAAGTTGGTTGATGAAAGACAACGTGATAGAGTTTGTAGTCAAAGCAGAGTCAGATTGAAAGAGACCTCTTCTCTTGAGTAAATTTCTGTAGTAGTTAAGATCAAAAGTCTTGCGGCTTCCGGGGTCCATCTCAACAATTGTTGTATTATCATTAGGTGTCCTGCACTTATTTGCCTTAAGATTGGCTGCATATTCACTATCAAGAGCAGGGTCTTGATCACCTACTCCTGTGAAATTGTACAGCCTGTTTGAAAACGCAGGACAGTGAGCGATCCCAATGGTGTGAGCACCTGAAAGAACAGCAACAAGAAAAAGCTTACCGTGAGAATTGTCTGATTCGAAATTTTTAAAAAAAATTTGGGCTGGGAAGTGATGTTTTTGAGCTTACCAGATAGCAGAACCAAGTCGTTCAAATCAAGTCCTTCATTAGCAAAACGTTGTTGGAGGGTGGTGAAGTTGTTAAATGGAGAGGGAATGTTGTTTAGGGCTTCTTGGCGAATAGAGATCTGCCCATCTCTGCGTCCGGTTGGAACATTCCAAAAAGGACCTCCCTGCAGACGCTACCACCAAGTAAGATAACTCATAAATAGAAGCTGTCGTTTTGTTATGTTGTCTCAAGACAATGTAAGTTTACCGTGGCTACAATAGAATCTCTTGCAACTAATGCAATAATATCTGCACAAGAAACTATTCCGGGGCATTCATCTTCGAGTAGACTCTTCACTCTGTCAATAAAGTCAAAACCTCTGAGTGTTTGGTTTGGAACTGCATCCCTTTCAGCATTACCTGAGGTTGAGTTTAGAAGCACAGATGCATCACATCCCTGAAAGAAAAGTGCTAATTATGAACAGAAGGAAAAATCGAGATAGATATATAAAGAGTTGCAGAGAATTAAAAAGGTGAAATATTTATAGGATCCATACCCTGACAAAGCAATCATGGAAATGCATTCTTATGAAAGTTGCTGCCAATGATGGAGCATTGTGGATATGCTGGTTAACATACTCATACACAATCCTTTCTGCTTTTGGGCAGCTAGCAGCATAAAATTCCAGTCGCAATTGCGCTTGACTTAAGCCTACAAGTCCTACAACACATAAAAATACAATACCAAAATGATTTGTTCTTCCCATAATTATCTGATATGGAAGAAATTTCTGTTCTCTCAATCACAATTCTAAGAAATTTGCTTGATGTAGTTGCTATACTATAAACACCTCATAAGATTTATAGAACTTCATTGTAGCTACATGATAAGAAGCAAGTTGATAAGAATCCGAAGATTAGATGAGGTGCGTGTAAGTTAGTTCTAACAGCTCAAATACAAAAAAAAAAAATTCATAAAAAAGGTCCGTATACTAACTATCGTGTGCTCTCTTCTAGAAATTTTAGTGTATTTTAACAAAAAGTTGTACAATAAAAATATGATTAGTTAGGCTTGTCCCTAGTAAAATAAAATGAAGCAATATTTATAGTCAGGGTTAGCGGGCCCTTTTAATTTGTTTAACCAATGTCAGTAGTATTTTAATTACCCATATTGTTTATATAATAATTGGAATCTTTTAAGTAGATCATTTGTGTCAGAATAAAACTTATGTGCTAACACGGATGCTGCTCAGCGTGTATTTATATTGATTTGGTGATGTATCTTACGAGGACAGACTAAATTGTGCAGCCAAGGCACAAAAACTTGTGTAGAATAATATCAGTTGGTTTACCTGCCCTGTGATGGCTATGGTTGTCTTTGTCATATGTAGCACTGTTCATATTCCATATTAATAATTTGGTACCTGCTACCTCTACGATCCTTGGCAGCCGACACTTGAAATATATCACAAACAATTAAAAAGATTTTACACTGGAAAATTTTTTAGTATGTAATAAGCTGTTACATGACCTTTTTTATCTTACAAAATGAATTGGATAGTACAAATGATTCTGTTATAACATGGTTAGATATGGAAAAGGAAGATATTGAGGGGAGAAAATAATAACAAAAGAACATGCACTACAAATTGCATGGAACTCTGTTTCTTTAACAGAGTTAAAGATTGTCCCCGCGAGATATTCTTTGTATCATCAGGATAAAAATGTTGATCATCAATCTTCTGTTTCTGAAATCTTCTCAATGGATAACTATGTGCCTTGAGAATTGAGAATATCTTTTTGCAGATATTATGCATAATATTTAGAGCACAATTACTAGTTAGCTTTACAAAAGTATAAATAGGATAAACTATGTAATATTCAGAGTTGGTAGCTCTTTATTTCCAGTCCAAGTACATCTTATAGAATGTTCATCATTAAGGAAATGAATGCCATTTGAAAATTGCAAGGAAAAACGAAGTGAAAAGAAAATCTTGGAAGGGAAAGGTCGCGAGACGCCCTGCAAGTGAGGAGATAGTCATAAATTGATTTATACTGAAATTAAACTCGTAAAATATAAGGGGTGGCCACGGAAGAAGGAATTACATTTTAAATATTCTGGGTACTTTCAGACTTTAGAGAGCTTGAAGGAAACTCCTTTTTGTGAAATTTAATCACTGTTATTATTCGATGAGTAATAATTAGAGCTGTTAAACAGATTGACGATCCGCGAATCGATCCGTTTAATTCACTATTTAAGTGAATTAAGATAAAAAAAAATTAGTTCGTTTAATTCATGAGTCAATTTGACTCGATTCGTTAATCCGTGGATTAAATGGATCAATTCATTTAATTCGCGGATCAGCTTATTTAACCCACCTAATTAAAAAAAAATTAATTTAATTTTTTTTTAATCTTTATATTTAAATTATGATTGATTATGTTTGAATGCAAATAATTATATTAAACTTATTATTTATTAATATTAAATGATATTGGATTAGTATATTTTGATATTTGAAATCATATGTTTAAATTTAAAATTGTTAATAAAATTTTTATTTTATTTATTAAATTTTTTATATGTTAATTTATAATATAATTAGTTTATGTTGTATTTAGATTATAAACTTATTATTACTATTAATATATTGTATTTATTAGTAATTAGTGTATTTTATATTTTTTTTAAAGTTGATCCGCAGACCGATTCATTTAGATTTATTTGCTCGTGAATTGAATTAAGATTAGTAAAATATTAATTCGTATAATAAATAAATTGACTCAACTCAATCCGTTTAAGTATCGATCCGTAATAGATCGAGTCGAATTAAATCGACTCGTTACTTTTAACAAATCTAATAATAATTGATTATAACCTTTTTCACCTTGTTTGTTTGCATTTGTGTACATAAGACGAGTTATGAAATGATGGGCAGTTTTGTGTTTGACTCAGCGCAAGTTATATAGTTCACAATTTTTTCTTAGTTTTGGAAGCAGTAATTTTTTCCTGCTTTCCAGTGGGCAATTATTATTCTACATAATAAAAAAATAAAAAAAAAAATAAAAAAATAGTGAACATCTGAACAGAATCATCTTATTGGCTGGACAAGGGGAGTGCCACAACAAAGTACATATTTTGCAATGGAAATTTATTTAACTGACAACAACAAATTACGATTAATTAAGCAATCACATGACATTAGTTCATATCCTGTATTGCTTATAAAAATTGATTTGATCTTTTATTATTCATATCATAATAAAAATAATAATTGATATAAAATTTATTAATTTGATATAAAAGATTTTAAGATTTTATTGATTTAATTCAAATTTGAGTTTTTAATCTAATATTAATAAATATTTAAAATATAAAATTTTAATTAAAATAATTAAAAATTATATAAAAAAATTTTATGATCATAAATTCAAAATATAATAATTAAAAATTTAGTAAAAATAAATTTAAAAATTTTGATATCCGTAAACCTTACCTCAATTGAAATTAAACGAATGAAAATAATTTATATATACAGAATATACAATCAATCATAAAAAATTTAATAAAAAATTTTTTATTGTGATTTAAGGATTATGATATATTTTTAAATATTAATTATAGTCGTTGAATACTTAAATAATTCAAAACGAAATCGTTGTGATCAATTTCGATTTATGATTAATATCATAGTGAACCCGAAATGTTACAATATAAACTTATGATTATTCCTATTGTTAGAAAAAATAAATTTTATTCACAAGAGAGCTAATACTTTCAAAGATAATATTTGACTAAAATATATGAACGATTTATGCGTTAAATAATTTAACAAATACCAAAACTAATTTTAATGACCCAAATATAATTAAAGTAAGTTAAAAAATTATATTAATATTTAAAAATATAAATAAAATTAAAATAAATTTGATCAAAGTAAGTTTGATCGGATTTAAGATCTCTTTATAATATTTTTAAAATATAAAGATCTAAGTGATATTTTATATTTACTGTTAAAAGACTTGTTTGACAAACTTTAAAGATACAATCAAATAGAAAGCTTCAGGGACGCCATATTCTAGGAGCCCAGACTATCTGATTGAATAAATCCTCCCCTATCTGTTGCAGGTTGAGGACTCTTTCTTCTTCCCCTTTTTCAAACTCCGATTTGTATTTTTCATAGAGAAATCTCTGATCAACTATAAAACAAGATCCATTTTGCATCATATCTAAGGGATTCCTTGGTTCGGGCCGAAGATGTAATGTCACTTGATCATTATCAAACCAACTGTAATCTTTTTCTGCTCATGAGAATCCCATCAGAGCACCTTCTACTTCTAATAGGCCATGGACTAGATTAGAATCATTCTTAATGAGTCCAGAAGAAGTGATCCCATTTTTTTCATCAAGTCTGGGTAGAGACCAAAGGTCTTGAGCGATTGATCCGGTAGAACAACTCAAAAGATAAAGAAATATCGTTAATTTATTCATACTCATTCCAAGTTCTAA
Organism: Trichilia minutiflora; assembly: GCA_035590515.1. Classification (NCBI taxonomy): domain Eukaryota; kingdom Viridiplantae; phylum Streptophyta; class Magnoliopsida; order Sapindales; family Meliaceae; genus Trichilia; species Trichilia minutiflora. Next base: position 2,498,081 of record JAVXUL010000001.1, on the reverse strand, counting down.
GTACCATTTGTACAAATAAGAATCCCCTTTGTTATATGATTTTTTCTTCATATAGATAGATACAGGATCTATGAGGCAATTACTTAGAAGTATATTTTGTGTAACAGCCCTTCTTATATGATAGAAAAGGATCCCATGATCCTAAACCCATCTTACCTAGGATTGTAAATCCCAAGTTTGTCTATGAAAAGCATATCTAATTGTGTAATACTAATCCATAGGGCCTCACTGGTAAGTGCTACAAGATCTCGTGCATTAGAATCCATGGTTATCGACCCGAATCCATTAGTATGGAATATTTTCTTTTTCAAGTGAAATCCTCTAATATATGAAAGAGTGAAAAAGTGCTTTCGTTGTTATGAAATAATAAGCCTTCGTATCTTAATGCATGTATTTAATTTATTCGGGACTATTATAGTAAGATCCACTTTTGGGGCAACATGAGTCGAAGCAATAACAAGAATATTTCTAATGGAACATCTTTCACAACCCTGAAGAGATAATTCACTAATAGATCGAGGGATAAGTAATTTGACTCATTCACATCTAGATCATAAATGTTTGGAATCCATATTATACAAGAAGACATTGCTTTTGCTAATTTGAATTTGAGGGTGATATAAAATCGATCGATTTCGACATCATTCGATAGTTAGCACATTCATCATACTTAGAAGCTCCAACTCTATATCAAGATCACGATCAATATCGTCACTAGCATCAATATTAATATCATCATTACGAAAACTTTTAAGCTTGTTATTCGAAAATCTGTTCAAAAATACTATAATGAAAGGAACATAGGAGTTTGTCGCTAGGTATTTGATCAAATAAGAGCGTCCGATTCTTATAAAACCTATCATTAAAATACCCCTAGAGGGGGATAGGGTTAGGTGGAGCGAAAAAAGGTTTTTCATGAGATGGAAAATGAAAACTATTAACCCAACATGAAGTTTGTGAATAAGTGATTCTCTGATAATGAGCAAGGAATACCCGTCTTTCTGCTAAACAGAATGTATTGAACTCATAATTCATTAAATATATTTTATGAATGTCAATTAAGTATCGTAAGTAAATTGCTCTTGGTTGTTCAATCATTTGATAACCAGAGTCATTCTTTGATAAATGATCACTATGAGTCAGACTCAATAGAATTTGATC
>JAVXUL010000001.1:2479954-2496820 GCA_035590515.1 Trichilia minutiflora | reverse complement strand
TCTAAATACAACATAAACTAACTATATTATAAATTAACATATAAAAATTTTAACAAGTCAAATAAAAGTTTCATCAACAATTACAAGTTTAAACACATGATCTCAAATATAAAAATATACTAATCCAACATCATTCAATATTAATAAATAATAAGTCTAATATCATTATTAGCATTCAAATATAATCAATTATCATCCAAATATAAAGATTAAAAAAAATTAAATTAAAAATTTTTAATTAGGTGGGTTAAACGAGTTGGTCGACGAGTTAAATGGATTAGTTCGTTTAACCTGCGGGTTAAACGAACCGGGCCAAATCGGCCTGCGAATTAAACGAGCTAATTTTTTTTGTCCTAATCCACCTAAATGGTGGGTTAAACGGGTCGGCTCATGGACCGCCAGCTCGTTTGACAGTTCTAGTTGTAAGGTTAATCTACACTTTCTGAGGGACGGATGAGTCCATTCCTGAAGCGGACATGGACTTCCTGAGGACTTCAATTGCTAACTACCTAAGGGCTTCAATCGCTAGATACTTGGGAACTGTGACGCATCTCTGAATCCTGAGCATAAACCGCATGAGGATCATTAAATATCCCCTAGAGGAGGGGGGGTGCGTATTCGTCTGAGAGATCGACTCCCTGAAACCAGAAGCCGGATTCTACTAAGAAGGTAACTCTATGAGATAGGAGATATCACATTTCTTCCTGACGAGATCCCACGTATTATCCGTATATTTTTTTCAACAAAATTATTTAATAAATATTTAATAAAAAAATTTATTATTTTTTATAAATAAATTATTTGACAAAACAATTTATATAAGAACTTCTTTTAATTTTTTAAATTGAAAAAATCCTACTAAACAGGTTCTAAATAGAATCTAAATAATATTAATTGACAAAATTCATCAAAATAATATACAAAGTTTAATGGATAAAATTTATTACACATTTTTATTAAATTTCAAAATATAGAAAAATTGACATTTTTATTATATATATATATATAAATTAAAATGACGTTGTTATATTATTATCATATATTTTATAATTTTTATTTATATTTTATTAAATAAAAATATAAAATTTATAGTAATAATATAATACTATAATGTTAATTTGTAATATATAAAATATTTTGTAATATATAAAATATGTTTTTCTAGTATTATAATTATTTATTATATACATAAGTATTATTCATAAGGTCATATTATATCATTATACTCTTTGAAACGATAGTTTATACAAAGAAATAGATATAAAATTTACATTTTTATTATTGTAATTATTTATCATAGATATAGACTATTATTCATAAGGTCATACTGTATTATCATTATTTTTTAAAACCCTTTTGTTTAAATTTTTTTAATTTTTTATAATGATTTTTAACTCATAAAATATAACAAAAAATTAAGAATTATAATAAAAAATTTAAAATTATAAATTGTAACAAGAAATTTGCAACAGTTGTGATTATATTTCGAGCCCCAGACCATCATTGTATCGTCATATTTCATTCTCCCTCAAATCATTACTCTATAAAAATGAGGGGATTGAACTCCCGTGACAGATCTTTACCCGAAATTTTTATGTTGTCTAATAAAATTAATCTCTTCTAATTCCTTTTCCAATTTAGTAGTCAAATTATGATCATTAAAATTTATAATATTTTACTTAAATAATAAAAATATAAAAATAAATGTCTGTTTTAAAAATATAATTTAAAATTATCTTTAAATTCTTTTATATATAATAATGAAATTAAATATAATTATTTATTTTTTAATAATATAAATAAATAAATATAAAATATGTATTTTAATAATATAAAATAAATAAGTAATTATATTTAATTTCATTATTATATACAAAGATATAAAAATAAATACAAATTTCGTTTAAAAAAGTTTGTAATATATTAATTATTATTAATGTTAATAATTTTATATTCTTAAACAATACATCAATTTATATTTTATATTTTATATTTTATTTTATTTGTATTATTTTTTTACTATCTAATATTAAAGTTACTTCCCGAACACATAGAAGGTACGAGAGGAAATGTTGACTAAGATGTTATTTTAATAACTAACATTGTGTTTAATATTAAATCTACAAATATTTAACAGTGAGTCACTCTCACGAATAAATTACCTGATGGGTGTAAAATAAATGGACGACCGCCTAGAGTAGGCGTATCATTACAATTTGTCAATGTCATGGGCTCGTTAGTCGTTACTAATTCTATTTCAGCTACAACCATAAGTTCATCAGTCATGGTTTCATCTTAATTATCGGCTCATTTCACAATTCTACAGTTTAGTAACGGATTAATAAAATAGGATTTTGGGTAGGTCAAAAATCCGTGTCGAATGCACTGCAAAAATTCCACCAGAGCTGTGAGTCCAAAATCAAATCCCAAACCCAAATCCAACCATCGTGCAGTTCCAATTACATTAAACAATATCAGCCTTCCTTAAATGGTTCCTATCATAATATCCAGGTGTGGATTCGTAAAACTATCAGTCTTAAATGGTTATTGAAGTGTGAATTTTTTCCTCGGGTGATATTTTGTAAAGTTATTAATGTAATGTTTGTGGTGTTTTCATGAAATCTCAGAACTTAGCTTAGCCATAAAAACTTAAAACTCTCAAGGATTCAGGTTCGAACATCAGGATGTTATCTAGTGGAAGCTCAACCAATTCGATAGATATTTTTTTACGTAAAGAAAAAGAAAAAAAGGGTGGTGTTTTCAGGAGACATCAACGAAACCACCAATCAGGATGACCACATAGAGATTTGATATTGCACCCGAGCCATTATACCAAGAGGAACTAATGATCCCCTAGAATTGGTAATGGGCGCATTCCGTTTTGAACTTTTAAATAAAACAAGATTTAAAAACAAGGTACAAGGACCTTATAACTAGAAAACACGTGGGAATTGAGGAAGTCTATGAATTCCCGAATAAGTCTAAGGACCAAATAAGCTGTTCCCGGAGAAGCCTCAAAGGCACCGTCCACTACCCATGTACACTTTCAGTGCTTAGTCTCATCACAGCATCAAACATCTTTTCATTTCATTCGAACATTTGAAACTTATGAAAAAAAAAGTGAAGGGCTTCAGTGTGTGTAACAATCAGATCATTGACAAATAAGCCTTACTGAAATCCGCTAAGATAATTGAATATAACATTATAAGCCCATATTTTTTTATCAAATCTAGAAAGGCAAACTGGATAGTTTGGAAATAGCCTTTTCTCTCCATCCAATCGATAATCTAGATCCAATCAAACACCAGATGATGAAGGTGAAGAGAAAATTGTCCAATCGATAATCTAGATCCAATCAAATACCAGATGAAGATGAAGAGAAAAGGGCTTTTACCAAAGTATCCGATAGTCATCAAGTAATTACCTACAGGAGACAAAACAAAAACTTTTGTTGATCCGATCTATGCGAGGAGCTGCCTTATGGCCCCTGTAGGCCCTCAAATTTCTTTTAAAAAATATGTCATATTATATTTGAATTCTATAATATATATTTTTTATATACATCGGCTCATACAAAATTTATGACCTTAACAGTTGGGCCCCTGATAACAGATGTGATTTTATATTTTAGGTGCTGAATATTATCTATTCCTAAATATGTTGAATAAATTTGTCACACAGCATTGTAACCAAGTGGTAAGGGATTTACAATCCACTCCATCAAAATTTGGTAAGGAATTTCTTTCCCTTCTTTTTCTAGGAATGTTGATAGATCTTCCTCTCTCAACGAAAATAGACCCCCAAAATTAAAATTTTATACAAGGGCGAAGTTAGGGCCATGACCCCCCAAAATTAAAAAAATCTCTTTTAATCTCATAAAAGATATAAAAAATTGAAAAATTACCATACACAATGTTAGATCTTGAGTTTACGTGTACAGTATTGACTTGCAAGCACCCCATATTCCTCGTTTTAGGATTAATTTTCTTATGCTATTTTGATATACAATATTGGTTTTTATCTTGTCTTGAATCTATTAGGAGAACGGTTTCAATCCCCAATCAACTTATACGATGAGATAAGTCCTTACTTATTACCTGTACCTAATTATTTTAAGACTAGAAATCTTTTTACAGCACTCTCTTAACACTATCCCGACTAACATCTCTTTTGGATGTGATACATATCACTAATTTTTTTTTAATCCTAAAAGTAATTATACTAAAACTTTTTTTTCAAAGTTAATCAAGAATATAATGTTTGACAAAATTGTCTTTACAATATTTTTATACTGATTTTAAGAATTATAATTTATACTGATTTTGAAAGTTACAATTTAAATTATAGCTCTTAAAATTAATATAAGAGTATAATTTATATTAATTTTAAGAGCTATAATTTTAATTAATTTCGAGAGGTCAATTTATGTTGATTTTAAAAATATAATTTATACTAATTTTAAGAGTTATAATTTATACTGATTTTAAGAATGATAATTTCTAAAGTTTGATAGTTTAATTAATTTTGAAAATAAAAATTTAATTGAGTTTGAGAGTAATAATTTATTTTCGACGATCTATTTTTTACGAACTATTTTTAGGTAAAAAAGATGTTCATTTATAATTAATTTATGATTTTTTTCTTGTTTGAACTATTATACAATGTCTAAACTTATATATATTCTTAAAAATTTGTATAAGTAAGAGAGAGGAAAAAACTGTAAAAATAAAAAAGTTAAGATTTTTATTTATTTTATATATATAAAAGTTGTGGGGTAATATAGTTAAAAAAAGTATTTGGTTAATTTTAGAAATATTTTTAAAACGAGATTTATTTTGAAATTATGGCATAAAATGTGATTTTTTTTTACAATTTTCCTAAAAAATTCTCTTTATCCTCAACAATTTTTTTTAAAAAAAAGATCTCTCTCTCAACGAAGGTAAATACATCTCAATTTTAAGAGTGAAAGTAAGCCAAGCACTGGGCCTTGGCCCTCCAAAAATTAAAAAAAAATTCTTTTAGCCTCACAAAAAATTTAGAAAATTTCCTTTGACTCGGAAAAATTTGAAAACTCTTATTTAACCCCCTAAAATCAAAAATCAATATCCGTCGATTCAATTATAGGTATAGATCCTTGCTGTACCACTTTAGCATTGATACAGATTCTCACTAGACACTTGATGGGAATATCAATAGATTGTAAATACTGTAATAATATTAATTTAAAAAAAAAAATTGGTTGAATATGTTCACTTGCATTCGCGGGTAAATGAAGAATCATGATTATTGAAATGATTCAATTGCTGCGTAATTGGATTAATGTCGGTGCTTAAACCAAAATAGTTATAACTATTAAGTATAGATTGGAGCTTATTCGATTTGGTTTTGGAAAAATATTTGATATTCTTCTTGCAAGAACATTGTCGTTCAGTGATACTTTTGGAGACAAGTTCTTTTCAGGAACTTTGAAAATAGACAACATAATTGAGACGTACTGTTCATGCTTTTCCTTCCATTCCAATTATTGCTTTGATCACAAACACTATCATTTAAAAATGAAAATATAAGAACATATTATTCACCGACAAACAGAACCCAAATCTCGTTATTTCGATTCGGTTTTCACATCATGTTCATTGATCTTCCACAGCAAAACTCACTTATTTACTTACCCTCACCAGCCAGGTAGGAAAATAAAAGAAATAAAAGGGTGAAAAATGAGTTTGTAGTCAGTTAATTGACCCGAGCACACTGCTTCCTGATCTCACCATCTGATCCAGTTTTCACATTAATCCTTCCCATTTTCTCCATGGAATTGGCAAATTCAGCAAAGAAGGTTTGCAGAGATCCCTGAAGAAGTTGGTTGACGAAAGACAATGTGATAGAGTTTGTAGTTAGAGCAGAGTCAGATTGAAAGAGACCTCTTCTCTTGAGTAAATTTCTGTAGTAGCTAAGATCAAAAGTCTTGCGACTTCCGGGGTCCATCTCAACAATTGTTGTATTGTCATTTGGTGTTCTGCACTTATTTGCCTTGAGATTGGCTGCGTATTCGCTGTCAAGAGCAGGGTCTTGATCACCTACTCCTGTGAAATTGTACAGCCTGTTCGAAAATGCAGGACAGTGAGCGATCCCAATGGTGTGAGCACCTGAAATAACAGGAACAGGAAGAAGATTACAGTGAGAATTGTCTGATTGGAAATTGAAAAAATGTTGGCTGGGAAGTGATGTTTTTGAGCTTACCAGATAGCAGAACCAAGTCCTTCAAATCAAGTCCTACATTAGCAAAAAGTCGCTGGAGAGTAGTGAAGTTGCTAAATGGAGCTGGAATGTTGTTTTGGGCTTCTTGGCGAATGGAGATCCGCCCATCTCTGCGTCCTGTTGGAACATTCCAAGAAGGACCTCCCTGCGGACACCATTAACAAGTAAAGTAACACAGAAATAGAAGCTGTTTTACTATGTTGTCGCAAGAAAATAAAAAATGTAAGTTTACCGTGGCTACGATAGAATCTCTTGCAACTAATGCAATAATATCTGCACAAGAAACTATTCCAGGACATTCATCTTCAAGTAGGCTCTTCACTCTGTCAATGAAGTCAAAACCTCTGAGTGTTTGGTTTGGAATAGCATCCCTTTCAGAATTACCTGCGGATGTGTTTAGATGCACAGATGCATCACAACCCTGGCAAGCAAAGCGCTGATTAGAAACAGAAGGAAAAAAGGAGACAGATACATGAAGAGTTGCAGATAATTAAAATGGTGAAATATTTATAGGAGAAACATACTCTGACAAAGCAATCGTGGAAATGCATTCTTATGAAAGTTGCTGCCAAAGATGGAGCATTGTGGATGTGCTGGTTAACATACTCATAAACAATCCTTTCAGCTCTTGGGCAGCTAGTAGCATAAAATGCCTGTCGCAATTGAGCTTGACTTAAGCCTACAAGTCCTAGAACACATAAAAACAGAATAACAAAATGATTTATTCTTCCCATTGTCATCTGATATCGGAGAAATTTCTGTTCTCTCAATCACAATTCTAAGAAATCTATTTGATGTAGTTGCTATACAGTAAACACCTCAGAAGACTTATAGTACTTCATTGTAACTACATGACAAGAAGCAAGGTTATAGAAAAGGTCCACATTGCCAACTACCATGTGTTCTCTTTTGAAAGTTTTAAAGTATTTTAATAAAGAGGTATACAATAAAAATATTATTAGTTAGACTTTTCCGTAGAAAAATAAAATGAAGTAATATCTATAACCAGGGTTAGCGGTGCCTTCAATTTGTTTAACCAATACCAGTAGTATTTTAATCTCAAATACTGTTTACATAATAATTGGAATCTTTTAAGTAGATCATATGTATCAGAATAAATCTTAGGAGCTAACGTGGCTGCCGCTGAACGTATATGAGCACCGATTTGTTGATGTAACTTACGAAGACACTAAAAATTATGCAACAAACGTACAAAGGCTTGCGTATAATAATATCGGTTAGTTTACCTGCTCTCTGATGGCTACGGTTGTATTTGTCATATGCAGCACTGTTCATATTTCATATTCATTGTATTTGTCATATGCAACACTGTTCATATTTCATATTCATATACTTTGGTACCTGCTGCAACCCTGGCTGCCGACACTTAAAAAATTATATCACAATGAGTTAAAAAACTTTTATACAGGAATTTTTTTTTATGTAATGAGCTGTTACATGACTTGTTTTATCTTGCAAAATGAATTGTATACTACAAGTGATTCTGTTATAAGATGGGTACATACAGAAAAGGAAGGTGTTATGCATGGATCTCTGTTTCCTTAATAGAGTTAAAGAATAACCCCGCGAGATATCCTCTGTTTCATCAGGAAAAACAGTTGATTGATGTTAGATGAAGTTTAGATAACTGAAATTTTTTAGCTTCATTACCGTAATTGGTGAATTGATCATCAATCCTTCTGTGTCTGAAATCTTCTCAACGGATAACTATGTGCCCTGAGAGTTGAGAATATCTTTTTGCATATATTATGCATCATATTTAGAAAACAATTACTAGTTAGCTTTAGAAAAGTATATCTAGGATAATACAATACATGCTTAGGAGTGCATAACCTATGTAATCTTCAGAGCTGGCAGTTCTTTATTCCCAATTCAAGTTCATCTTATAGGATGTTAATCATTAACGAAATGGATCCCATTTGAAAATTGAAAAGGAGAACCAAAGTGAAAAGAAAATCCTCAAAAGGATAGGTCATGATAAACCCAGCAATTAAGGAATATGTAAAGCTAACCAAGTCATAATTTGATTATATTAAATTGAACTCATATAACGGTTGCGTGGTTAGAGCGTTTTGGAACTTTCAAATATTCTGTGGGTACGTCAGAGGGCGTGAAGGAAACTTCTTTTGTCAAATCTGATCACTGTTATTACTCGATGAGTGAGAGTTGATTATGACCTTTTTCCCCTTGCGTGTTTGTATTTGCGTCCATGTGACAAGTTATGAAAGATCTGGCAATAATAATTCTTTGGTTGCAGCAGGTATGCCACATTAATTTTACCATGAATGTTTCTTATGAGATGTTTATTTTCTAACATTAATTTTATCATGAATGTTTCTTATGAGATGTTTATTTTCTAACTCAGGAAAGGCATCAAATTTGCCAGCACATAATCTTATTCTAATGGGAATATCGACTGACAACGACAAGAATAGCATATTTAGGATTTCAAGTTAAAAGAAAAGGAGAAGGAAAAGGAAAAGAAAACCTTGAAAGGAAAGTCATGACACATCGGCAAACAAAGTATATATTATTCAAAAAAGCAAAAGTTTAATTTGTCCAATATCCATCATTTCAAATTTTCAATTTAGTTGAACAAACTAAAGTTTTTGGGAGGCGGAATTTCTTTATTAATCTGTTTTCCTTAGCAAGCAGGGGGATTTCCTTGTGCACATGGGATAAGATATGACTGTTGTCGCTTCATGAGAGGTTTTAGGGATAAATTTCCTGTCCCGACTCTCTGCTTAGCTGTTTGCACGTGCCACGTATTTCATGAGTTTTTAAGGATAAAATAAATTTCCCGACTTTTTGCTTAGCTGTTAGCGAGTGCCATGTATTACAACAAATTTAAGCATATACTAAAAATTAGATTTACCACTAAACCATTTTGATGCATGATATGTATGAACATAATAGGATACTCAATTACTCAATTGCAAAATAAGGCAGATTAGCTAGTTTTTCAAGGAGTAGGCAATAGAATTTAAACTTTAATGGCATACAAGAGTTCTAATTCTCTAATCTTTTCTAAACAATTGATATTAAAACTTAATGTTACTGTTTTAGTCTTATTTATCAGATTAAATTTTTGGGCCGAGACCTAACTTAATAAGTTATCAGAGTCAATTTGATCCGGTAATCTTCCATTTGACTCAACCCAACAAATTGTAATTTCAGAATTTTTTTTCTTAGTTTTGGAAGGAGTAACTTCTTGCTACTTTCCATTTGAACAAAATCATCTTATTAATTGGATAATATCCCTTTAATACAATATAGTACAGGAGATTAAGCGGTGTGCCACAACAAATTACATATTTTGCAAGCAAAATTTATTCAATTGACAACAACAAATTACAATTAATTAAACAATCACATGACATTAATTGACAAAAGCGCACTGCTTCCTAATTTCACCAGCTTTTCCTGTGAGGACTCCAATTCTGCCCATCTTTATCATGGATTCAGCAAAATCTTTTCCGAAAGTCGATCCATGTGTACTAGCCTGAAGTTTCACATAAGTTTTAGTCTCATTGTCATTGAGAAGAGCTGCATCGGATTGGAAAAGCCCTCTTCTTTTAGCAACGAGAGTGTAGTAATCTTCATCGAATGTTCTGAAGCTTCCAGGATCCATTTCAACAAGTGTAGTTGTATCCCCAGGCTTGCATTTTCTCTTCAAATGAACTATATAATTGGGATCCAATGTTGGGTCTGTATCAGAGTTACCTTTACCAGAGAAATTGTACAATCGATTTTCAAAGGAACTGCAATGAGATGTCCCAATAGTATGCCCTCCTGTATACAAAAACACTCAATTCAGAATCTTCTTGAACATCTTTAATAGAAAGTTTATGTCAAAAAATATTTTAGTACCTGATAAAACCACAAGATCTTTTACGCTTAAACCTTTAGCTGCAAACATTTGCTTTAGCAAAATTATGTTGCCAAAAGGAGGTGGTAAGTCTCTTGTCTCCGAAGCAATTGACACTCTTCCATCCCTTCTTCCGGTTGGAACGTCCCAAAACGGTCCTTTTATCTGAAAGAAAATAGAATTATATAAACTACAGTTAGCTGCACTATCAATCTGATTCATATGGACAGAGTATATATATACATTTATATATATGTATATATCAGAAGCAGCTCAAGTATGAGGGTCGAAGTTTTGCTTTGTCACCACCTGACTTTGAGTAACAATAAGAGAGTAAAATTTAGTTCGAGTAATAAGAGGGTAAAATTTAGTGTTTTGTGGATAATAAGTGATTTTGCATCCCATCCAGACCTAAACTATATATGTATATATGTGTATATATATATATATATATATATATCAGAAAAATATTTTACCATTACAACTGCATCTCTAGCTACCAAAGCTAAAACATCAGCGCAGGAAACCACACCGGGACACTTCTTTTCTAGTGCAGATTTTACAGCATCGATAACATGGTATCCTCTGAGGCTTAAGTTGGGGATTGCATCTTTCTCAGCTTGATTATTGTTGGTAGAATTTAGTAGCACGGAACCGTCGCATCCCTAACAAAGAAAGCGATTAATTAATTAAGTTGCATGATTATGATTAAACTGTACTTATAAACATTATGCGATGTAAGATCACTGACTATTTTTGTAACTATAACTACATGCAAACTTACCCTAACGAAACAATCATGAAAATGCATCCTTAACAAAGGAGCAGCAAGACTTGGTGCCCGAGAAATATGTCTATATGTAACCTCTCTAATAATGGCTTCGGCGTCAGGGCACTCCTTCCGGTAGAACCCGAGTTTTAAACCTTGTCCGTTTGCATGGTTGAAGACCAGAAGAACATGAAACAGTACTTGAAGAAAGAAAAATGACAAAAGCTTTTGGGTGGCCATTGTCAATAGAAGATATTGAAACAAATGGTACGTATTTATAGTAATCTCAGGTTTTAATTAATTAGAAAATGACAACACACTTTCGTTGTATATTATGGATGAAGTATTATAATTGACTCGACAGGGCCTTTAACAAACCTACCTTTTTTTTTTCCAATTTTTTGTTTAATTGGAAGAACCAATAGAAATTCAAATTGTATTCATGAACCTGCAAGATAAATTTTCCTAGTCAAAATTATCGATTACTCAAAAATTAAAAAACGAAAAGAAAATAATATTTTAGCAAATGCAAAAAAAAATTCCAATTCTTCCATTCTAATTTGAATCTTCTACACCTCAACAATTAATTAAGGTGTGATAGTGATACAATAGAAGGACAAGGGATAGTTGCTTGTATAATTGCACATTCAACAGTGATCAAGTGCTTTAACGTGATCAAGAAGCTTGATAAGAGTTGACCATGCATGCAAATAATTATATTTATATGCCATAACCCATGCATAATTAGCTAAAATCAAGGATCTTCCATATATTAAATAATGTTGATACACAACAGGTCACCTTGCATTCCGTATACTTTCATCATCTCCTTGGTGGTCAGTACATTGCTTGACAATATTAATTTCTATTGTAATATTTTAGCACATTCAACAGTGATCAAGTGCTTTAACGTGACCAATAATCTTGAGAAGAGTTGACCGTGCATGCTAATAATTATATTTATAATTTTACATGCCATAACCCACGCATAATTAGCTAAAATCAAGGATCTCGCATATATTAATTATAATGTTGATACATAACAGCTCACCTTACATTCCGTATGCTCTGATCATCTCATTGGTGGTGAGTAAAATGCTTGAGAATATTAATTTCTAATGTAATATTTTAGCATCATCATTTGGGAAGTTAACTAGTTAAGGAGAATTTGATTTACATGCAAAATAAGACCGTAACAAAAGTTCATCATTAATTTGCAGCCTCCGTTTCCGGTGCACCCAAGATTTCATATTAACTTAATTAATTTTCTGAGCGATAAATTAACAGCTAGCCCATTTGCATTATTAAATAGTAGTTTAATGTTTGATCTTCGATTTAAAGAGGTTATAACCACAACTGTTTTAAAATTTATTTTATATTGTTGGCTTTGAATGTGAATGACAAATTAGTTAAGGATTCGATTGGAGAGTTATTAGGGGCACGAGAAATGAATTGATGAATAGAAAGCTATCACGCGGCTATAGGATTTGGCCTGACCCGTTGCATGCAAAGTTTATGCTAGAATTGGATTTGGAGCCTTTCGAAGGTGATAAATTGTGATAAGTGAGATGGTTATTGTTTATAATTAATTATAAAGTCTTCAAGACGTTTCTTCTGCTTCGATAAAAAGTCATTCATTCATGGCAACAGCGGAGAAGCAACAGATTGGATTGTATTCCAATCTTGCTGTTGCGGTTAAGCTTCGCAATCCTCAACAAAGTGACAAAAGATATAAAATCTGACTGGTCATCTCATTCAAATTTGCAAATTTAGGCATTTCAGATTCTCCCCAGTTATTCAATAGGAATGGTGAACTGTCATTATTTTTCAATGCAATATAATGTGAAGCAGATCCATGCTTATGATAATTATAATATGTTATTGTTATATAACTACATATCATAAAGCATTTTCCTATTAACCTTACAAAAATTATTATTTTTAATTAAAGAAAGGTTACATAACTCCAATTTTATTATTCAAATGATGCAAAATGTTTTATTAATTTAATACATTTTAAAATTATCATCACACCATCTGGATTTGGTGAATGCCACATTATTAGAAATAAAAATTTGAAAACTATGTAATATTATTGTTTTAATTAATGATTGGTTGAAACAAGTCAGCTCATAATTCATGTACTGATGTACATAAAATTTATCTACCCTTTTATCCCAGGCATGAAAATGTTAAAAAAAAATAATTTGGATTTGAAATTAAAAATAATGGCAAAGAAATATATAATTTTATAATGATTTTTTGTTGCCTGGGGAAATTAAGCAAATGTAAATTCCTTCCAAAGACGGGTGTCTCTCTGTCTTACATCTGTGTATACGTGTCTCACTGCCTCGTATGCTCGCAGGAAATTCCTAACAATTGATTTTGTAACTACTTTTATATCTTACCAACTTAAGCTAATTATATATTCAATTTATTAACTATGCAATTAAGAGAGAGTACGAGGCATAATAACTCGAATGAGACCACTATAACACTGTTAACTATTTGGCACGCAATATGTATGAAAAATTATTGGAAACATACGATGTCAAATTTTATATTATAAAACATTCAGTTCAAGTTATTGATCTTATAAAAAATTAATTTAAATTATTTTAAGTATTATAAGTGAATTAATATTAATTTTATCTAGAGAATTATTAAAATAACAAATTAAATTAAATTAAATTATAATTAATATAATATATAATATACACAAAAAATACAACTTTAATAGAATCGAAATTTGATGTATAAATGATCTAGAGGATTGAATTTACTTAACTTTTACTTGTGATTTTTGATACTCATTTGATATCCACTTATTTTTGAATACCAGAATTCTAACTTATTTGATTACCTCTTCCGAGTATCGAACTAAACTTATCTCTGACACTCAATTTTTTTATTCCTATGTAAAACCAAATATTAGAAATACTTGAATATTTATGACTCTTGCTAATATTTAAAGGAATGTAAGACCTCCTAATATAGGCTTTAACTTATCATCTTAAGTTCTATTATTCGGATTTCAATCTAAAATTACTGTTTCTAAGGTCAAATCCTAAATTTATTATTGACAAATTTGTGATCAATGGACTCAAAGTATTAAGCAATAATTAATACAAATAAATTTAAGAAAAGAGTTAATTAATAAAAAGCAATTAAAAATTTCAGTTTATTAACTAATCTCTTTCTAGTTTATAAGACAAAAGTTCAAATGCAACCGATTGCCTCTTCGAGGTCAAGCTAATTAAAACTCTAAATATCAGTTTCGATATATTATTCAATTTTTAAACCATGTTTCTTATTTATCACCTAAAAAAACTTTCAATCACTATCTAAAATTGAGATTTAGGAGTTAAATTTAATCGTTACTCTCTTAATTAGTTTTTATAGATATTAAAAATCTCCCAACATATTAATAATCTAAATCATACTAATAATTTAATAATATAAAATAATCTCTTTCGAATATCTTATTCTACGTTTGTAAACAACTAATCGTGATCAAAGAATTAGAGGCATTAAGTATAGAATAGTAAAAATGAACCAATGAAAATATTGAATAAATAAAATACACAATAAAATCATTCACAAATATATATATAAGAAATCCTTTATATTATAAGTTCAAACTAGCAAAAAAAACTAGAATAAACAAAGTACAAATCATTATTTCTAAGGTTTACAAATGAAAGAAATAGTAAATAAGGATAAGAAAGAAAAATCCATGATAAATTCTCCTTCAATCTTCTCGATCTATCATTTCTCCGCTCAATCTTTACGGAATCTTTAAGATTTTTCTCATTTTTTCACAACAGTCATCCTCCCTCTAATATCTAATAAGAATTTCTATATATAATGAGTAATTTAGAGCATCCAAGAATACTTTTTCGCAGTTTGGCACTACAATGGGCAAAAACCTTTCCCATTATAGTGAGGATTACTAATCTTCGCTGCAATGTGATTCATTGACTTCTATTACAATAAGAAGAAAACTTGCTCGTTATAGTAAGATTTACTTATTAAACTCTTCATTAAATTATAGACCATGAAGTCAGCTTTTCAATATCACTTCAGTCACCTTAATCCAATAGTTATGACTCAAGATACAGTTATTTTATTAAATGATACTCAAATTTGAAGTGAGATTGACTTTTTGATTTTTATACTTAAATTTTGAGGTCCAAACAATCTTCGAATCAAGCTTATAAGTCCATTATAGAAAGATTGATTCACTATAAATGAAGACCAATTCTTCATTTTAAATCTCTAGAAATTCTAAAAACACCTTTAGACCTTTGAACGTCAATTCGCTCCATAGCTATATTTGCTCTTTTCTCGTTATAACTTGCTTTCATATTTGTTGCAGCAATGCTTTTCGACTTAACTGTTAAAATCTTTGCATATATAATCTACTTTTTGAAGATTTGTTAATATTTATTATCTATATACAAACAAACAATAAAAACATAAAAATACTAATGAAAATTCTTAAAACTAAACAAAATTTTATTTAAAAGGTGAGGGATAAAATTACTCATCATTAAGATGTTTGTTAAATTTTCTCTCTCAGTTTTTATTCATAATTCTTATCTATGTATAATTTATTTTATATTACATAGATGCATGGTAAAATTAATATATAAACGTATAAATAACATGGTGTAATAGGACGTAATTAAAAACTTTCGTATAACGAATATTTATGATGAGAAAAATTAATTGTTTTCATTACATTGCACAATTTTCTTTAAAATTTATATTATTTTATATTAATTTTTTTAGGATTGATACAATGATAGGGTTAATGGAGCACTGCTCTTTTTAAAATTAATCACGATAAAATATTATTCAAAAAAATACTATTATTTATCATATTTTAATATAAAAATATAAATTATATTATATTATATATTTTTTATTAAATTAGCATAAGAATTATATATTTTATATAATTATTTTTTACTTTTAAAAAATAAATACAATATTATCATATGATTTTTTTTATTTATAGCATTACTAATTTTGGTGTTCTCCTTTTGGACAAGGTTTAACATATATAAAATCCTTATAACGTATTAAAAATAAATAAATAATGACTTTTTGTAGAACTTATTAACATTTGCTTTTTGAAAAGTTGGAACCAATGACTTTTGTAATATATATATATATATATATATATATATAATTATAATGAGAGAAGAAATTAAGTGATTATAAAATTAAAGAAACGGTTCTATCGCATTCCAGCCCTCACCATGAAAACCAAAACTGAAGTTTCGAAAATCCCCACCATTTTAATGTTTTCTACATGTAAAATCCAGTGGTAGTGAACTGAACATCAGAATCCTCAGAAACATAGTACTTATACAATGGCTTATCTTATCATCTTGCATTTTCTTCGACACGTACCAAAGAGTAACATCTTGGGTTGGAACGCTGAACATCGATCCAATTTTCTGTTTGAGTTGAATCATTTTGTGCATTTTTTTAACCCAAAATCGTACTCTAAATGCTGGAGAAGATACTGTTATATTGATCTTTTTCGTCAGGGTATTGTAAAGAATTCCCGGACCAAACAACTACAAAGGAAAAACAAAGATGAAGAACAAAGGCCAAGAAAGCAGAGAATTCACTGAGCCCGAGCCAACCTACAATGCTTCTCACTTGCACACTTCTCTCACAGTCAAACAAACACACTCAAGATTAATGAATACAGAATTTACAAAGAAGAAATCAACTTTATTTCTGTTTGCACGATAGAACAACAGTATGAGAAGAAGAGAAAAACAATCAGAAAAAAAAACTCTAAAACATCACACTGCACTTGACTATATTTATACACCTGAAAGACTGTCATTAAACCTTGCATCACCTACTGCCTAAGTTAACCAAACTCATTCTTGAATTAACTAACTTCAAGTGGCACCAATTCTTGATT
>JAVXUL010000001.1:2455136-2466297 GCA_035590515.1 Trichilia minutiflora | reverse complement strand
CGTCATTGAAACGGGGCTCAGACCTAAGTCGAAAGCATCCGTGATACCCTACGACAGACAAGTATCCTACGATAAGCGATATCAAACGACTGAAGAAAATCAGGACATGACCTCTTAGACGCTTCAACAAAAATGATACGAGGGAATTGAACTTGAACCTTAAGGTCTTAAACCCAACCCCACGCCACCCATAGGGGGTTACCATCATTTAAAAAGTCTTAAAGTACTAATTTTTTATCTCATGCAGATACAAGCAACCACTTTATAAATACTTAAAGAATTCTTTTTCTGTTTTAAATAAAAGTTTTAAAATTAATTAAAATTAAAAAATAAAAAAGAATGTTAAAATAAAATTCTAATATAATGAAAAAATGTTGATCTAATTCAAATTTTATAGAGATAAAAATATTGGATGGAATTATTTCTTCAAATTTTGAAGAGGTTATTTTTTACATTAACTGTATACTTTTTATAATATCTTTACGTGATAAGTTTATAATGAAATAATTAATTACATTATCCTTACAATATTAATTTCAAAAATTTATAAATTGCTTACGTAAACACAATTCTAATTGTATATTGGGGATTATATATATAAAATTTAAATAGGATCATAATGTAAATATTGGGGATTCGGGCGGTAACTTCATATCATTTTCTTCAAAAGTTAAATGAGAAAGTATTCGACATGTGGGTCCCACAGTCGAATTGAAAGGCAGCGTTTATAAGACGCACAGAATAATTCTTCATCGTCCTGCCTTTTCCCTGGGACGCGTAATATTTTGATTCCTACAATCCTACTAATCCAAAGCCAGTGCTAGCATGTGAACTGAGGTCTAAAGTCTAAACTGTGCGATTAACACAACTTTTAATCAGGACCCTACAAACGCACGGAACACAACCGTCTTGGATATGTACGGTTATCAAGCAAAGTGTATATTACAGGAGGAGTTTGTGTGGTCAAGAGAAACCGTCTTAGCTTATATAAACAACCCCTAGCCCAAACCCTTCCCTTGTATCTCGGTCGTTCGCTAGCTCGCTCGAGATTTCGGTTCTTTAAAGGTTCTCTGATTCACCATCTTTCTAGAAGGTAATTAATTATCTTTCGGTCTGATTCTTCTTATTAAGAATTTGTATTTGGGGTTTGGGTTTATTTATTTTAACGTTTTTTGTTTATTCATAGGTTGATCTTAAATAGATGCATGATATCTTTTGGGTTATAGGGAAGTATTTTCTTTTCGTTGTTTGAAGAAATGAATTTCTGTATCTGGGGTTTGTGTTCGTGGTAATACGCTTTTCTGAGGCTGTGTTTTGGAGAATTTAATTTTCTATTTGATCTTGTGGTATGTATTTGAGTTTGTTGTGTATCTTGACAATCACAATCGAGTGCATCATTGATGGTTTCTTTAATGTAATTATGTTTCTCTTTTTATTCATGTGTGGAAAGTACAATTGATTGTTTGATTGAGCTGAATATTGGTGAGTTGACATAGTGTATTGGATTGTGAATGCTTGGTTATTTAGGGAAATGTATAGTATGAAACCATATTATTGTCATTCAGACGATCAATTATGAGGGCTAACTCATTGTGTTTTTTTAGGCTTAGAAATTTTTATCAGTTACCTTGAGTTTGCGATAATTTGATCAGTTTGTTAACGAAGAATAAATTAATTAAACGGTTGTATGTTTGATTGATGATAGTCAGTGATGTTGGGATTGTTTTTGTGTAAGTTAGAAAAATTGGGTGGAATTTTGGGATTTGACAAGCTTTATACCCTATAAACTATGAAATGGGTTAGTGCTTTGGACTTGCTGTGTGTCCATAGATCAGTCAAGATTCAGTTATACGACTATATCAGCTAACATAGTTCCTGTGAATCATAGAAGTTGATAAGTTTATCTAAAATTAATCTGATGGCACAGTGAGTAAACTGAAGAAGTACAATTGTAGCTAACTTCATGGATTTTGCTAGACGCTCAGATCAAGAAGGGGTGTAGTACTAAAAGAATAACATAATTGTGATCGGGGAATATTTATTAGTCCATAACTTTAGTAGGGGATTCATCCCTACAAAATTATGAATTAAGGAAATGGCTTTATTTGCTAATTTGAATAGTTAGCGTTTTTTTGAATTTGATACGTTTGAGAGCTTACATCTTGTTTTTGCTTATGATTTTCCTTTGATCATTTCTTCGTACCTTTTTTTTGGGTTCAGCAATCTAATTGATTCAAAGCAACTTATCTGTTGGTGACAGACTCCTCACACTGAACAACCAATTTTCATGTCTGAATTTGACACCCAGATTCCATCTGCCTTTGGTATGTTATGTTTCTCCATATTCTTAGGGTAAGGCTGTTATACTTTGACGATTCTGTTAGCAGTGATATATCTTTTGGCAGATCCCTTTGCTGAGGCAAATGCTGAGGATTCAGGTGCTGGGGCAAAAGATTATGTCCATATTCGTGTACAGCAGCGTAATGGGCGGAAAAGCCTGACAACCGTGCAGGGTTTGAAGAAAGAATTCAGCTACAACAAGATTCTCAAAGACCTGAAGAAAGAGTTTTGCTGTAATGGTACTGTTGTCCAGGACCCTGAGTTAGGCCAGGTTAGTCTCGTGGCCTTTGTTAACATATGGATTGTGGATATTTTTGAAATTTTCCATGAGTGTTTGATCAGATACAAATAGCTTTGATATTTACATTTTGCGTTGAACTATTATTGCTTGCAGGTCATACAGCTTCAAGGTGACCAGAGGAAGAATGTTTCCACTTTTCTTGTTCAGGTAAAACTGTGTTTCTATTGAGCAACGATTATGCATAATGCACACATTTCCTGGCTATATCTACTTTTTTTTTAATCATTGTGACCTAATCAGGCTGGCATTGTGAGGAAGGAATTCATCAAGATCCACGGTTTCTAAGTACCAGGAGTCAAAGTATTACCATATGTAGTTCATCGGTTGCGGACATATAGGAGCAAGAAGTATATGATCTAAGCTCTTCCTATTTAGTCTTATTATTACATAGTTTTTATCAAGACTATCAAGTATGGTGTTGTTTGTGTTTTGTGTTCTGTGCCAGTTGAAAAAAAGTTGATACATACAGCATTGTTGTGTCAGGTTTTCTTTTATCTGCGCTGTTTGGGAGGACTTATGGTTTCTTTTATTAAAATAAAAACTTATTCGTGCTTTATGTTGATATACTTAAATTTTACTGTTGTTCCTTTTGCTTCCCACTTGACTTTAATATTACCATTTGGAAAAAGATTTTAATATTTCCATTTATTAAGTCCTATGAATGAATTCTTGGCAGCAACACATTTCCTTTGTGTGTGAATGATAAAATTGATAATTGAGTCAATTTACCATATGGAATGAGTGTTTGAAGGATAAAGTTGACAATGTGTAGAACTACAAAATAAAATTATTGTTGACGGATTGAATCATGTCGTCTCATGGGTCGTCTATTGTCTGCCATAAATTATTAGTTCAACTCTAGGAATCGAGCCTATAAATCTTTAAATAATTTCTTTAGCAAATCATTTTAAGGAAAAACAAAGGAAGAATTCATTTAAAACTAATCAAGCAAGATCCGACAACTTTCCCTTGTAATAATTGGTACAAAATAATACATATTCTCTTAAACAATATTATAAGAACGAGTTAGAATTTTGCTTTTGAAAATACATCTATACGAACGTCTTGTGATACTTAGTAAATTTTTTGTTATATTTTAAAATATAATTTTTCAATATAAATTTATTTAATAATCTTATTTATTATTTTTATAATAGTAAAAATAATAATATAATATTATCTTTTATATGAGAATTAAAAAATAACATAAATGATTATTTTATGTTTTTATATTAATTTAAAATATAATTATTTAATTATCAAAAAATAAAATAATAATTTATAGTAGTTCATAACTGACCTTATTGTTAATTTTATTGTGTTATTGTGCCTTTGGCCTCTTCTTAATTACTGCTTTAATAGTTATCCAATATAATCTGCCTTCAATTACTCACTCCTACCTAACAATTCCAAGCAAAGTAAAACTTGCGTGTATATTACTCACACTGGAATACTTAGTATACGTGTATTCTATTACTCATCTTATATAATTGTATCATCGGACATCAATAACATAATTATTTGGCCGCGTGGCAATGAATTGTTTTTGTAAAGTTATGAGTAAAAGTACAGTAGATAAACCAGCCCTAGATATCTATACCAACCAACCGGTAAGTGTTTTCAGCTACCCATCAAAGTTGGACTAAATCCCAGTCTATCAACTACCATTCTTCTTAGCTTTCTCTATCACAAATTGCTCTTCTATTAATATGACCCATTTAGTGCCTTTAATTTCACATAGTTTCTTCGCAGACCTTGAAGAGTATTACTTGGCTTCAACAGATTGAAATATTTTCGACCTGGTCTTTGCATTTTCAACTCTAATTGATGGCTGACTTGGATCAAACATTGGATGACAATACCTCTGCGGATTCTAGAGGTACCCGTTTGAAATTAGTGGTTATTTGTGGAGATCACTTGTTTTCTATATTTTTAATCGGAAATGGCTGACTTTCATTCGTTATATTTTAAAACTTTTGTGGATTTTTGGAGGTAAACAAGATGAATGGCTTGTTCTTCTGTTCCTTTGGATGAAATCTCGGTTGATCCGTTTGGCTTTTTAATGCACATTTCTCACTGTTAACGGCCGACTTTCATCGCTTTTGTTATGATACTTTTGTGGGGTCTTGGAGGAAAAAAATATGAAATTGATTTTTCTTCTGTTCCTTTTGATGAAATCTCTGTAGACCATTTTGGCCCTTTCTATGCGATAGAAACTTACACATTTCTAACTATTTGTTATCGTCATTTTATGGGATTTTGGAGGTAAACAATATGAAGTTGATTGTTCTTCATTTCCTTTTGATGAAATCTCTGTTGACCCTTTTGGCCCTTTAGCTATGTTACTGAAGAAATTTCTTTTCTATTTTTTCTGTTGGGTGTTTGTTGCAGATCAATCCAGTCAAGATTCTAAGGTTGAGTTCTCAGAGGATGAGGAAACCCTTATCACTCGGATGTACAATCTGGTTGGTGAGAGGTGGGATCGATTTGTTTTCTCCTTTTTATTTCATTGCATTATTACTCTCAATCTCATTAATGATTGAACCATAATAATTTGTGTTGTTTCAGGTGGTCTCTAATTGCAGGAAGAATTCCTGGAAGAACAGCTGAGGAAATTGAGAAGTACTGGACCTCAAGATATTCTACTAGTGCTTAGTGAACGAAGGCCAAATGTGGGGTTAACTGGCTTTCTTTATTATTGTATATGGACCTGGAAAATTTTGGGGGTGTTGCAGTAAAGTAAAGATCAAGGAGTATGAAACTTCAAACTGCCTAATGAAAAGAAAAGAAAGGGAAGCAGCAGTATGGGATCCAAGCTGTAACCATGTGTTTTGATCTTGGTTCTCTGTGGTATGACTTACTAAATGTTTGGTACGAGGTTGAAGTGTATGTGAATGTGATTATGTTAATTGCGAATTCATTTGGAAGTCCGGAATGTTGTACTCTGTACCCTGTTGGCCGATTTATGTGAAAGTTTTTTGTCCTGATGCTCATGAATATCATCGTTTGCCATGGTTACCAAAGAGTTAGTGTTTAAGAACAAAGAATGCTTGAAATATGTATCAAATTATAAAAATGACGGGAATTACATTCTCTCCTTTAAATCGTGTACGAATGCCATTGAACAACTGGAACTACATTTGCTAAGCCTTTTATTCCAGAATGTGACTGATAGGATAACCTACGAGGCTAGAAGGCTACAATTTTTAGCCTTATGGAGTAGTGCCAATTGGACACCAAGTGATGATTCGAGTAAAGTGGATTCATCATGGAACTCCCAACACATAGCACCAGCGGCAGCAGTTGTAAAACCTCTTCCTGCAGGGCCAATATCCTCGCCCGCCAAAGCCCATAATAAGGTTACTTTTCGAACCCACTATGGTATCTAATTACGCTGTTTTTGATACTACCTTGCTAGAAGAAATGGGTTTCTCCATTTAGGATCCTGATCTTTCTCTTCCTCTTTTTCTCTCCCTCTTTCTGTTTTTTCAGATCACCTATCTCTTAAAATAATAACAGAAAATTGAAAGAAACCAAACTCTTCTAAACTTTTTAATATTCCCTTAAAATTTTTAACTCAACTGACAACTAGCACTGATGTACCTTCTTTCAAAATTCAAATGAAAGAGAACCTGGCAAATCTTTATACGATTTTTCTTAATAATTTTATTATATTTCCAATATCCAACTCCGGCCACAATGTTCATAATTTGTCTCCGATGAATAATGTTAGATGAAATATAGAAATAATTCTATAAAATGAAAATTTTACGGAAAATGATAACTCCAAGCCGTTCCAAATTCCAGTCCCACGGATCCATGAATCATAAAAATGAAGTTTCCATTCTATGATTCCTCAAGATGCTCAATACCTTACCTTACCTTACCCTACCACCAATATCGACATCTCAATTATCAAATATTCAGTCAAGGACCACCACACATATAATGGATTAACAACTCGAATTCAATCCATAAGCTCCAATTTTTTTAAAAATTATTTAAAAATGTATACATATATAATTTATCAATGACCTCTCTCTAATTTTAATTTTTTCAGAATCGTCCAGGAATTAGAGTTATCTAATTCCTACAATCTTGAAATGACGTAAGACATAATGCCCAATATATAATTTTTAATCCTTTGTCTTGTCCAATATGAAAGTAGCTGCTAGTTAGCATACAAATCTTTTCATATATACCACCAAATGGAAGTGTAAAGACTTTATATGGTTAAGTTAAAACTGAAAGGTTTTGTTTGTTACTTATTGATTATCATAAACTAAAGTTCATAAATATTAATCGTGACATAAAAATTAATGCATTATCTATCTCTCTCTATATAATTTAATAACAACCAATCTTTTAAGTTGTAAATATTAAACTTAATTAGAAACTTTTAAGTAGCTTACACGATTTTTGTTAGCATGCCCACTTATCAATCTCTTATTTACTGATTTTCTTTTGTATAATTATTATAAGAAAATAACATAAATTTCTCTCCAATTTTTGTAAGCAAGGCTTGAACTCCAGATCTCTTGTATTAGAGATTTTACAGCATCAGTACGACAAATAAAGCCTGACGATTCATCCTCTTGTTGCCCATGACCGATCAAAGCAAATATATAAAAAATAAATAGAATGAATACAACAAACATAGAATTAATTTGAGGATAGAATTGCCAACTTGTGCATCAGAAGGATCTATATACATTCATGTTGACATGGAATTGGATGGATAGATAGGGTTATCTCTAATTCTGTTCCTCGGGAATTTCAAATCCCAAAACCTCTTTGATTTGAAACCATTTCTGTCGTCATCTGTGTCTGAACTTCACCAAATCAACTTCTCCATTTTCTAAAATAATTCGATGCATTTCAGAAGACAACTACTAAACTGCTTCGTGCTTAATTACTTTATTCTTTCCCTCACACACGAATGACATGTAACTCCTGCATGGAAATGATTACTACGTGGTTGCATGATTGAATAGACACGTGTTTGAATGTTAGAGATACAACATGTTCTTCACCGACTGGATCAGTTTACTTACATGTCTTGAAATTACTTGTGATTTTAAGAAACAAAAAGCAGTGTATTGTGCTTTGTGAAGGCAGAAGTATTGTACTTAGGCTTATGTATGATTCAGAAAGATAGGAATGAATAAGGAAAAATAATCGAGATTGGGTTGGAAATTTTTGACCTGATTTCCTCCAGCGTAAAAGTTTGACCGGAAATTTCCGATTATATGTTTATGGGTGCCTTCTTGTTTTATTTTCAACATTTCCCTTTTCTTTTTAATTTAGTGCAAGATAATGACATTTTCAATATTATTCTTCAGGTTCTCAGTCCTATCGATCCATGATGTTATGTTTACAAGTTACAACAACATAATTTTGGTACTACAGAAACTTGCTCTGTACATATAATAGTCCAACAGAGTAATCTCATTTTGTAGGTCAGTGATTAATAACATCCTATGTGTGTATATATATATTATCCAACCAAAAATGAAATCGATCCAAGAGGCTGACCATAGTTCACCCTTTGTCCTTAATTTGGTCTAGAATTTGAAGGATTGGAATTGGGAAATGCATGTTCAATGTACAGCTTATTTCCCATTAACGATGCCAAGAAATTATAGGTAAGTCACACTTACATCGCACCCCACCTTCAAAACTAGCCAGCAATTCTCATTTTCAGTTAATTAGATTGTGACACCCCCAAATTTCGGGGTCATGTCCGGTATGAAAATAAGGATATTCCACATCCATAAACTTCAAATAGATTAGAATGGAGATTAGTATAGATAGAATTCATATATGACAAATGAAGATGGTGTCAATAAACTCATGATCATATATTAGAGCTCTATACCCGATAGTATAATGTATATATTAATTAACATATATATATATATTATACAATTAATATGTTAATGGGTAACATGTCCGTGTACACAGAATGAATGGACCTATACAGAAAAATGTCTAGTTGACTGTATTAAGTATCTAGTGCTTCAATACTCCTCATAGATTCTCTTATATTTGCTCACTTCATAATAAACCTACAACAACTAGAAAACTGTAGTGGGGTAAGTATATACACACACACACACATAAAAACAGGACGAGTAACAAAAATACAATATCAGAAAACAGAAATTCTTTCAAGTCAGAAATCCAATCCAGATACAGATATAAAATATCATACAGGACATCAACTGCATGTTTTTTTTGATATTTTTAGAGTAATAATCTCGGGATGTCAGAAGACCAACTAGCATGCAGAGATGTAATCAAAGATCAGGGTCAGAATACAGACCCCCCTTCGCCCTCTATTTTCATATGTACCGGTACCTTCACAACACAAATAACAGTATGTGCTTTCAAAGCATATGTACTTTCCCCCCCTTTATGGCTCCCGACTAAATTAAGGAAATATGAAATACAGGTTAAATCCAGATATCAGAAATAAAAAAAAATAGAAGCAGAGGAAATCAAAAATTAGAAATCAGAAATAAATATAATGATGATTAAGTAAATCATAAAATCTTAATAAATTAGAATATAAGCAGGACAAAAATCTATAACTAAAAATTAGAAATAGAGGAAAAATGCAATGGCCATAAAACAGGCTTGAAGATCGAAATCTCCATCAACTTTCCATAATAGTGTATGAAATACAAAAAATATTAACGTTACATCCAAAACAATACACATACAACTTTACTTACTAGTATCACACATTTTCAAAATACAAATATCCCAAAATAAATCAAACAGATCAATTAACATGTAACTGCTCATTCTATAATATATTCAGTATACATAATCAGATATCCATAACAGAATCACAAACAAGGACCAACTCCTGACCACAACACACTGTATCTATCGACACTTTCGATTCCTAGGATATTTAAGTTTGTAAGCATATATATATAATAATATCCATATATAAACATATCACAAGAAAAATATATTGTTCTGATCTACTAGAAAGCATTTATATCATATCCTGAATATAAAAAGATTTCACAGATTTTTATGTAATATAAACTGATCATCTCAACCAAACCTAACTTCCAAAATGTCAGAAAGTATATGGGTATTCATTCTTATATCGGAAAGAACATATTATTATTATTATTTTAAAACATAACAAATGTATAACTTTAGAAAACTATACGTTGTAATTTAAATGTCACAAGGTTCATTTAAAAATAGAAGAAAAACAATGCTATATCAATTTATACTCAAAGTAAGTGAGCATTTCTTTTGAACCAAACAACATATACAAAATCATGATCATCTATTTTTTTTTAAACAACGCTCATATACATATCCCAAAAAAAATGACATATAACTGAAACATGAAACACATTTCCTTTATATATGTATTAATCGAATATAGTTTCGAGATCTTGAGAAAAATGAACTTACACATAATCATGTCCGACATATCATTCAAATATAATCGTGGAAAAACATGGAGAAAATGCATCTGTAGTCATTTACCCACAAACATATTATCATACCCTTTGAAAATATATTAGGAATTTATGTTACAACCTTTGAAGAGATAATGAGTACCAAATCTTATACATGTATCAACGATATCATATTATAACACATAAACGGATAATTTTCAAAATTTACAAAAAACATCAAGGTATTCACTCACCTAGCTCAGTACCAAAGCTAGATAGCATCCGGATCAATGCAGACTAGTTGAACTCTCCCTTGGCATATCTATAGTACGAAATTACTAATATCATCAGAAAATCGAAACTTATATATACGAGATTAGCTAAAACTTTAAAAATTCAAATTCTTACAATTTATTACTTAAACAATTAATTCTAATACCTAACATTACTCCTGGTTTCAATTTAACCACAATGATGTCTAATCGAAAATTTCTCAGTATGAATAGTGATTCGTAGTAAACAGTAACTTAGTGTTAAAAATTAATCAAAATATAAAAATGAGATCAAAAAATACTGGGAACCTTACCATAAGATTAATTCAACTGTAGGGCGCTTGAATCGCGAGTAATTACGAAAAGTTCCAATTTATAAATAGTACTTCATTCCTCTCTCGGTTTAATCGTGAACCAAATCATTCAAATGAAGTGTTTAAAGTATAGCCCATGTCGAGTACAATTGATTTGTAGCAAGAAACGAAAGTTTAAACGGTTAAAATTTGAGTAATTTGAAAGGAAGTAAAAAATTACAAAAATGAAAGCATAAAGAATAAACCCACGGGAAAGAAAACGTTGCTAAGAGGAAATGATCTATTTTGGCTTGTTTTGGTCTCAAATATATGTCAGTGAGTGAGTGAATGACCGAATTGCTCTGGAGGAATTAAAGGAAATGAAAGAAAAATGCTTTAAAAAGGGTAAATATGACTTTTCTTGTTTTCTACACATCAGTTGAGTTCCAGGCTTCGATTTTCCCTCATATGAACTCATATTTGACTCAAATTTGTTTCATATTAATCATTAGACCTGTCAAA
>JAVXUL010000001.1:2440015-2455036 GCA_035590515.1 Trichilia minutiflora | reverse complement strand
TTTGAGGCCTTTTAGGCTTTTGGGGTCGTTTGCCCCTTTCTTTGTACAGTTTTCTTTTTTATAAAATTTAATTTCTCAAAAAAAAAAATATTATCCAAATCCAATACCCAAATTAAAATGACATTCTATGTATTTTTTTTTCCAAACAATCCACCAGAAACACTTGAAAATTTCATCGGTCACCTTCACTTTTCTCAGCAACCAAATAGCCCCAAAAGAATTTTATTTGGCAAAGGAACAAACTTAATCTTATTTTTCCTAAAATAAAAAAAGAACAAATCCAAACAATTTTTTTTTTTTGACTCATTTCAATCCCAAAAGAAAACCTTAATAACAAAATCAATAAAAACACTATAAAAGCATTTTAAACATATTTATTAAAATTAATCATGACTAAAAAAAAATATTTAATTCGAAATAATCCAAATCCAAACAATTAGAATTTGCGAAATTCATCATATAGCTTAACATAAACACAAATAAACGTATATAATATGATTAAAATCAATTAAATGTATGAAAATAAAAATAAATTCAAAGAAGTTCATGCCTATTTGAAATGGAACAAGAAATCTAAATCATAACACTCCTAAAATCCTACAAATCAACAACACTTGCGAATCAAATCGAAAATAGGCCTCACTCAGACTAAAGGATATAACAACATCCAACTGACGATTTTGGCGAGAAGACACTTCAAGACAGTAGATGAAGATTGAAGGTTATTCTTGGCATATGTGCACAGGTTTTGTGTTAAAAGCAGTATAATATTTGTTTTGCTCTTTTACAGTATAACGCCTTTGGACGAAATGTGACGGGAGGGACAGATTTGTTGAAATCTTTTATAATATGTTCATACATGTTAAAGCGCAAAACCTCAAGGATTGAATTGTTATTAAGCGATTATTTTGTCCAACCATTTGAGAAGATTTAAACACTAATTTTTTACGCACCCATAATTTCAATCAATTATGAATTTTTTACATATATATTCTTAAGTGAGACATTCCTCAAATTTAAAATTGATAACAAACGTTTTTTATGGTTTCAAAAATATACTTTATACATATTTTTCATGATAAATATTCTCTCAAATTTGAAATTGATAATAAATACTCTTCTATAATTTAAAAAATACATAAAATTTATTATAAAAAAACATAAAAATAAATTATAAAATTTACAATTTTAAAAATATAAAAAATTAAAATACATAAAATTATATAAACAAGTGTATAAAAATATAAAATTCAGTTATAAAATTTATAATTTGAAGAATATAAAAAATTCATAAATTAAAAATATATAAACTTTAATTATAAAATTTACAATTTAAAAAATAAAAATACATAAAATTCAATTATAAATTTAGAATTTGAAGAATACAAAAATGCATAAAATTACATAAAATATATATATAATTTAATTAATAAAATTCATAATTTAGAAAACATAAAAATTCATAGATTAAAATTAAAAAGTATAAAAATTAAAATCATATAAAAATAATTATAAAATTTTTTAATTTGAAAAAATAAAAAAATTAAAAATACATAAAATTATATAAAATTTGATGACATAAAAAATATATAAACAAAAAATTTATAAATTAAAACGCATAAAATTAAAAATTTATAAATTTTATGTATTTTTGAAACTTTAAGAAATATTTGTCATCAATTTCAAACTTGAAGAGGGTATTTATTATAAAAATACATATAAGGGATATTTCTAAAATAAATTAAGGAGATACTTGTCATTAATTTGAACTTAACAAGTATATGTTAGTTAAAAAAATGCAAAGCTATTTATAATTACTTGAATTATAAGAAGGTATTTGTTATTTCTTTAATTTTTTTATCTTACACAGGCACACCCTTTTATAAATACTTCAAAAAAAAATTTTAACTAAATTTTTTTTATCATCCATTTTAATTTTTTTCTATGTACTAATAAAAGTATTTATTACACTTATAAAATCTTTTTGTTTTTTAATTTAAATAAAAGTTTTCGGATTAATTAAAATTAAAAATAGAAAGTGAATGGTAAAATAATATTCTAATATAATAAAAAATGTTGTTTGAGTTCAAATTTTATGGAGATAAAAATAACCTCATTCCCAAAATTGGTTGAATCGAATAATTTCTTTTTCTTTCAAATTTAGAAAATGTCTTTTTTGAATTGAATATCAATAGCGGGTTTTCTTATAATCTCTTTTACGTGATTTAAATTTTCCTGAGGGGCTATGAAGCTTAATTTTTTAAATATAGTGACTGGAAAACAATTTTCAAAATATAGAATATTGTACCTTTTGTTAAGGGATATGCTTATAAAAAGATAAAACTTTTTTTCTACGCTCTCATATTTCAAAAGGGAATAATAATATATGAGTTCATAAATTCTTACAAAATTTTCTATAACGAAAAATATGTACACTAGTATGAAAAAAAATCACACCCACTGAAATAATAACTACATTATTTTCTTATACTCTTGAATTTTAAAAATTTATTGATTACTTACTTATTTTATGTGTACTAAATAATTCTAATTGCATTTGATTATTTCTATAAAATTTAGTTATTTAGATATGATAAGAATGACATAGTCGTATCCAAGTCCAATAGGCTTATTCACGTTAATATTATAAAAGGTTATTTTAGCTATTTTATTAGAATTAACTGATTCAGGGACTTATGTGATATAAATAGAAATTTTAAATCTTGTTTCTGAAAACGTAAATATTGGGGATTCGGGTGTTATTTTTATCATTACCTTCAAAAGCTTTAGCTTATTGACGTGTGGGACCCAAAGTCAGATTGATAGGCAGCGTTGCTAGTACGCAGGGTATAATTTCTGCAGCGTTCTGTATTTTCCTTGGCACGCGTAAAAATATATGATTCCCACTGATCCAAAGCCAGTGCTAACACGTGAAATGAGATCTAAACCGTCCACCTAATACATCTTTTTATCAGAACTGTACAAACGCACGGAAGACAACCGCCTTAGTTACGTACGATTACAAGCAAAGTGTATATTAGGGAAGCCTTCTTCACTTATATGACAACCATTAATCCAAGCACGACCCTTATCGCTCGTTCGGTCTTAATTTCGTGTTTTCTTTTTTAAGGTTCTCTGATTCACCATCTTTTTGTAAGGTAATCAATCCTCTTTTGATTTGATTCTTTTTAATTTGAATTTATATGTAGGGCTTGGGTTAATTTTTTGTTTTTAACGTTTTCTGCTGATCCATGGGTTGATCTTAAAATGATGCATGATATCTGTTGGGTTATAGGGAGTATTCTTTTTTTCTTTGTTGTTGTTGTTTGATGAAGTGAATTTCTGTATCTGGGGTTTGTGTTCGTGGTGGTAAGCTTTTCTGAGGTTGTGTTTTTGGAGAATTTAATATTTTATTTGATGTTGTGGTATGTATTTGATTTTATTGTGTATCTTGACAATACCAATTGAGTGCATCATTGGTTGTTTCTTTAATGTAATTATGTTTCTGTTTTTAGTCCATATTTCGTGGAAATACAATTGATTGTTTGATTGAGCTGAATATTGGGGAGTTGACAAAGGGTTTTGGATTGTGAATATTTGGTTATTTAGGGGAATGTATAGTCTGAAACAGTTATGCATATTATTGTCAATCCGATGATCAATCATAAGGGCTAATGCCTTGTGGTTTTTGTAATTGGCTTAGAAGTTTTTATCAGTTACCTTGAGTTTGCGATAATTTGATCAGTTTTTTAATGAAGAATAAATGAATTAAATAGGTTTATGTTTTGGTTGATGATAGTTGATGATGTTGGGATTATTTCTGTGTAAGTTAGAAAAATGGGTGGAGTTTTGGGATTTGACAAGCTTTATACCCTATAAACTATGGAATAGATTAATACCTTGGACTTGCCATGTGCCTGTAGATCAATCAAGATTCAGTTGTAAGACTATATTTGGTAACAAAATTCCTGTCAATCATAGAACTTTATAAATTTTTCTAAATTTAATTTGATGTCACAGTGAGTAAACTGAAGAAAGTATAATTGCAACTTAACTTCATTTATTTTGCTAGACTCACATATCAAGAAAGTGTAATATACATGTGACCTGCGAATATTGGTAACTTTAGTAGGGAATTCAGCCCTACAAATTATGAATTAAGGAAATGGCTTTGTTAGCTAATTTGAATGGTTAGCTTTTTTTTGAATCGATATGGTTGAGAGCTTACATCTTGTTTTGTTTATGATTTTCCCCTGATCATTTCTTCCTACCCTTTGTTTCATTTCAGCAATCAAATTGATTCAAAGCAAATTATCTGTCGGTGACGGATTCCTCACTCTCAACAACCAATTTTCATGTCTGAATTTGACACCCCAATTCCATCTGCCTTTGGTGTGTTATGTTTCTCCATATTCTTAGGCTAAGGCTGTTATACTTTGATGAGTCTGATATCGCTGATATACCTTTTGATTGATCTATGTTTATTTTGTCTGTGTTTCAGATCCCTTTGCTGAGGCAAATGCTGAGGACTCAGGTGCTGGGGCAAAAGATTATGTCCATATTCGTGTACAGCAGCGTAATGGGAGGAAAAGCCTGACAACTGTGCAAGGGTTGAAGAAAGAATTTAGCTACAACAAGATTCTCAAAGACCTGAAGAAAGAGTTTTGCTGTAATGGTACTGTTGTCCAGGACCCTGAGTTAGGCCAGGTTAGTCTCGGGGCCCTTTGTACTGTTTGATCAGGTACAAATAACTTTGATATTTACATTTTGTGCTGAGCAATTACTGCTCGCAGGTCATACAGCTTCAAGGTGACCAGAGGAAGAATGTTTCCACCTTTCTTGTTCAGGTAAAACTGTGTTTCCATTGAGCAATGATTATGTATAATGCACATTTCTTGGCTGTATCTAATTTTTTGCTTCATCATGAACTAATCAGGCTGGCATTGTGAGGAAGGAATTCATCAAGATCCATGGTTTCTAAGTAGCAGAAGTCAAGTGCTATTATATGTAGTTTATTGGTTGCGGACTTATAGGAGCGAGAAGTATATGATCTAAGCTCTTCCCATTTAGCCTTATTATTACATACAGTGTTTTATGTAGTCTATCAAGTATTGTGTTGTGTTATGTGTCAGTTGAAATTAGGTTGATAAATACGGTACTGTTGTGTTAAGTTTTCTTCTAGGTTCGCTGTTTGGGAGGACTAATGGTTTCTTCCAAGACATTTATCAAAATAAAAACGTATTCGTGCTTTATGTTCACATACTTACTGTTACTGTTACTGTTATTCCTCTTTCTTCCCACTGTGTAAAATTTTACTTATATAAAGGAATATGAAATTGAATAATGTTAAGATATAAAATTTTTCTACAAATTTAATGTGGTGTGGTTTTTATTTGATTTATTATTATTATTATTATTATTATTATGTTGGTTTGAAGACATAAATTTGTTACATTAGTTTGTAGTTGTAGACAGAGACATGAGTTTGGAAATTTATTTATTTTTTAATTTTATTAAATTTTGCAAGTGAAATATTAAAGTTATGTAATATTTATAAACGTAAATAATTCCATTTATTGATTAGTAGAAGATATTCCTATGAATTCTTGGCATTTAAAGGATAAAATTGATAATTGACAATTGAGTACGTTTGTCATATTGAGGGTTTTAATGATAAAGTTGACAATGAGTAGAATTAAAAAATAAAACAATTGTTGATGGATTGGATTAGATTGGCTTGAATCATGTCGTCTACTGAGAACATGTCCCATGTATTGTCTAGTTATTTAATTATTTGTTCAACTTCGATATACTCTACTAAACTACGACTGTAAATCTTTAAATCATTTCTTTAATATTTCAATTTAAAGAAAAACATGAAAAGGTTAGGGATATAATTAATTAATTAAAAACTACTCACTTAGGATCCGATCGCTTTCACTTGGTCATAGTTGATCTTAAGTTAGTTCAAAAGAATCTCTATTCTATTGAGAAAAAGATAAGAACGAGTTAGACTTTTGCTTTTGAAAATGAATATAAAGAATCTCTATCCTATTGAGAAAAGGATAAGAACGAGTTCGACTTTTGCTTTTGAAAATGAATCTACACTGAAATGTTCATCTTATAATATTTAATTTATTTTTTATAATATTTTAAAATATAATTTTATATAATAATATTTAATATTTTTATAAGAGTAAAAGATTTTATATTAAAAAATAAAAGATAATATATATAATATAAAAATAAAAATAATAAAATATATAAATTGTGTATATTTTGACATTAATCTATATAAATAAAATTGTATAATAGTTCATATGCTAACTTTATTGAGTCATTTTATTATCATATTTTTATGCCTTTTGGCCTCTTCTCAATTACTGTTTTAAATATCATCTACCTTTTATTTCTCCTACCGGACAATTCCAATCAAAGCAACACTTGTGTGTACATACTCACACTGGAATAGTTTGTGCATGTATATCTCATTCCTAGTCTATCATATTATTGTATCATCAGACCTCGATAAAATAATTATTTGGCGGTGTGGCAACGAATTATTTTTGTAAAGTTATGAGTAATAGTACATCAGATAAACTAGCCGTAGAAATCTATACCAACCAACCGGCTAGTGTTTCAACTACCTATCAAAGTTGGACTAAATCCCTGTCTATCAACTACCATTCTTCTTTGGCTTTCCCTATCACAAATTGCTCTTCTATTAATAAGACCCGTTGAGTGCATTCAATTGCACACAGTTTCTTCGCAGACCTTGAAGATTATTTCTTAGCTTCAACAGATTGAAATATTTTCGAGCTGGTCTTTGCATTTTCAACTCTAGTTGATGGCTGACTTGGATCAAACATCCGATGACAATACGTCTGCGGATTCTAGAGGTACCTATTTGAAATTAGTGGTTATATATTTGTGGAGATTACTTGTTTTCTACGTTTCTAACTGGAAATGGCTGAATTCCATTGGTTTTCTTTCTAATACTTAGGTGGATTTTTGGAGGTAAATCAGATGAAGTGATGATTGTACTTTTTTTCCTTTGGATCAAATCTTGGTGGATCCGTTTGGCCTTTTTAATGCACTTTTCTAACTGTTAATGGCCGATTTTCATTGCTGTTGTTATTATACTTTTGTGAGGTCTTGGAGGAAAACAATATGAAATTGATTCTTCTTCTGTTCCTTTTGATGAAATCTCTGTTGACGATAGAAATTTGCACATCTCTAACTATTTCTTATGATAATTTTATGGGATTTTGGAGGTAAACAACAGATATGAAACTTAGTGTTCTTCATTTACTTTTGATGAAATCTCTGTTGACCCTTTCGACCCTTTAGCTATGTTACTAAAGAATTTACTTTTCTATTTTCTCTTGTGTTGTTTATTGCAGATCAATCAAGTCAAGATTCTAACGTTGAGTTCTCAGAGGATGAGGAAACCCTTATCACTCGGATGTACAATCTGGTTGGTGAGAGGTGGGATGATTTCTTTTCTCCTCTTTGTTCCATTTCATTATTATTCTCAATCTCATTAATGATTGAACATAATAATTTGTGTTGTTTCAGGTGGTCTCTAATTGCTGGAAGAATTCCAGGAAGAACAGCTGAAGAAATTGAGAAGTACTGGACTTCAAGATATTCAACTAGTGATTAGTGAACGAAGGCCAAAATTGGGGATAACTGGCCTTTTTTTCTTTTCTTTTTTTTCTTAATTGTATATGGACCTGGAAAATTTTGGGGATGTTGGAACAAAGTTCAAGTAGTATGAAACTTCAATCTTTGCCTAATGAAAAGAAAAGAAAGGGAAACAACAGTATGGGCTTCGAGCTGTAACCATGTGTTTGTAAGTTGTTTCTCTTTGGTATGGCTTACTAAATGTTTGGCATGAGGTTGAGGTGTACATCAATGTGATTATGTTAATTCTGAATTCATTTGGAAGCCTGGAATGTAACGCTCTGTACCCTGTTGGGCGATTTATGTGTATTGTCTTGTCCTGAAGCTCATGAACATCATCATTTGCCATGGTTACCAAATTTAGATCGTGTACCTTCAAATAGTGAATACCATTGAATAATTGAAACTAGGTTGCTTAGCCTTATTTTCTGGAATGTGACTGATAAGATAACCTACAAGGATAGAAGCCTACAATGCCTAGAGTAATATCAATCGAAGTAAATGGGATTCATCATTGAATTCCCAACACATATCAGCGGCGGTTGTAAAACCTCTTCCGACAAGCCCAATATGACAGCCACCAAAGCCCATAATAAGGCCAGATTTCGCAGCCACCATGGTATCTAACTTCACTCTGAATACTACTACCTTGCTAGAAGAAGTGGGTTGCGCTATCTAGGAACAGCATCTGTCTCTTTCTTTCTTCTTTTGGTTTTTTGGATCGGAAAATATCAAATATCCCTTGATAGATTTATCATTTTCCTCTATTAAGATCAAAATATTATCACCTAAATAATATTTATTTAATAATTATCACTTATTTAAAATTTTTTCAGCTCTGTTAAACCCTTAATAAAATCATCAGCAATACCGTATTGATCCTCAATTAGAAGTTTTTTCATAATATCTAAAATCTAAAATTTTATTATTTAAATAATTTTTATTTAATAATTTTAATTTACTTATCTTAAAGTTAGAAGTATTAATTTTAAGACACATAAATTTGTTTAGTACTCTTAACTTAACTATTTGAGTAATCATATCATACTAATTTATTATTTAACATTGATATATTATTTATTTAATAATTTTATTATCAAATGAATGTGAACTAAATATAGTGTTTTTTAAGAATTTTTATTTTTTTTATAAAAAATAGTTTATTTGTACAATTTTTCCATAATGAGATAAAAGATAAAATAAATAAATAAATCTTTGTTACACTAATTTCATATTAGGGTTGCCTTTATATTATTATTTACGCTCAAGAAAAAAATTATTTAACTTTTATAATAAAAATTATATTGTATGATTAAAATGTGTGCAATAAATAATATTAACTTTTTAAAAATTATATTTTAAAATTATAAATTACATATAAAAAAATATATTTTAAAATTATATTTCAATGTTATTAACTTCATACATGATTATGAATAAAATGTGTAATTTGGAGAATTTGTAAAATCAAATTAATTAATTTGTAAGTTCAACACAATAAATAAAATGAATAACACATTTAGCAAGGATGATAACCATTTTATCAGAATATATCTTATTTTATATTGTTAATAATGCATACAAATAGTAAATAAGTGTCTTAATGATATTTATATAAATAATTAATTAAGATTCATGTATACACACATACTTAAAAGATTAATTGAAATTATTATACGATAAAATTTTTTGTTTTAAATGAAAATACAATCTAATTAATTTTTTTCTTGATGATAAATAATAATATAAAGTAGTTCTACTAAAATATTTGTGTAACGAAAACTTTATTTTATTATAAAAATGAATAAATAAATTAATTTTTATAAATAAAAGTTACTTAAAAACTATTTTTAAGTTACACTAAATGAAAAATAAAATTATTAACTAAATAACAAATTAATTTTTAGCCTTATGGAATAATGCCAACTGAAGTAGAGGGGATTCATAGATGCAATCCCAACGCATATCAGCATCAGTTGCCCAATATCACAGACACCAAAGCCCATAATAAACTACTACTTGCACCGTATGCGGTATCTAACTACACCGTTTTAACACAACTTTTTTCGTAGTCGTAGAAGTAGTGGGTTAAGCTATTTAGGATCACAATCTCTCTCTCTCTCTTCTTTTTTTTATTTTCTCTCTCTCTCTCTCTCTCTCTGAGAATTTATGACTTTCCTCTCTCTTGAGTTTTTAAATATTATCACTTAAATATTACGTATTTAATAATTATCACTTACTTAGAGCCTTCTAACTCCTTAACCCCTTAACAAAATCTTGGTTGCACATGGATCTTCAATAATTTGTCATTTAGAACATGTATTTATAATTTATTTATATAATTTTTCTATAATAAGATAAAAGGTAAAAAAATAAAATTTTGTTATTGTAATATTATAATCGGACTGTATATATATTATTATTCACCATAAAAAATTAATTAGATTGTATAATAAAAATTATATTTTAAAATTAAAATGTATGCAATAAATAATATTAATTTTTTAAAAATTATATTTAAAATTATACATTATATATAAAAGTTATATTTCAATTTTATTAATTTTATATGTGATTATGAATAAAGTGTGCAACTAAGAAAATTCATAAAATTAAGTTAATTATTTTGTAAATTTAACATAATAAACAAAATGAATTGATTCTTGAATTAAATAATGCATTATATAGGAAGGATGATACTCATTTTGTTAGGTTATACCTTATTTTATATCGTTAATAATGAATACAAATAGCAAATAAGTGGTTAGCTTTTGTGATTATGTTCAAATAATTAATTAATTAGAGTTTTATATATACACCCATGCATGAAAGATTAATTCAAATTATTAGATGACAAAAATCTTTATTTTGAATAATAATATGGTTTAATTAATTGTTTTCTTGATGACTAATAATAATAGAAATAAGTCATACTATTATATTTGTGCAACGGAAATTTAATTTTCTTTACCTTTTCATCTCATTATAAAAAATATATAAATAAAGTATTTTTTTAAAAAATAAAAATTATTTAAAAATATTTTTAATTCACACTCGATTGATGATAAAATTTT
The DNA here is from genome assembly GCA_035590515.1 of Trichilia minutiflora. Lineage (NCBI taxonomy): Eukaryota > Viridiplantae > Streptophyta > Magnoliopsida > Sapindales > Meliaceae > Trichilia > Trichilia minutiflora. Next base: position 2,444,276 of record JAVXUL010000001.1, on the reverse strand, counting down.
CAATAAAATTATTAACCAAATAATATATTAATATTAAATAAATAAACTAATGTGTTAAGAATATTACTCAAATAGTTAATTATGTAATAAACGAATTTATGTATTGAAAACACTAACATGATTTACTTGTCTTAAAATTGATATTTTTAACTTTAATGAAGATAAATAATAATTATTAAATAAATATTATTTAACAATAAAAATTTAAAATTTAAAAGTTATGAAGGATAAATTATTGAGGATCTATATGTAATTAATTATAATTATGTTAAGAGGGTAATGAATTGAAAATACAAAAAATTAGTGATAATTATTGAATAAATGCTATTTAAGATGTAATATTTAAAATCTTAAAAATGAAAAGCGATAAATCCCCATCTCTTAAAAGCTAAGAAAATATTTTTTTGGCTGTTAAAATAATAATAATAATAATAATAGTAAATAAAAGGAAACCAAAATCTTTCTAAACTTCTTAATATTTCCTTAGAATTTTAACTTTTTTTTTCAACTAGTACTCATTTATCTTGTTTCAATTGAAAGAGGAACTCGCAACTCTTTATAGTATTTTTAAAATAATTTTATTACATTTAGCTATCCTTTTTCAGTATCCAACTCCAACCATAACATTACACGTCTTCAACCGATCTGCATTATTATCTCTGATGAATAATGTTACTAGAAATAAGAAATAACACTATAAAATTAAAAATTAAAAATATTTGGAAAATGATAACTCCAAATCATTCCAAATTCCAATCCATGGATCTGTGAATGATAAAAATGGAAGTTTCCATTCTATGATTCCTCGAGATGCTCGATACCTTACCTTACCTTACCTTACCCAAACACCTATATCGACATCTCAATCATCAATATTCACTCAAGGACCACTGCACACATATAGGATTATTAACTCAAATTCAATCAACAAGCTCCGAGTTTTTCTTTTTTTTGAAAAATATATACATATATAATTCATCATCCGTCTCCAACTTTCTCTAATTTTAATTCTTTCAGAATTGTCCCAAGAACTAGAGTTCTGTATTTCCTACAATCGTGAAACGATGTAAAACATAATGCATAATATATGCTTAATTTTTAATCCTTTGTCCTGTCCAATATGAAGCAGCTAGCGTACAAATTTGTTCATATGTACCACCATATGGAAGTATATAGATTGCGTATGGATAAGTTTAGAACTGAAATGTTTTGTTTGTTATTTTCTTATAATTTGTCTCTCGAATATTGGTGCCCATGACCGATCAAAACAAATGAATATATATTAAATAGAATGAAAATAACAAACATAGAATTAATTTGAGTAGAATTGCCCTCTGGTGCATGAGAGGATCTATATACATTCATGTTGAAGCGGAGTTGGATGGATAGATAGGGTTATCTCTAATTTCTCGTCCTCGGGAATTTCAATTCCCAAAATCTCTGAGATTTGAAACCGTTTCTGTCATCATCTCTGTATGCAACTTCCGTCAATCAACTTCCCCATTTTCTAAAATAATTCAGTGCATTTCAGAAGATAACTATTAAACTGCTTCCAGCTTAATTTATTCTTTCCCTTCACACACGACTGACGTCTTGCATGGAAATGATAATTACGTGGTTGCATGATTGAACAGACACGTTTTGAATGTTAGGGCTACAACATATTCTTCACCGACTGGTTCAGTTTACATTCATGTCTTGAAATTACTTATGATTTTAAGAAATTACAAATTAAGCAGTGATATATATCATGCTTTGTGAATGCGGAAGTATTGGACCTTGGCTTAGGTATGTGTGATTCAGAAAGATAGGAAAATTAATAAGGGAAAATGTACAAAATAATATCGGGTTGGTAATTTTTGACCTAAATTTTCCATTCTAAGTTTATGGATACCTTCTTGTTTTGTTTTCAACATTTTCTTTTTCTTTCTAATCTAGTGCAAAACCATGACATTTCCTACATCGTTCTTTAGTTTCTCAATATCGGTAGATGTTATGTTTACAAGGTCCAACAACATAGTTTTTGTACTACAGAAACTTGCTGTATATATGCATATATTAGGCCAATATTATTTTGTACATTTTCCCTTATGCATTCCTATCTTTCTGAATCATACATACCTTATGCCAAGGTCCAATATTAATACTTCTGCATTCACAAAGCATGATATATGCATTAATTGAAAAAGATACATGTTCAATGTACAGCTTATTTCCAATTAATGATGCCAAGAAATTATATATAAATCACACTTACATCGCATCTTACCCTCAAAACTAGCCAGCAATTCTCATTCTCAATTAATGAGATAGCATTTCAAAGTTATAGGTGTGCTAGTTAGTAGGAAGTTCATTGAAAAATGCTGCCAAAAACAATAAAAATAGAAACAGAAAGACTGAAATCATCAGTTGAAATACAAATCAATAAACATGATAACATCATGTAAAATGGACGATGACAATAACCATGTTGGCACGGGATAGTTGGAGATCAAGTGCCATCACCCTTGGGTGCCTGCAAACGCAACTACCAGTTTCAAACACTTTCTGAAGATGTATATAGAATGCAGAAATAGCTTCATCGAAAATTAAATTTAGATAAATATAAATAAAAAAGCAAATTAATTGGAAATTCCTTGATATTTTTTTTTATCTTATCCATAAGGGCACGATAAGTAATTGTTATCTTTAGGACCCATGCGACTTGTTATAAATTGAGAAGCTTGGAGAATGCCTTTCCATTGCGCTTCTCATAGTTGTTAAAGAGTACAAATTAAAATCTTTTCTTCAAACATAAAGTTCTACCATGTCTCCATCATTCTCAGTGCCTTCAATGGTAAGCCCAAGTGCAGCCATATAGCTAGTCCTATTCTTCTCTGTTCCAAACACATGCTTGCATTTTCTCTTATATATTTCTTTGTTAAGTGGGGCTAATTTCCAGGTTTATTATAACTGCATTCCAGGAGTACATTAAAGGTTTTCATGCAATGGTTTTCCACAGTTTTGATTAAAACTTTCTTTTGAGAGTTTCAACTCCATTTTGATTGGAAATTCATGTTAAATACTAAGATGAGTGCCCTTACAAAATGAAATTACTTAAAATATGTTATTATCTTAAATTCCGGCTGATATGCATGCATGCATGATTTATTACATAGTTCGATTAAACAATTCATTTCTGAAATTTTCTATTTGAATTTGTGCTAGTCCAGGGGTTCGGTTTCAAATTGTGGTGCTTTTACTTTAATAATATTAATTTTAATAAAATTTATATATTATATATTAATTTTTAACATCCAAAGATTGTATCTTACAAATTACAATAGCACCACACAAACCGAGTATACGTGTGGGTCTCAATTGTTGAACGGTTAACGGAAAATGACATTTTATTAGGTTACTTGATCCTATCACAAGGATTGACAATTGATTTCTAAGAATTAAGAAAGTTATCCCACTGAAATGTGTCCCATAGACTTTTCCTTGTAAAACGTGTACTGTACTATTTTAATTCTTTGTGACGATGAATGATGATTATTGAAATTTCGGAAGAGAAAAAAGAACAGAAATATTAATAATTAATAAACTTAAAATGAATTTTCAGATGAAGATGCATACGGCATCTCTTAACGTATTTCTCTGTTTTCTATTTTCTGTTTCAAGTTTTGAACAGTGACTAGGGCTAAGCTATATGTTTTATGATTTGTATGTGCCGGTATCATTTCTCTGTTTTCTTCAACGTTTTGGATAATTATGCGCACTGTCCTTTTATTATATGCATGCATCGTTTTATGATTGGCCAGGCATCTCCGACATTTGAAATTTTATGAATTAGCAATTATATAAATAACAATGATCAAAGTAAATGAAGAGGTTTCCATTGGAGGTAAGGAACATTTTTTTAGGGTAGAAAAAGTATTCATTACTAGTAGAATTGCAAAAATCATGTTAGATAAATCGTTCGAGTGATTGACGGGAGAATTATTTTCATGTACAGCTGATGGGGGAAGAAGGGAGGTTTGAAGCAGAAGTTGCAGAGGTGCAAGCGTGGTGGAACTCTGAGAGGTTCAAGCTAATGAAGCGATCATATGTAAGAATTGTTAGTGTAGTATACCCTAAAAACCATTCGTGTTATCGGTTTAAGGGTATTTAATATTGTATCACTGTATATGTATGTATTTGATATATATATTAATAAAGAAATTATTTCTATTCATATGTGTATGCTGTTTCCTTGTCGTATCATACTAATGATTAAGTA
>JAVXUL010000001.1:2425483-2439915 GCA_035590515.1 Trichilia minutiflora | reverse complement strand
CATAATCATGTCCGACATATCATTCAAATATAATCGTGGAAAAACATGGAGAAAATGCATCTGTAGTCATTTACCCATAAACATATTATCATACCCTTTGAAAACATACTAGGAATTTATGTCACAACCTTTGAAGAGATAATGAATACCAAGTCTTATACATGTATCAATGATATCGTATTATAACACATAAACAGATAGCTTTCAAAATTTACAAAATACATCAAGGTATTCACTCACCTAGCTCAGTACCAAAGCTAGATAGAATTTGGATCAATGCAGACTAGTTGAACTCTCCCTCGACGTATCTATAATATGAAATTACTAACATCATCAGGAAATCAAAGCTTATATATATGAGATTAACTAAAATTTTAAAAATTCAAATTCCTACAATTTATTACTTAAACAAGTAATTCTAATACCTAATATTACTCCTGGTTTCAATTTAACCACAATGATGTCTAATAAAAAATTTCTCGGTATAAATAGTGATTCATAGTAAACAGTAACTTAGTGTTAAAAATTAATCAAAATATGAAAATGAGATCATAACAATGCTAGGAACCTTACCATAAGATCAATTTAATCGTAGGACGCTTGTATCCCAAGTAATCGTGAAAAGCCCCAATTTATAAATATTATTTCATTCCTCTCTCGACTTAATCGTGAACCGAATCATTCAAATAAATTGTCTAGAGTGTAGCCCATGTCAAGTACAATTGATTTGTAGCAAGAAACGAGAGTTTAAACAGTTAAAATTTGAGTGATTTGAAAGGAGTGAAAAATTATAAAAATGAAAGCATGAAGAATAAACCCACGGGAAAGAAAATATTGTTAGGAGGAAATGATATATTTTGGCTTGTTTTGGTTTCAAATGTATGTCAGTGAGTGAGTGAATGACCGAATTGCCCTGGAGGAATTAAAAAAAATGAAAGAAAAATGCATTAAAAAGGGTAAATATGACTTTTCTTATTTTCTGCACATCAGTTGAGTTCCAGGCTTCAATTCTTCCTCATATGATCTCATATTTGACTCAAATTTATTTCATATTAATCATATTTGAGTCTTCTTTCAGTAACAACAAACCGCTCATCAATCGAGTTTTTCAATCAACAGCAAATTACAATTGAAGGTTAAGTGCGTGGATGAAGTTTTAAAGAATTTTTTTTTTCTAAACTTAACAAATTTTCATCAAATCAACTCTAAACACTTTTGAAACATTATTACAAACTTAATAACTTGATTATTAAAACTCGGACATATATTTAAAAAAAAGATAAAAATATCCCTCATATGTATAATGACAAAAATATCTTTCTACGAACATATGGGGTATTACAGAGATAGATTTTCAAAATTATAAGTGCACTAGTTAGTGAGAAGTTGATTGAAAAATGCTGCCAAAAATAATAAAAATAGAAAAAGAAAAACTGAAATTAGTTGAAATATAAATCAATAAAAATGGATGACATTAAGTAAAAGGGACAAAGACAATAACATGTTGGCACAGGATAGTTGGAGGTCAAGTGCCATCACCCTTACGTAACACTTACTGAAGACACACAAGAATGCAAAAATATTTTTATTAAAATTTAAATTTAGGCAAATATAAATGAAAAATAAGCAAATTAATTGGGAAATTCCTTGGTATCTTTTTTACTTATCCACAAGGGCATGATCAGTAATTGTAATCTTCAGAACCCATGCCTTTTGTTTTAAATTAAAAAGCTTGGTAAAGCCTTTGCATTGAGCTTGTCATGGTTGTTAAGAGTACAAGTTAAAAGTTTTTCTTCAAAAACAAAGTTCTACCAAGGCTGCATCATTCTCATTGCCTTCAATGGTAAGCTCAAGAGCAGATATTTAGCCAGTCTTATTCTTCTCTTTTCCAAACATATGCTTGCATTTTCTCTTATATATTTCTTTGTTAATTGGGCTAATTTCCAGCTGGCTAAAACTTTCTTTTGAGAATTACAGATCCATTTTGATTTGAAATCCATGTTAAATACTAAGATGAGTGCCATTGCAAAATGACATTACCGATAAAATGTTATTATCTTAATTTCCAGATGATCTACATACATGCATGGCTCAATACATAGTTCGATTAAGCAATTTATTTCTGATTTTTTTATTTGAATTTGTGCTAGTTCAGGGGTTTGATTTGAGATTGTGGTACTTTTACTTTATTTTAAAATATATTTAAGAATATTAATTTGAATAAAATTTATATATTTTCGTATTAATTTTTAACATCCAAAGATTGTATCTTCCAATAGCGCGATAAAAACCGAGCATACGTGTGGGTCTCAACCGTTGAACAGTTAACAGTAAATGACAATTTATTGGGTTACATGATCCTATCACAAGGATTGATAACTGATTTTAGGAATTAAGGAACCAATCCCACAGAAATGTGTCTCCTTAGACTTATCCTTTTAAATATTTTATTGTATTGTTTTAATTCTTTGTCACGGTGAAAGATGAATTAAAAGTTCAAAAGAGAAAAAAGAAACAGAAACAGTAACAATTAATGAAATGGAAATGAATTTTCGGATGAAGATGCGTAAGGCATCTCGCATTTCTCTGTTTCTGTTTCATATTTCATATTTTGAAACAGCGACTAGAGGTAAGCTATATGTATTTACGATTCATATTCACCAGTATCATTTGCGCTTGCATCGTTTTATGGTTGGCCATGCATCACCTAAATTGGAATTTTATGAAGTAACAAGCACATATGTAACCGTGATCAAAGAACATGAAGAGATTTTCATTTTCAGGTATGGAATATTTTTATAGGGTAGAAAAGCATTCATACTACTAGACTTGCAAAAATCATCTTCCATAAATATCGTTCAAGTGATTGTGGGAGAATTATTTTATTGTGTAGATAATGGAGGAAGAAGGGAGGTTTGAAGCAGAAGTTGCAGAGGTGCAAGCGTGGTGGAACTCCGAGAAGTTCAAGCTAACCAAGCGATCATATACCGCAAGAGATGTTGTGGCTCTACGAGGAAACCTTAAACAAAGCTATGGTTCCAACAAGATGGCCAAAAAGCTATGGCGAACTCTCAAAACTCATCAAGCCAACTGCACTGCTTCAAGAACTTTTGGTGCTCTTGACCCTGTTCAAGTAGCCATGATGGCTAAGCATTTGGACACAAGATATGTATCCGGTTGGCAGTGCTCCTCAACTCACACCAGCACCAATGAACCAGGCCCTGATCTCGCTGATTACCCCTATGACACTGTCCCAAACAAAGTGGAACATCTTTTCTTTGCACAACAGTATCATGACAGAAAACAGAAAGAAGCAAGAATGAGCATGAGTCGTGAAGAAAGGGCTAGAACTCCTTATGTTGATTACCTGAAGCCAATTGTAGCTGATGGAGATACTGGGTGTGGGGGCCCCACAGCCAATGTTAAACTTTGCAAGCTTTTTGTCGAGAGCAGTGTTGATGGTGTTCATATTGAGGATCAGTCCTCTGTGACCAAAAAATGTGGTCATATGGCTGGTAAAGTGCTTGTTGCTGTTAGCGAACAAATTAATAGGCTAGTGGCTTCAAGGTTGCAATTTGATGTTATGGGGGTGGAGACGGTTTTGTGGCCAGGACTGATGCGGTTGCAGCTAATTTGGTCCAAACCAATGTGGATAGCAGAGATCATCAATTTATTCTGGGTGTGACTAATCCAAATCTTAGAGGGAAAACTTTGGCTACACTTTTAGCAGAAGGAATGGCTGATGGTAAAACAGGACACGAACTTCAAGCCATTGAGATCAATTGGCTGGCAATGGCCCAGCTGAAAACATTCTCCGAGTGCGTGATGGATGCAATCAAGAGTATGAACATTGGTGAGGATGAGAAGAGGAGGAGATCGAATGAATGGATGAATCTTTCTAGCTATGACAAATGTCTGTCCAATGAGCAATGTCGGGAGATTGCTAATAGATTGGGGCTCAAGAATCTCTTCTGGGACTGGCCAGAACCAGAGAAGGATTTCACAGGTTTAAGGGGGTCAGTGATGGCAGCAGTTGTCCAGGGCTGGGCTTTTGCTCCTCACGCTATATTATCTGGATGGAGACTGCCAGCCCTGACTTGGTTGGGTGTACCAAGTTTGCAGAAGGTGTAAAATCAGTGCATTCAGAGATCATGTTGGCCTACAATCTTTCACCGTCTTTCAATTGGGATGCATAAGGAATGACAGACGAAAAAGTGAAAGAATTTATTCCAAGGAATGCTAAGTTAGGTTATTGTTGGTGTTAGGTTTGAGATCTTGAAGATGAAACAAATCAAGAAAACTCAGAACAACCCGATCAAAAAAACTGAAAGAAAGAAATTACAGAGAAGCAAAGAAAAAATCAGAATTATCATATAATGAAGTTTTTTACGTGTTTCGGGTCACCAAGAATCTACATCCATCGACAGACTCATTGAGTCTAGGTTATTGAATTATGATCAGAGAATGTTTTACAACAAGAATTATACAAAATGCTTGAGTAACTCCTTGCCCATAATGGCTTAAATCTGATATATATATATTAGTTCGTTAAGAATTTAAGAGAAAACTAGAATTCATTATAACTTCTCAGCTAAATTTACAATCATGCCATTAATGAATGAACTCATGAAGAATAACGAACAAGGGTATTTTGGAGAAACCACCCTTTTAACTGAATTTAACTACTTCAGATTCGTTCTTTCCCATCGCTTATATGCAGAGTAATGAACTTCCAGTTGTCTCATCTTACAGAATACTAGATCAAATCTTCATAAATCTCCACCTTAATTCATAATCTTCAACAACCTTCATAACTTAGTCTATCAAAACCAAGTGATCCACTAAGTTTCATTTATATCCAGCAAGCTTAAATAAAGTTGAAACTTGTTGGTAGTAAGTGCTTTAGTTAACATATCTGCAGGGTTGTCATCAGTGCTTATTTTCTCCATTTGGATGACACCAGATTCCACTATATCTCTAATAAAATGTAGTCTCACATTTATATGTTTAGATCTTTCATGGAAGATTTGATTTTTAATCAAATGCAAGGCACTTTTGTTATCACATTTAATCATTATACTGTCTTGCTTCAAACCAAGTTCGCACAGTAACCCTTTTAACCATACAGCTTCCTTTACTGCATCTGTTGCAGCAATGTACTTGGCTTTTGTTGAGGGGAGAGCTACAACATACTGCAAGCTTGATTTCCAATTGATAGTGCAACCTTTAAATGTAAAAATATAACCAGACAGTGATCTTCTCTTATCTGCATTACTTGTATAATCAGAATCAGTATACCTTTGTAACAATTTATCTTCATATGAGTTCCTGTCATATATTAATCCGAGATATCTTTCAAATACTTGAAAATCCACTTAACAACTCTCCAGTGTTCTTTCTTGAGGTTGCTCATGTATCTACTCACCATATTGATGACATGTGCCAAATCTAGTCTTGTACAGACCATTGCATATATTAAGCAGTCTACTGCATTTGAATATGGTACTGACTTCATTTCCCTTTCCTCTTCATAGCTCTGAGGCTCATTTGCTTTTGACAGTTTGAAATGAAGTGCATAAGGAGTTAGTATTGACTTTGCATTCTCCATTCTGAACTTCTTTACTATCTTCAAAACATAGTTTTTTTGAGTAAGCTTCAGAAGTCCTGCTTTTTTTTCTCTGATTATGTCCATGCCAAGAATTCTTTTTGCACTTCCTAAATCTTTTATTTCAAACTCAGAATTCAATAACTCTTTTAACTTTGTCAACCGTGCCATATTTGAATCAGTTATGAGAATATCATCTATATATAACAGCAGCAAAATCAACCCATCTAGAGATGTAGTTTTCATGTAAACACAACTGTCATATGAACTTCTTTTATACCCAGATTCAATCATGAATGAATTGAACCTCCTATATCAAATTTAATTAGTGATTGTTTTAAGCCATAAAGAGATTTTTGAAGCAAACAAACCTTTTCTTCATTCTCAGTAACTTTGAAGCCTTCAGGCTGTTTCATATAGATCTCCTCCTCCAAATCCCCATAAAGAAATACTGTTCTTACATCCATTTAATCTAATTCAAGATTAAAAATAGCAACTATAGCAAGAAGTAGTCTGATAGAAGTATGCTTAACAGCTGGTGAGAAAACTGCACTATAATTTACACCCTTTTTCTATCTAAAGCCTTTAGCAACTAACCTTACTTTATACATTAGAGGATCAGCTTTAGAGGTTCCTTCTTTGATTCCATAAATCTATTTTGAACCAATTATTTTTCTGTTCTCAGGTCTGTCAACTAACAACCAAGTTTGATTTTTTTTTTCAAAGATGTCATTTCATCTTTCATGGCATCAAGCCACTGTCTTTTGTTCTTACCAGATATAACTTCTTTAAAATTTGTCAGTTCTTCACCATTCAAGTTTTCTGCCATAATCAGAGCATAAGAAATCAGATCTGCATATGCATATCTTGTAGGTGGTCTTACTTTGCTTCTTTGTCTATCTCTTACGAGTTGATACTCTTGAACTTCATCCTGCTTTTCTACTATTACTTGTGCTTCTTTTGGCTTTAGTTCATTACTTTCTGATTGCTCCACCTTAAACTCAACCTTCTGCATGTCAGATGATTTTTTGGATGTTGTTGCAGATGATTAGAATTGTTCTTTCATAATGGAATCTTCATTAAAGATGACATCTCTACTGATGATGCACTTCTTATAATTACCATCCCTGTATCACATCTTATAATCTTTGACTCCTTTTAGATAGCCAATAAATCTTTTCTTTATCACCCTTTGATCTAGTTTACTTAACTTTACATGTGTAAAAGCTTGACATTTAAATAATTTTAGATTGCCAAGATCTGGTTGTTTCCCATACCATACTTCCTTAGGAATCTTGAGCATTAAAGCATTTGATGGGCTTCTATTGATAACATAGGCAGTTGTGGATATAGCTTTAGCCCATAGAGATTTAGGCAATTTTGATTAAATCAGCATACATCCCACTCGGTCCATTATTGTTCTATTCATCCTCTTTACTAATCCATTTTGTTGTGGAGTGTAAGTGACAGTTTTATTCTTGGTAATTCCTTACATTTTGCACCATTCATTGAACTTCTCATCTCAGAATTCCAATCCATTATCTGTCCTTAATCCTTTCAGTTTCAAACCTGTCTGATTCTCAATAAGCAACTTCCATTCTTTGAATTTTTGAAACACTTAGTTTTTTGACTTTAAAACATGAACCCAAAGTTTTTTAGACCAATCATCTATTATTGTAAGGAAGTATCTAGCACCATTAAAAGTTTGGACTTGTGTAGGACCCCATAAGTCAGCATGAACATATTCTAAAGGTCCTTTTGTTGTGTGTTTTGCTAGTTTGAACGTTAATCCAGTTGATTTACCTAATACACAATTTTCAAAGAACTCTAGTGCTCCTAATAGCTCATTCCCTAACAGCCTTTGTCTCTGAAGTTCCTTTAACCCTTTCTCACTTATGTGTGCTAGTTTTAGGTGTTTAGTTCTTTTATTTGTCTCTATCTCAGAAATTGTCAAGTTAATTCTGGAATCTAGAGTTTTAAGAACATACAGACCATTCCTTAGCTCTCCTTTCATAAAGACTAATGATCCTTTTGAAACCTTTAGGCTACTATTTGCAATCTTGATAGAATAATCTAAATGATCTAGTACTTCTAGTGAGATTAAATTCTTCTTGAGACTCGATACATACCTAACTTCATTCAATTCTTTAACTACTCTATCAAATATCCTCAATTTGATAGTGCCTATACCAGCAATCTTGTACGATTCATTGTTACCTAATAATACTTTTCCTCTCTTACAGTAAGAGATTGAATCAAAGAAAAGTTTATGAGGACACATATGAAAAGAACAACCAGAATCCATTACCCATTCATCGTTCAACATTTCTTTTGTGGCAACAAGAAGTTCTATACTTTCATACCCATCATTGGACACCTCCAAGGCTACTGAAGTATCTCCTTTCTGCTTCTGCTTTTCCTTCTTCTTTTTCTTCTTTTCTAGATAGTCTTTGATAAAGTGCCCTTTTTTATGACAGTAGAAACATTTTCTTTTCTTTCCCCTAGACTTGGACCTTGACTACTCCTTTCTTTCTTGCCTTTATTCTGGTCTACCTCTTGCAACGAGTCCTTTTCCTGTTGAACTACCAAGACCATTCTTTCTTTTTTCTTTAGTGTTGAGATCATTTTTCACATCCTTTAGAGAGATAGTTTCCTTACCAAGTGTCATAATGTCTATGAAATGTTCATATGTACTAGGCAGAGAACTCAGCAGAATCATGGCCAGGTCTTTATCTGGAAGTTTTGCATCAAGATTTTCAATATCCATTGTGATCTTGTTGAATTCATTAAGGAGTTCCTTAACAGATCCACCTTTTTTCATTGTTAATGTATACAACCTCCTCTTGTGATAGAGATAATTATCTATGGACTTGGACATATATCTTACCTCCACTTTCTCCTATAATCCAGAAGCTGTATCCTCATTCAAAACTTGAATCTCTCTTAGGACACCATCACTTAAGCTCAAAATTAGAGCACTATGGGCCTTCCTCAGAACCTCTTCTTTTCATTCTTGGTATTAGGATAATGGTAAATCATCTTCACCTCATAATGCTTGCTCCAGACTTTGATGAATCAATAAAGCCTTCATTTTAATCTTCCAAATATTAAAATCATTTTCACCATCAAACTTCTCAAGTTCTAACTTTGTTTGAGCCATTCTCACAAACTAGGCTTTAATACCACTGTTAAGTTTGAGATCTTGAAGATGAAACAATTCAAGAAAACTCAGAACAACTCAATTAAAAGAACTGAATGAAAGAAATTACAGAGAAGCAAAGAAAAAATCAGAATCATCATACAATGAAGCTTTTTACGTGGTTTGGTTCACTCAGAATCTACATCTATGGACAGACACATTGAGTCTAGGCTATTGAATTATGATCAGAGAATGTTTTACAACAAGAATTATACAAAATGCTTGAGTACCTCCTTGCCCATAATGGCTTAAACCTGATATATATATCAACTCATCAAGAATTCTGGAGAAAACCAGAATTCGTTATAACTTCTCAGCTGAATTTACAATTATATCATTAATGAATGAACCTACGAAGAATAACAAACAAGGGCATTTTCGAGAAACCACCCTTCTAACCGAATTTAACTACTTCAGATTCGTTCCTTCTCATCCCTCGTATGCAGAGTAATGAACTTCCAGTTGTCCCATCTTGCAGATTACTGGATCAAATCTTCACAGTTGGCAGCTCATAACACTGGCTGGTTTCCATGTTGACACCCTTGTCATAGACACATTTGCTAGAGATTACGCCGGAAGTGGAATGCTGGCTTATGTCGAGAGGATTCAGAGGGAAGAAAGAAACAATGGAGTTGACACACTTGCACACCAGAAATGGTCTGGTGCCAACTATTATGACAGGTATCTAAAGACTTTCCAGGGAGGCATTTCTTCCAGTGCTGCTATGGGCAAAGGCAAGTCATTTCCATACTTTCCCTACTTTCTTCATCAATCTCCCTAAATTTGTCTACATTTTTTTAATAATTTTTTGTGTCCATTATTTTCATTACAGCGACTGAAGAGCAATTCAAAGATACATGGACCAGGCCAGAAGCAACACAGATTGAAGATCGAAACATGGTTGCTGCTAAAGCCAGAATGTGAGAGAGCTACTAGTATTAAGTATGGTTAAAGAGTCTTATTAAGCATTGACCCAGGTCCTGTTTTTTGGAACTGGGGTAGCAATAATGTGTTTGGAATAATTCAATTTGGTGATTTTGATTCATTCTGGGCATTCTTCGGCTTCATTCTGCTGGTTAATTAGTAATGGGGCTTAGCTCTCTAAGACTTTTTGTTAAGGTTGAAACTTGTTTCTGTATTATTATAATTTGCTTCATTGCTTATGCTTTAAATACAACCAAAACAGTGTTTGTATTTCCCTCCCTACCTTGAGCTCAACTATAACTACTGTTGAAAATAAACGATCACAATATTTAATAAGTGACAAAAACGGTGCGTTTAAAGAAGTGCTTTATTTAATTTACGTTATTCCCATACCCCCTTCGTCTTCTCGCTGCAACGTATACAGAGAATTGTTGGATTTGAATGTCGAAAGGCACCACGATCTGAGTTATAAACTTGCTTGCATTCACTCTCAAGTCTCTTCCATGTAGGTTTGTCTTTGTGTTTGTTGTCAACATCTTCTACAGTTTTATTACAATTTCTACTTTTGATTGTTGACTACGATGTTTCAATCATAAATTGAAGATTCCATGTTGCTGTAAACTTGGGAGACCGAAATTAATCACATTCGATATTTTTGCACCATCTAGTTACTCTAATTTCTATAAACGCTCTGATCTGGAGATTATTTCCTGTGATTTGGTTTCGGTGATTTTTTAGAATATGATGGTTGTTTATCTGATCTGGGGTCATAATGTAATTGCTTCCTTCGTAGAAATGAATATCATCCTAATAGAGAAAGTTGGACTAAATTTAGCTGAGAGTCCGTTTGAGAGTGTTTTTGCATTCCTGCGTAGAAATTTACCTAAAGAATGCCTGAAAAAGCTTGTGGGAAACCACCCATCAAGTGCTTCATAGAAGCACTTTCAAATGTTTTGTAATCCCAAAGACAGTAGAATGAGCACAAAACTACTTGGCTATTTGTAAGCACTTTGATGTGCAACGTGCGTGGCATGATTGATGAGTTCCGATGACTGGCTGTCCAATTTCCATAAGCTAACAAGTAGGATTCCACAAGTGAAGCAAAATCAGTGGCAAGGGTAGTCGCTTGTATTTTTGCATGACATGTTTAAAGCTTTCTTCTTTCAATAGTCTCCTCCTATTCATTTAATTAAATCGAAGACAGTGCTTTTATTTCAATTTACAATTGTCATTGTCATTATTCAATGGAACCAATAAACAATTAGTTACGGATGCTTACTTCGATTACAACCTAAGATGTTTACTAGTCTCATTGACTTGAAACAATTAAAAGTTATAATTTGAAACAGAAGTTTCGGTCTTTGATTAATTGAATGAGTTGGAAACTTGTACAAAGGAAGTTGTAAACATGTCATGTGGAGCTGCCATAAAGTGCGTCAATCTAGAATTACATAAAGGCGAGCTGCAAGAACATCTTTCAGGAGTGATTATACAGTTTCCAATGCAAATTGTTGTTCACTAATATCACATAAAATGCTAGGCTAGAGTTTCTAGAAAAATAATGTTATTTCTATGATCTTGGTTCATATCTGGTTTACACACTCAAAACACATTGGTCGTGTAATGTATTATTGTTCAAGTAGTTACTCAAAGGAAAATTTAAAAAATGTACTTTCAAATTATGCATTTAAGTTTATACTAAAAGCATATTTTCAGAACACACTTTCTAGTATGAATATGAGGAGTGTGTTTTCTCTAAACCATAATTTTCTATTTCTTTATGCAGACTGAATTCTTGGATTGAACTGCACCCATCATGATGATTGCCCCAGTTTTCAAAACCTAATGTGTGGAGCGAGACTGCAAGCAGCAGGTGATTTCTCTAGTTAATCCTATCTTATAGCTTTCTATGCTCTTAATGCTCGAAAAATATATGATATAGAAATGTTCTTGTATGCTTTTCCTATATGATGAAACAAAAGAACCCAGAGGAAGTCAATGGAAAATCCTTGCAGCTATTGAAACTTACGGCATGGAAGATTAGATCAGAATGATTATGATTTCTTTTTAAACCTTTATTTTATATCGCTTGCTACCTGTCATCCTCTCCTATTAATTCTATTTAGTTCAATCTACATCAGTTTAAAAAAAATTTCTCAGAACTCACCTCAAGAGTTTCCAGGCCTTCAATATCTTCAGCTTTTGCTCTGTTTCCTGTAATCATCAGGTTAAAATATGGTCGTTCCATATCATAATCAGAAGAGCAGTATAGGGAGACTGTCTTGCAATCTTGGAATCTTGTATTATTAGAATTTGAGTCCAAAATAATAGAATACAGAAATCCAAACAATTTTATAAGGAATTGAACTCAGGGAAAAAAAAAATAAAGCCAACAAAAACAAAATTCACCCTTGTAATACCCTGTAATATATAATCTAAATGCGTTGTGTAATAGAAACATTGGGGAAATTGAATTTTACTTTCCTTTTGCTTTGCCTATTACTTCCAAGGTTTCCAAACGGAGAGCACGATGATGATTGCAATCACCAGAAGCAAGATAATTGAGATCATCATGCATTTTCTCGACTTTTTCTGTAAGTTCTTTGCAGTTCGAAGAGCATCTGTGCCCAAATTAACATGGTCCACTGCGTTGGTCACCTAAAACCATATGAGCGTGTGAAATTTAAATGAGTTTTACTATCACAATTAATTGAATTAAACAACAAATGAATGAATTATAATTAATAAAATTTATGCTTGATACATCGTATCAAATAGCGATAAGAAGAGATTGTACAAGGACCACTTTCAATAAATGTTCATATAACAACGACTATCATTTGTTCAATTATAAAAATGAATATTTTAGTGTGATATAGTTTTATATATTTTTTTACCATTCTTGCACAAAAAAATAAACATAAACACATTTTTAAAAGTAACAAACTGGTGTCCATTTCAAAATTTTTAAAAACATTGCAAAGCTGAAGTGTCGAAATTCTTAAAATCAAGAAACAAATGTCAGAACACTGATAAATTTTTTTAAAAAAATGGCCAAGCCCCAACACAAAAGAAAAGGGCTTATTGCTAAATGCACTACTCATTTCATACGAAATGACAAAGGGCTTCCCCTACCTCTAGTCATTGAGAATTTAGGAAAAAAATTTTTTAAAAAAATTCTTTGAAACAGAACAGAGGACTAAGCAAATGACTTCCAATGGATTCCAACTACAAAATCATGTTTAGTTCTACAGAAAATAGTGATTTTTCCTTGTTTTCCCTAAACTTTGACAAATAAAATTCCTTTTAAATAAACTGAGACACTGAGCGTAGCTCTGTTTGTGAGCTTTTCAAGGAATAATAGTATCTATCGCTGTGTGCGCAGGGCCAGGGGGATTACTCAAACTTTGATTGACATTATCCATTTCTATTAATTCAGTTATTTATTTATTTTTAGACACATATGAAAAGAACAAGAGGACAGCAAAGATCTTAATATCAATGTTTTCTAGCAAATCAAATTAAAATGACTCGGGAAGAAAATTTTCATTATAAGACAACTTTGCATACGTGTCTTAAGTCCTTCGGTAATCACCCCACTATCCACAAAACCAAACTTTAACCCAGAAAGGAATAAAAAAATAGGCAAAGAAAGAAAGAAAGTATCCACGCCAAATAGGTAAGCTTAGCTAGAATGCAATTTAGGCACACAATGACAGATATTTTTATGATGCAAACTCAAGCTTTGCCGTTCTTCCAAGGTTTGAGGACACCAACAACTATGATAGCTACTATAATCAAGAGAACTATAATGGCAATGCACATCCATTTTCTGGAATTCTTCTGGAGTTTCTTTGCATTTTGAAGTGCAGTTGTCCCCGACTGGACGCTACTGACTGCATTTGAAACCTGAACCAGATGGAAGTTAACACACAACAACAAACAAAAAACATTTCCTGAAACATGCATGGGAGTACACACAAACACACTGACACCAAAAAGGGTGCGACAGCAAAAGCAAACCTGGTTTTCAATGTTGTCTAAAATCTCTCCTTGGGCCTCAACCAGAACTGCCATATCAAGATAAATCTGGAAAGGAACAGAATCATATTAGATATGTTCATTGGGTGGTCTAAGATTTTATCCGTGTGCATGTCTACCTGTTGCAAGTCAAGAAGCTTTTTCTCAATTTCCTTGACAGCATCATGTCTCTCCTGGATTTCTTCTAAGGTGTTCAGGACCTACAGTTACAGTTCAATAATGAAATTGGCGAAGAAAAATATGAATTCTTAATGAAGGTGATGTGCAGACAAGGAATAGGCAGCTGAATAAGATCAACTATGAGTCTATGAGGGAGTTTGTTGCTCCAAATGGGAGCCCATAAAGACATTCGATAAGCATTACAACTGATCTCTAGATCAATCAGGGTTTGAGCATACGATTTAATAAAAAACTTAAATACTAGACTTTAAACAAATCACCAGCAAGAAGTTGAACAAATTAACTTGAAACACACAAAAGATTTGCAATCCGGCTCAAACCCATCTATCAATAAGGCAACAAACAAACTTTTAAGGTACTCACTTTTAACGAACTCTATCATTATTCAAATACTCTTCAGTCTTTAATATTAGACATGTTTAGAGGTATACCTGTCCTCGTCCCTGCTCTTGAATTGCCTTCTGGAAGATTTGCTCACTGTTT
>JAVXUL010000001.1:2402915-2418590 GCA_035590515.1 Trichilia minutiflora | reverse complement strand
TCCCGGGCCGGTTCGGGCCCGGGTTGGGACGGGCCGGTCCGGTCCGGTTCACGGGCCGGACCGGCCCGATAGACACCACTAACTCCATATTTGTACTCAGGATGTAATACCGAACATAATTCTTTTTGGAATTATTTGAGTTTCCAACAAATATGGGACCGCCAATGATCACCATCGCGTCATCATGCCCCAGGGGTTGTCTCGATTCTTAGGGCCTTTCATTGTCACGGGCTATAAACTCAGTCAAGTAGTTATTCCTGACTAAGACTTCAATCTGATTCTGTAACTCGTAGCACTCTTCTATTGAGTGTCCCATATCTTGATGGAACTAACAAAATCTATTTTACGCCTCCCACAGGAGTCTATGTTTAATCGAACAGGGGTCCAACAATAAAGTCCCCCATTTCCTGACCTTCTCTAGAATCTGTGAAAGTGGAGCATTCAAGGGAGTAAACTTCTTCTTCACTTCCCTCTGGTCCACTCGCCCTTTTCTGTTTACCTGGGCAACCCGCTTCGGATTATCTCTTCGAGGCGATCTTCGTTCCCTGGGATACTGCTCCTCTCTCCTCCTGTCGCCCCTATAGTACTCGGGGGCTCTGTCCCTTCCCCGATTAACCTCAAAAAATCTCCTCCTGTCATTTCTCCAAGTTCTATTGTCGGGCTTCTTGGATCGATTATTGTCTTTCGGGGGAGCCCCTACGGGCTTCTGCTCTTTCATTTTGAGAATCACTTGGTTCTTGACTTCTATCTCATTGAGTATTTTCTTTCAAGCCGTCTCGTAAGTGCTCACTGAGGACTTACATATGATATACTAAGATCTGTCTATCTAGAGCCCTTATCTCAGCCCCTCCAGGGCCAACAGATGGTGAAAAGCCCTCAATTCGAGTACCTCCTCGTGGTACCTTTTGGTGAAGCTCCTGAGGCTTTCGTCCTTTTCTTGTTTAAGTAGTAACAAAGAGCTCGGGGTCTTTGTGCTAAAGACTGCACCTCTGAATTCTGCGATGAACACATCATACAGTTGTTCAAAACTCTGAATGCTCCCCGGGATTAAACCCATGAACCACTTCCTAGCTTGCCCCTCTAGGATCAGGGAAAATAAACGGCACATCTGCTCTTCACTCAGACCTGGACGAGCATCATTTCATGAAAAAAAATCCATGTGTAAAGATGGGTCTGTCTTCCCATAAAATGAGATAATCTAGGGCATTTTAAACTTTTTGGGCAAGGTTTGACCTAATAGTTTGGGTGTGAAAGGTGACTTTGAATAAGGGCTGGTCACTGAAATAGGCTCGACCAATTTACCTCGGGGGTCCGTCTTCTCTCTGCTTATCTCCTTTATCACCTTTCTTACCAAGGACTCCACATCTCTGTCCTTATTGTCAGTCCTCTGTTCTCCCTCTTGACAAAGGTTCTTTCGCTCGAATACCTCGCGTTCCCTTCTCCGCCTCTGTTCCAACAGCATCCTCATATCATCCGGGAGTAGGCTGGTGTCATCAGGTATCCTATGGATATGATCTGGGCTCCAGGAAATCCTTGTAGATCCGGGGTAACGTCTTTTTCAAGCCACGGGGGACATGCATGCATCCTTAGCCCCCGCTCCCTTCGAATGGGGTTCCGCTACAGCTTTATTTTTTCCTTTTTCTGCAGCTGTATACCCTCTAGTTCGGGGTTGCCTCCTGACTCTTTCCTCATCCCTCGTTATGGCTTCTGGTCGAGGGAAGCTGCTCTTCATCGTCTCGTCCGGTATCATCGCATCCTGTGTATTGACCTGTATCATCTTTCTCATTTCTGACACCTCCTTGATTAATACTTGTATCTGTTGGTCTTTCTCTGCATACAACTGTTCACTATCTTGAAGTAGCTGTAATAACCGAGCCATTTCTTTAGTTTCTCTTGTATGGTCCGGTCCACATGCATGCACCTCAATAGTATTTGATCGGGGGTTCCCATGCTCTGAGATTCCATGCAAGGCACTATCAACCCCTTTTGCGATAGCAGTAGCTTCCACAGAGCCTCCCTCTGTGTTCCTACGTTCAGATACATGCCTCCTGGTTGAAAATCCCCTGACGTTGGTCATTTTTATCCAAAATAGTTTGTTGATTGGCTTTTTGTTCAGATTTTCACAGACGACACCAAATGTTAATGCAAAAAGTTAGTGTCATCCTCAACCTCGAGCACCAGCTAGTCTTCTCTTCTCGTCCTCAACCTAGGACTATAAAACACTGAACACCTCAGGGATAAAGCCGGTTTTTTGACAAAAATCCTTTGATACTTAAGTCAGAGGGGATTTTACTTTGTGTGTGAGAGAGGTGTGCATGGAAGTATAGAAGCATGAAAGCATATAACGTTCTATTCTCTAAAAATAATGCAGAACGTAACTGAAAAATATGTTTGTGAATGTCTTAGAGTGTGTGCATCTGTCCAAAAGGTGTATTCTGATCTTATGGAATGTTAGAATATACCTCCCTCGATTTTTGGATGGTGTATATTAGAAGCATAGGAATCCGTACCTTTGGACATGTGTTGCTGCATGGCTGACGTGTCCAAGATAATCTGTTATAAAAGTCAGGGGACGTGAGAAACTGTGATATTATTCCTCATCACGTCATCCCCGAGACTCTAAATGTACGTTCCTTTGAGTAAGCTTCCAGTTCTCCTGAGAATGAATTCCCTTAATTCTCGGGAGACCCGTATACAGCAGGTTATGGCTTTGATGACACCAAAATACAGCGTTGTGGAGACTTGCATACCCCAGATGCTTACGAGTCCCTGCCGTTTTATATAGAACATATCAGTCTTACCCCCCAAGCCCAAAACGCTTGTCGTTGAAGGTCCTGAGTCTAAGTACGAGTTGACTATGAATAACTCGAAGGAGACCATCTGACCAGTAGCCTTAGATAGAGTGTCCGGGGCGATCTGGCTATCTCCCATTTGATGTAGTCGGCTTATCGAGACGACGTCATATTAAGGGGTTCACTCAGGGGTAATATATCTATATGATGGGTCTGGATAAGAGATTGGAGATGGATTTGGATCCGTGAACTGGGTCTTGACAAAATATCCTAATAATATATATTTCATTTATCATATTATTTAAAATATAATTTTAAAATAATTTTTAGAGATGTCTAGCACCACTCTTACATAATTAGTCAATTAATCATATGTTAAAATTGTTAAAATTTAAAACTGAAAATAATAATTGATATGAATGAAACCCATTTTAAAAATTCATTAAACTAAATGACTTAAATATTGTTAACCATAAAAGAATTTGACTTCATTACTAGATTCTCAATCTCGCTGCCCGTTCCAATTAATTATCAATTTTTCCAATTACATGGTAGTTTAGTCTTAATTAAGCAATCAATATTACATTAATAGCACTAATTCTAGAAAGATAGAAGGCAAAGAGAACGGGGTATTTTATAAAATCCCGATAAAGATGATAAAATTGGTCGACATCGTGGAGGCTATATCGTGATTGTTAGTCCAAATCAAGCAATCAATATTACCTTTGTTTTTCTCAGCATCGATCCTTCACATCATCAGGTTTTCTCTCCTAACCCAGATCGGTATCTTGGCTTTTGCTAATAATAGCTAGAAACAGAATGCTAATAGGAAATAATATTCACTGCTAATAAAGTCATTCTTAAAAGAATAATGTTATTTGTGAATGCTCTTGGTGCATATTCGGATTGCACACTCAAAAACACATTGGTAATGTAATTACACATTTGACTTTATATTAAAATTATATTTTCAGAACATAATTTCATATGTGGGCATGAAGATTTTATCTAGATGGGAAATGCTAATATTTGTTGAAGAGTGCAAATAGCAGGTAGCTTTACTAGGAACACGGATATGTTAGAGCATGGGAGAAGAGGAAGGCAGAGAATGCAGAAAAGAGTCTTAGAAAGGTAGAAGATTATCATTCAAGTTAATGGGGGAAATATATGGGCATAATCAAAACAAAACAAGCAAGAAGCATTCAATAGAATTATCACTGTCATGAACAAGCACTACCTAGATTTCAAAGCAGGAAATGTAGATCAAAGGAAATATTTTTTATTATTAAAAAGAGTGAAATTCACCCAAAAAAGTGTGGACCTGGATTCAGTTCCTCGGGTTTTGTTTTGCATTATTTTGATCTTCACATTCTTAGAAATATTGGAGTCTCTCCAAATAGGTACAGGCCCCCTAATATCTCTTCAATTAGTTTTCTTGCAAATGCTTGAATGAAAGTTAATACGGATAAATTTTCTAAAGGCAATTAAGGTCTTTCAATAGCTGTTAGTATTTTTAGAGAGTATAAATTCGCATCGTGTATTTAGAGACCCGTTAGGCTTTTGTAAAATCTAATGGGTTTGGATCACAATGAGGCCCATTAACCATTTGGAAAATCTTTTCCCTCTCGTTTGTTTGAAATTCTTAATAAAGAAATATTCTGGGCATTGTACATATACATTTTTTTTTTTTGAGAGAGAGGGGGCATATTATACTTCACAATTAATGCCTAAGCAAAGCCGAAAACGGATATCAAGCATAGACCTTCCTAACGTACTCGGCGATGAATCCAACTTTGTAGCCATACTTGCTGTCTGTTTAGATTTTGCATTCAAATGCCAACTTAATTTGAA
This sequence comes from Trichilia minutiflora, assembly GCA_035590515.1. Classification (NCBI taxonomy): domain Eukaryota; kingdom Viridiplantae; phylum Streptophyta; class Magnoliopsida; order Sapindales; family Meliaceae; genus Trichilia; species Trichilia minutiflora. Next base: position 2,413,947 of record JAVXUL010000001.1, on the reverse strand, counting down.
GTTTGAACCTTAATTTAGACACTTAATAGCAAACCAAAACACTACATCCTCATAAAGATAGTCATAATTTTGCATTCAACGTTCGTCTTCTCCATGATCTATTTCATGTTTAAATACCGTACTTGTTGCATACCCAACACAATCATTCATAAATCTCCATTACAGAAGAGCCTATAGAAAGCATGGCCAGAAAAGGTCTAAAAACATGCTGCGGAGTGACAGCAATTTTATTAGTCATATTTGTCATTGTTATCACAACACTATCCCTCACACTCTTCAAACCTAAACAACCTCAAATCACTGCTCACCCTGTTGGCCTTGAAAACATTGTATTCTCTGGCCTTCCAAACGTCACATTGAGCATGATTGTTACCATTGACAATCGAAACTATGGAAGTTTCAAGTACAAGAACACTACAGCTTACTTAAACTATCGTGGAGAAATTGTAGCACAAGTTCCAATAGAAGCAGAATTGGTGCCTGCTCGTGGAAAGATTAACATTACAACGTCTGCAGATCTCATGGCGGATAAGTTGATATCGAATCCTAGCTTTTGGGGTGATGTTGAAGCTGGTAGCTTAAGTTTAACATCGACGGCTAACTTGCAGGGGAAGGTAAGTGTACTTAAGATTTTCAAATTTCATGCAAGGGCTATTAGCACTTGTGATATCTCAGTTTGGATCAATTCCCAGAAAGTGGATTCCCGATGCAAGTCTAAAATCAAGTTATAAATATTTTCTTGCACTCATTGATAGCTCACAATCTTGTTGCGAAAATGTTAGTCCACGTCGAATTGATAGTTGACAAATTAGTAGTCATAAGCAAACTTAAATTGATAGTTGACAAATCAGTAGTCAAAAACAAAGTTAAACCAATAAATTGCTTACAACTACATATTTGACAAAAAACTAAATATAAATTTAGACCATTAATTCGATTGCATGCAATAACCGATGAAATAGAGTTAAAATTCGTATCATGGACCTTAATCATGTGATGATGTATGTCGTTGTTGATTAGCTTTCAAATTTAAGACTCAGAAGTCATTTGTGGGGCCTGTATTGATATGTACTAGCAAACTGTAAACGCGACACATTGACATAGAGATATAGATATAGATATACACATATATGCTTGATCACGAAGAAGAAAATGTTTTGCTAGTTGTCTCTTCCTCTTCTTAGAAGAATAGTAGATCCATAGCATTGTTCTAACATATCCATGTGCAATTGTACGTCCAATTTTCTCACGAATTTCAATTGGAATACGATTGAAGAGACATCCTTTACTTCATTGTTCTTTATTGATGTTCTGAATGGAACTCATAATTTTCACGTATGCAATTGGTTGGATGGACACAGGTTATCGACAAATAAAGAACTTTCACACTATCAAAGAGAAGAAAAATTTTAATTTTTAAATTATCCTTGAGGAATTCAATTTACTGAGAATATTCTTAAAATGGGATGATACAAGTGATGATATTGTTTAATTTTCTTTAATTTTTATTAGAATTAAAGATGGTTGACCAAGTGCAAATGTATCTAAATTAATTAATCTCCATGGATTTGAGACGAAGAACAAACCTGTGACTAGTAGTACTATCCCTATACCTCTTATTAATATAAATTGATGTTATATAATTAACAGAAGAATTCCCATGAGCGTGACAAATGATTGAATGTAGACAATACCTTGAACTACTTTCCTCCCTCCCTTCCTTTCTTTTTTTAGATTAAAAAATATGTTCTTAAGGATACGAGATTTGGGTCTAAGATTTTATTCTCTTCTTGAGTTTTCGTTTAATATAAAGGTTGTTGGAGGCCGGCAAATATATTTAGAGATTCTTAATCTATGTTTGCAAGCAAATGAAATTAATTCACGGGTTATTCCAAGGTTAGGCGATAAAAGCTTGTCCAACTTTCTTCACGAGAAAGATAATAATGTGAAATGAATCAAAATTTTGATGTGCCAATGATTATAGTTTATTTTATAAAACTTAAATATAAAATTCTACACATAAAATTGACCAAATTTTTATTTTTTAGGTAATTTAATATAAAAACTTTGACTGGGGAGAGAACTCATAGTCACGGGATATCAAGAAAGAACATTTATTTTTGCGAAAAAAGTCAATCCAAATGGACTAAAATTGAGATTCAACAAATTGCACATGGTTGCCAATTAATGATCGAATAACCTTCTTAGTGGGGTCCATAATTTCATCAATTTCGTTTGATCTCTGCATTCCGTAAATCACGCTAGTTGATGATCACAAAAGCTTTTGAGTTTTCATAATTTCATCAAACGCATTTACTATATATTTCAAGCAGTATTATCACTGTTTAAGAGAGAAGCCATTTGAGGTCAATAATGTAGAACGTACGCTCATCTTATTCTTCCGTGCCAGCCTGTGTTCTTATTAGAACCTTCTCTCTTCTTTATTTGATAATTGTCGTCAAAATGAATTTTTTAATTAAATTCCTAAATTGAGTAATTAACTAATATAATATCAAAGAACCGTTCCAGTATAGTTGATATATATATAAAAACCTTTGATTAGTTTCGATGGAGTAACTAACACACTACGAAAAATAATTAAAAATGTTGTGTGTGAAAACATTAAGCGTGGCATGGACCCATTGAGTTTTGTTTAAGTAGTCTAAATACACCCTAAAGTTGCGACACAAAAGCTAGCATGTGTTCATAATTATATGATACAAATTATAATCTTTAATCAAACAGTTAATTAGGAAGACACTTTCGACTGTTTAATTGGATTATGATGTGATGACTTGTACCATTATAGAGATTAATTATATAGATCTAGTTACGCTTTCGTCCAGTGAATGGAACAAAATGTCTATATATGTAGAATAATAACTAAAAATCCTAAATTATTCATCCTTCCAGATAAGTGATAAGGTTTGATCACTTTTGGTTTCTAGTTCCTATTGCAATGTAGAGACCTTTGTTTATTTAATTACATTTTAAAGTATTTTATTAGATTTTTAATAATATCAAAAGTGTTCTCAAAGAAATATGCAAGCATGAATTAGTAATATATAATAGAAGAGATTCTACAGTGAAGATATTGTAATCTTGTGATACTACTGTTCTGAAACAGATTTTTGAATTGGACAAGTAATCTACCATTGAAAAACCCAAATCACATCATTAGTGGTTGTTAACTATTTGATTGATCACCTAACTTGAATTGCTAATCCATCTTAATAGAACCATTGGAGATTGCCCTTTTCAACTGGCAACTAGATAATGGTTGTCCATTTTAACATATGGTTTGTGAATTATTGATTTCATGCAACTATCTCAGTAGTGAAATCTCTTTATCGATTTCAAATTCTAGATTAGAAAACGCCAATATCAAACACAGTCCTAGTTAATTATCATATAATTTATGATGATGACTTAAAAATAATACATGCAAAGTATATTATCCACAAGAAATGAATCATTAGTTTAGATTAAGGGTCACAACACTTGAATTTTAAACAATTGTTAACAATACTATAATCAAACAATATGAATAGTGTTAATATACATACGATTAATCAACACTCATATGCTAAAATGACAGAAGAGAGAGAAAGAAAGATAGAAGGGTTTTCACTTTTCATTATCCTCAATGCTCCTTTTGGTTTACTTGAAAATATTTTAGTATGTTTTAAGGCTCATTTTTCTCCCGTGCATTGATGGTTATCTAATACTTGTTAGAGAAGCAAGAGAATAAGAACAAATTTCAAATCAAACAAGAGGCTTATTAATTAAAGAACGTAACCCCCTAGTTGAATTGTCAAAATAGCATAACAATTTAGGTTTGAATCGTTCGACTCATCTGTAACACAAAAATTCTCCCCTTAAATTTACAGATATAAATTAACTAAGAAAATTAAGTAGAAAAACAAAAGAAAATTAACCATTTTTTTTTCCACAACAATCTAGGAAATTGCCTTGTTTAATTACTTTTTTTTACAAGGATTTGAAAGTTGGTAAATTTATGTTTCTTTTTTAACTTTTTTGGGGGCTGTGTACATTTAAGACAGTGTGTGTTATTTAAAGAGACTCAGAGGTAGTAACTAGTAAGCAATAAATATTGAGTTGTCATAGTCCATGTATGTTTCAAAGAGGCCTTGCAATATAGCGACAAAACATTACCTTAATTAGGTAAACTAGTTCTTTATTAACACCAACAGCCTTTGCCTTTTCGTTTTACCATATTAATTATCAACAGTTTAGCATAAACAAAATAAAATCTATCATCAATATAAAATAAAATATGTATTAATAAACATGTTTATTACTGGATGATAAGGAATCAGATTCGAGAAGAAGAAGGAGGAGGAGGAGGAGGAGATCTAGAAGGATGCGATAGATTGAAGGGAGTCAACTAGCTGGAGAAATAAATGGTGGTATTTTTGCTAGCTGAATGTCGTCCTTAATTAACAACTCTGCGCACAGCACATCTCCCTCTTCTGTTCTGTGCTTTCACCTGCCTTTAATGCTTTTGCACATAGAGGGGTCTTTCAATTCCAGCCCTTTCTGTATAATTTAAATGAATGGCCTGCTAGAGGTTGGAGATGAATTAATATTTAAACCTTTCAATCTACTTTTCCAATTTTATATTTGTTGACCTGGAGGGTACAAGAAACTTCAATCACCTTTTGGATTCGGTTTGGGATTCTATCATTCCAATTTGAATAATGGATCATCTATGTATCTATCTATCTATCCATATATAACATATCCACTATCATATATACAAATGGTTCTATTTGTATAGGATCAATGGAGAAATTTATACATATATATTAAAAAAACAAGGGATCGTATTCATTAGTTGCCTGAATACAGTGAACCCTTTTCTTTCTCTTCTGTATATACCCAAATCATAAAACATCTGTCAATTTGAACATATAATAATCTTACAAAACTAATTGATTATGAAGCCTTATTGTAACATTTTTCTGAGTTTATAGCTTATTTCATATTTGATTTAACGTCCTTTCTCCTTTGGAAACCTTTCCAAGGTATACGTGGAGCCAATTGTTTTAGACTTAACTATTTTACTAATTAAAGTTGGTAATTAATTGACTAGAAAGAAGTCACACAGGCAGGAGAGTTTACTGGAAGGAATATCTATCATTTGTCAAATCTAAAAGTGGGAAATGACGATAGAGAGAAATCGTTAAAGTATTATTATATATATGCAACGTTTATGCCTATATATAGGAATGTTTTGAAGGAATGAAAACAATGGTTTGTTCCATCTTAATTAATTTATATTAATATATTTGTTTACGGCTTGTCTAATAGTCTGATTAGCAAGTTCGTAGTATCTCATGGAAGTTGAACTGGCTCATTCATCTCCCCAAACCCTCCATAAATTATTTAAAAGAAAAGAAAAAGAGGGTGTAAACAGAGACACGTAATGAAATAAAAGGTCATCGGTCACGTATATTTGTTGAAAGCTTACCCTAAAGTGGTTCAGTAACACTCAGTAAAATATATTATATACACATAATTTTTGTATTCTTGATTAATAACAGTATATATCTTTCTTTCTTATATTTCTTTATTCTATAAGATTAGTTAATACTCGTGAAAATGATATTCACATGCTTTGCTTTGCGTAAAGCTTTCTATTATTTTCTTCTTCTTAATATTTACAGCAAACAGGATTAAAAATTTGGTTAAGCATCGTACAGATATATGAAGAGAAATTAAGAAGGGTTATAGAGTACAGATATGTTATAATTAATTAACATAAAGATTGCCAGAAAGTTTTTTCTATACATGTCTGACAAGTTGTTGTTCTACAAGCAAGACATAAGAGAGAAGATAGATGAGAGAGAATAATATAAAATTAATTAACCAAGATAGTTAACTAACATCGACAAAGGAACCAAGCATAATCCTCTTCTCTTCAAGTCTGTACAATCATTCTTCCCAATATTGAAATTCATACTTCTTTCTTTGGGATGGAGTTCTGAGGCAACTCCTTTTCCCTACAAATACTCAACGCAACCCATGTAATTTGTTAGGTTAACCATCTAACAACAAACCAGCCTATATGTATTAAGATATTAAATTAAAACGTATATTATAAGTATACCAGAGAACTATACATATGGTCATCAGTCTTCCTGGGATTCATATCAGTCGGTTCCAAATCACTGACCTATATTGATCAATATTCGAGAAAGATCAAAGAAGTTAATCATTCAAAGGATTATGAAAACATATAAAACAAAGAAAAGAGTAACAAAAATTGTATTAGAATCTGACCTTGGGACTATTGACAGGAGAACTTGCAGTATCCTCCAAAGAATCATCATCACAAATTTGTTTGGTCCTTGTTTTCTTGAACTTTAACTTCTTGGGATTGGAAGAACAGGCTGGAAGATGTTGATTTTGGGATAATTTCCATGCAGCGCAAGAAGCAGCATCCGAAACCAAAGAAGGGCTACCAAAACTAGAGAAGTAACTATGTTCTCTATTATTGTTTGATGAGAAATCTTCGAAGTAAGCAGTCCAACCACTCTCTTCCTGGTTAGAGTTATCTGATGTTGCTTTGGAAGCAACAGGGTTTTGCTGCTGCATATATGAATTCATAGAGTCCTCCATCGTCAATCGAAACAAGAAGAAAAACGGAAGAAAGACGAAAAACAAGAGAAGGAGAACAGATTTTTTTTCCCAGATGTTGAGAAGCCCTTTTTGTAAAGAGATAGATTTATAAGAGAAATAAAGACGATAAAATAATGTAGAAAGGGGAACGCCTAATGTAGAATCTCGGTGTGGCCATTTGTGGGCCAGAAGTTGAGGAAGTTAAAATCAGCAGTTGCAACAGATAAACAAAACTGATTGAGAAAGAGAGAAAGAGAGAGAGAGAGAACGTGCAACGAAGAAAACAAAATGATAAAAAGGTAAAGAGGGGGTTGACCTTGGGGTTCAAATGAGATTTCTACTTGCCGGTTTTTTGTTTTTTGGCGGCCATTTTTCTTTGTTACGCCTTACCTTTCAACCAAATACAATTAATGAGTCTATTGAAACCAAAAACCAAATTTGTAACAGCTTCAGCAAAGCTGACACCTCACTCTCAGCATGAAACCATAAACTAATTCAAACGTCAGGTGCGGAGAATTCAGAATATAAAAGGCAGCCGCTCTCTTTAACTTGGCTAGCTTTTCGGATAAAAAAAATTCCAGCCCAAATTGACCATGGGAGTGGGCTTGTTTGTCAGCCTTAACACATTCACGCACATCAGGTATCTACCTTTAAAAAAATACCACTACTGATAAAGCACTAGTTTTCTTGCAAAGTCTCTGATCTGCAGTTATTTCATTCCATAAATGCACCTGAAATCCAGCTTTAACAATCATCGTTAAACAGTACAGAAATCATATTCAACAATCCTGAAGGCACAACAGTGAAATTGTGGAACTAAGCTCTGCTCAAGTTAAATTTGCCTAGGATGAGCTGCACCTAAACCGAAATCCTTTGCTTCTGTTCCTGAGAGGGCAGCAGCAACCACCCATCTCATTTCTCACATAGGTTGAGCTACTAGACCAGCTGTAATTAATCCATCCAAAGAAATAAAATGAATCCAAATTAAAGCTGCTAACAAGCAGATTCAATTCAAATGAATTACAGACTATCCAGGATATATGTTGGATGTTATGAGTCAGTATGTTACATTAGCTCAATGTGTCAGACCAACTCTACGAAACCTATCTGAAACTCAAATCAAATTGATTTGTGTCAAAAAGCATGTCAGATCACGTGGTTTCCTGTCAATAATTTTATATCGTTTAGCAGTATGTGCAGCACCTGAAACATGTGTGATCCTGAACACTCGTCCTTTTTCGAGTTTTTCTTTATAATTGACTGCTGGCTGGTATTTTTAAAAAAAAATTCTTCTTTCTTCCTTTGCTAAATCCTGAACCAGCCTGCATTATATTATTTGTCAAGCATGATTTTAATTTTCACATAAACTCTTGGGAATCAACTGGCCGAGGATTTTATAAGGATGATACGGATTATGGAATGGCACTCCATTATTTTCTACATATTGGATTCGTTGGTTAAATCTCCTTCCAACAAGCCTAGGAATTAGGATTACCCCCAGCTACTGAGATTGTTTGTACCCACATCACATAACACTGCTCGTGTGTTGTGACAGTTAAAAACGACGACAGATTTTGTTGTCGCAAACAAAAATGGAATACACAATTCACGTTTTTTCGTGCCCATTTTTATTTCTCTATCCCCCAAATTTGACGAGGATGCACGAACTAATTGATATGCCTACCGCCTTCGGTTGAAATTATAATTAACAACAAACTCTTATGCCAACACTACAGTGTGGAGAATACAACTGCAACCAATGGAGGATTAGAGTTCACTCAATCAAATTTAATTTTCTCAAGGATTTAAGAGTCCCCCACTTTCAAGTTAATTATTTTTTATGCTCTCCACGCAGTGTGTGTACAGTAGAAAGACTATACATCTAGTCTGAAAATTACATTTCTTATCTCGTTCCTCCTAATTTTCTTCATGATTATTCATCCTGACATTTAAAATCTAATTAATCCGAATGACTGATGTTTCGGGTCTGCCGAACCTTAGCCTCCTTTCGTTCATTTAGCATGTGGGCCTCCTCCAATCATTCATTTGGGAACACAATTCAAAGACAATAATTATATCGAGTCTCTTATTCTCAAAATTTTCAACCCCACTTATTTTCACATTCACAAAATACACTCATGATCAAGACTCGAGCAAATTTTCTCCATGGTCTTGGTTCTACTTCTAGCTCTATGGTATTCGATTATTTCATTGTCATTTGTCAAACACATGGATCAAGTTAAAAGCGAAATTGTTCTACCCTACTTCTTATTTCACGTAACATCACTACAATATTCTTATCACGAGTCATGTATTCACCTCACATCAAATTGAATATTAATACCCCACCTAGTTTCATAGTCCTGACGCCGCTAATAAAGTCTGATTTTAATTATTTCGCTCGAATTTGTAAAGGGTAAAACCTATATGTGAAGGATGGCAGAGAAAATGTGTGATGGATTGGTCCAAAATTATAGCACATAATCACCATCAGTCTTCTTAGCATTGATTTATTAACCTTTCAGAAACAATCACTTCGCTCATGAATTGAGGTCATTTCAACAAAAGTTGGAACATCAATCATGGAGGTCTATTTACAACTACTCTTTGTATTTCTCTGACACAAAAACCCTTAAGGGCAATGCTAACAAGCAACTGACTTTTATGAACAGTTTTACAAATTCAGATAAGATGATATTGATCTCACCTTTCCTTTCAACTTTGATATGACAAGTTTTCATTTTTTCTTCAATTTCAAAGTCCCTTCATCCCATCCTCACATGAGACTCGTAATGTGTTTCTCTGTTCATTTTGAAAGTGCCTTTTAAGTTTCATCCCATCCCATCTCTATAAACTCTGTAATACGCAAACTGTTGCAAAGATTTGAAAACTCAAGCTATTGGTCTGCCAAAACTATGCCCCATTAAGTATAGCTACCGATCAAACCATTCATTTAGCTCCAGAATTGGCCAAGAATGCATGCTGGTTCTGGTTGAAAAGTTCCTGCGTACGCGAGACTGATGATAAAAGAATCTAAAAGAGAATGCGTTATTGGCCAAGTAAAGTGCAGACATCAAAGTTGTTCTAAAGAATAGAAGATTGTTAGCGTCACCTCAAAGGCCCCGACGCAGCGAGTTTTCTTATCACACAAACGAAGAAATTCATGACTTTTTTGGAAGCAACCGGTCCTGGTTGTTTCATAAATTCATGTCAACTTCACGAAACAATGACATGGTTCGAAAAGCAATTCCTATGACGTCGATTTTAAAAGAGGTCGGTTGCATTTACTTAAGGGCTACAAGGGGTGATCGAAGGGTGTAGCCCTTAGCCCTGGTTAGAGGGATCCACACATTGAATAATTTGAATTAATCCTAATGGTCTAATTATCTTTCGTCAAGTGCATATTATTATCGATCAAGCGCGCGCTTCAACGTCTCTTTGTACTCCAATAATTTTTTTTTCACATTCAGAGTAGACATTCATCTTAGGCAATGAGGGAGGCAAAGAGCAAATAGTAACAACCCTTCAACCCCACAATTAAAAATCAAAAAACAAGAAGAATGAAACTATTTTGCTGTTCAAAACCTGATTACATAAAGCCAAATAGATACCCCACAGATATTTTAAAGCGTAGGTAAGCAGAAACTAGTCTTAAAAGTTAGCCGATTTATCATTCAAATAAAGATTAAAGATATATGGGCATAATCAATTCAAATTAAAAATTATCACTATCCAGGTACCTAGTTTTCATATCAGGATAAGTATATCAAAGGAAATTATCTCCCGGTTGTTAATCGTAACTCCGAGAAAAAGCAAAAAGGCAGTGTATCAAGCAAACAAACCGAAACAAATACAAGCAAGAACGAGGAAAAGAACTGAAGATTTCTCAAGACAACCATAACACATAGGCTCAGGCCGGTCAGCCAGTAGAATTGTTTGAGAGGTTGAAACTTCCATGCCGCGCTTAAACTTCCTAACAGGTATTACCAATAACTTGGTCCAAGAAAAAGGGGAGGTAGATGCTTATAACTGCTCGGCATGAGACGCCAAATCAAATACAAGTTTAGTTCTCCATACAACCATCGAATGAGAAAATATATCCAGTAAGAAACAAGAGAAACAAGAAACTATATCTAAATCACATACATTTAAAAAAAAAAATGTAAAATAAGCAACAAGCAAAGATAAATATCACATTTGTTTTCTCCCTTGTCCTAGGGCCCTTGATATTGTTGTGCCCCAAACAAAATCTGTTACTACTTGTTGGACACTCAAGATTCTACTACTTGTTGTTAACACAGCGGAAATAAGGAATTCCCTAACTAAGCAATCATATGAAAATCCCAAACAATAACAACAAGTATTCTACTAGCTAATTAAATATAAT
>JAVXUL010000001.1:2380632-2398157 GCA_035590515.1 Trichilia minutiflora | reverse complement strand
TTATGATTTATTTTATGAATGATGTGTTATTAGATAATTATAAGCTTGGTGGTGATGGATTGAGTCTGAAATGTATAGTTTGGATACATATCCTAAATTCGATTCTAATCAGCTGTTCATGATTTAAATGGGATGCTTGAACATTAATATACTCAGTTAGTATCTCCCTGAAAATTAGTCAAACGAAGTCCGTCGATCAGGACGAAATCCAGATACTCTGAATTATCCAACAAAAAAGATAATTATAAATGAAACTTTTTATTTTAAGTAATTATAAAAATTTAGTTCATTATAAATATTAAAAATTATAATTTCTTACTCTTAAAAAAAATAATCAATTTATAAGAAAGTCAAATATTTTAATTTAACAAAGTCAAATATCATGTAATTTTAATAAAAAAATAGTTTACTTGAACTATCATGTCAAACAATTTTTTTATAAATAAATTTACTAAACAATTTTCAGTTTTAATTTAAAATCTTTTTTTAAAAAAAGAAAATTTTACTTTTAAGCACTTGGAAAACTATACCAAATAATCTCTTAATTGCTGTATTCAAAAAATAATATATACAAGGAAGGTATAGCTAGAAATTGCATATATGTGATGCATTCATCACATGCAGCGAATATTTCTTTTTTTACTTTAACATTTCATTTCAAAATGATTTTATATTTTGATATTATTGACAATATTTTTTCTTGTTTTATAATTAACTACATAGAATTTGCCTCATATGGAATTATTTTATTGCCTTGCCTATCTGATTATGTGATTAAAAGTCAAATTCCACAAAAAACTGACTATAGGATATGATTGACTTTTGTTAGTGTTAGTGAAATAAAATTCATACGAAAAAAATATTTATAATTTTTATTGCATATAAGAAGATATGATTAATTACTATGTTGCACATTTTTTACAGTGAAAATAAATAAAATTATTGTAAATCAATTTGAAAGTAATACGAATTTGAGCCTTGAGAAATTAAAAGTATTTCACATATGTGTTGTATATATGTGTCTCGCAATATAATTGTTAACTTACAAGCTCTGTGGATCTAAATTTAATCCAAGACATATTTTTATATACTTATAATATAATAAAAATTATGAAATGAATATTAACTACAATGACTAAATTAAATACTATGGTATTTTAAAAGGATGTACAATTGCCCTCGTTCTACTTTCATGTTTTGAATTTACATACCAGAGAAGGTAGAGAGAGTAGTAATAGTTTGGCCAATAATTAAAATGAAAACACAAAATTAAAGCATTAAATTTTATCGATATGATAAAAAAGAAAGTACAGGGTACTTATTTAAAAAAATGACATTATTAACTTGAGAAAAATAAATTTTATGTATTCAATTTGAGAAATAAGATTCATGTTATTTATCGTAGATTCGTTTAATTTTTAATTTAATTTTTTAATTAATGAAAGAAAGAAAGATTCATATTGAAATTCAGATGTTTTGAATTTTTTAAAAAAAATTAACCATCCAAATACTGTGTTTTTTATCATACATTATCAATCAAAGATATATGAAAATAGTGATCGATCAAACTTTTATTATCCGTAATATTTTTAAAATTTCTCGCATGTATGACAATAAAAACACAATTAATACATCATTAGATCATCACTATTGTATCTATCACAAAATTAAAGCAGTTAATGCATTTGTAAATTGTGCATTCCATGAAGATTTTACTTAATAATCAAGATGAATCATAAATTCATGCTCATCCACAAGAAAGTTTCATTGCATTCTTTAGTAGATGTGAATACAACATTCATTCTTATGAAAAATCATAAATCCGTGCTTTGAAGAAAAGGAAAAATAAGCATATATACAAATGAACTGTATAATTTTAAAATTTTGAAGATAGAAGGGTGAAGGGAAAAAATTATAGAGTTTGGTAGCCGTCATTCGTTCTTTTCATCAAATTATAGTGGCGAAAATTAAACACCAAATGCTCTCTCTCTCTCTACATTTCATTCATAGCAATTACACCTCTCCAGTCTCCACCATTAAATGCTATTGCACCCTCTCTATACGCTCCGCAATAACTCCCCGCTGCCACATTTTTCTCCATCTGTTACCCGCTTTCTCCTTTCTTTTCATCCATTTTCTCCATTGATTCTTCATCTTCTTCTTCCTCCTCCTGCTCTTCTTCTTCGTTTTCTTTCCCTTTGTTATATAACCCTATTTCACTCAAAATCACATAAGACGCTTCTTACCCTAAAAGTTCACATCATAATTGCCTCAGAAATCTGGTTTTGAAGTCTTAACCAGTAGTTTTACAGGTAACAAAGGTAAAACAGATCTAATCCTTTCTCTTTCTTGGGACTATTCTAGGACTTTAAAAGGGCTGTTTCGTGATAGGTCAAAATCTTTTTGCAAATAAGGTTTTTCTTTTGTGTAGTATTATACTCTTCTTTTCTGCAAATAAGGTTTCTCCTTTGTTTTATGTTTTCGTTCTCTTGATGCAGATAGAGCTAAATACAGTAAGCAAAAGAAACCGCTGGTTTTGAAATAGACAGAGAAGGCATAGTTGGATTCTCCGGGATCTTCGTTGCGCATTATTTCGGGTTTAAACCTGATTTTTTGTCTTTACAGGGCCGTTTCAAATTTGTCAGCTCTACCTTTCCCTTAATATTCTCTTTCTCGTGGATTGGCACGTAAGAATTAGATAGATTGAGGAGAAGAGAGAGACAAAGAGAAACTTTTCAACGGCCAAAAGTTCATAGTCATCTCTGCTTGTTTTTTCAGATGGAATAATCTCATTCGCTTTGTAAAAAACACAGCAGAGAATCCAACAGAACTTATCTTCTTTAAATTCTATATAAGGCCCCAAGACCGAAGACCATTTAGTAAACTGGAAACAGAAGTGAAAAAGGCAAAGAAGCAACATAGTCCTTTTGTAGGGTTTCAAGGCTGAAAAATATGCCAACCGGAGTTATGATTCCGGCAAGAAATATGCCGTCAATGATCGGTAGAAACGGGAATGTTGGTGTGCTTGGATCGTCATCAGGAGGACTCAGCCTTAGTCAGGTCAGGAATTTTCTTCTTGTTTCTCTTTTGGATCTGTACTTTTGGACTATTCCGCTGGACTGAATTTGATGGTGGTTACATTTATGTCTCTCGATTCATTTTTGTCATTTCCTTCCTATCTACTAACTGGAAACTGCGGATCTTATGTTCGTCTTCAATTATTAAGTATTTAGAAAGGTCGTATTATTTTAGTGATCCGGTTTTAGTGGGACTAATTTTCTGTTCCAAGCAAAATCGTTCTCGATTTTTGGAAAACGCGTTGTCTTTTTACTCTGCACAGTGAGAGACGGAGAGAGAAAAAAGTCATACTATAAAATCTAACTTCAAAGCCTTTCTTATTTTACTTTTGTTTACAAAACCTAGTCGATGGTTTATTTTAATTTACAAATGTGAGAGTTTTTTTGTCATTTCTCGTCTGCCATATTTGTCATGGCAAGCTTTCTTCTTATATACTCACCATCTCAATACAAACTTCTATGTTGAGACATGGGTTTTTCATTTCATTTTTGAGAGGAAATTCCCATTCTGTTGTTAGATTGAAAAACCATAAGCTTCGGAATCTTAAAGATCTGTAGATATGTTCCAGCCAAACATGATGGAAGGTCAGCTTCACCCTCTAGATATGACCCAAAACACATCGGAAAGTGAAATTGCTCGTTTAAGAGATGAAGAATTCGACAGTACTAAATCTGGTAGCGAAAACCAAGGTGCCTCAGGTGATGACCAAGAGCAACAGCGTCCAAAGAAGAAGCGATACCATCGCCACACTCAGCATCAGATTCAAGAAATGGAATCGTAAGCTTATTTGAAACCTGTTCGTCTTTTCTTTTGTTTAACATTCTGGTTATGATTAATTGATTCCTTCTCTTACGATTTTGTGTCTTTTATATTAGTTTCTTCAAGGAGTGTCCACACCCAGATGACAAGCAAAGGAAGGAGCTCAGTCGCGAATTAGGCTTAGAACCTTTGCAAGTCAAATTTTGGTTCCAAAACAAGCGCACCCAAATGAAGGTATATAACGTTTCGGCATTACCTCGACCTGTTTTTGAAATATATAAGAACACACTGACTATTATATTTGGATTTATTAATTATTATCTGATTTCTATTGTTTTAATCAAGGAGCCGTTACAATATCTTTTTTCTTCTCTAAAAGAAAGTTTTGTTTCCGTTGCTAACTAACCTTGTATACAATCTTTAACAGACACAGCATGAGCGCCATGAAAATACACAGCTTCGTGCTGAGAATGAAAAGCTTAGGGCTGACAATATGAGGTACAGAGATGCCCTTAGCAATGCCTCATGTCCCAATTGTGGAGGCCCTACTGCTATAGGAGAGATGTCTTTCGATGAGCATCATTTAAGACTTGAAAATGCTCGACTTAGAGAAGAGGTACAAGAAGTGGGTTTCTTATGACGGTTAGTGTTTTCTTTTCTGACAAATTTTCAGTAATCTTCCAATTTTGATTGTTTTATATTCAGATTGATCGCATCTCAGCAATTGCGGCGAAGTATGTTGGCAAGCCAGTGGTGAACTACCCACTTCTTTCTCCGCCTGTTCCTCCTCGCCCACTTGAGCATGGTGTTAGTAATTTTGTTGGGCAACCAGGTATGGGAGGCGAGATGTATGGAGCTGCGGATCTTCTGAGGTCAATCAGTGAGCCAACAGAAGCAGATAAGCCGATGATTATTGAGCTTGCAGTTGGAGCTATGGAAGAACTAATCAGAATGGCTCAAATGGGTGAACCCTTATGGATGATAAGCCTGGATGGCACGACCGCTGTGCTGAACGAAGATGAATATATCAGGACATTTCCTCGGGGAATTGGACCCAAACCAACTGGATTCAAATGCGAAGCTTCTAGAGAAACCGCTGTTGTTATCATGAACCACATTAGCCTTCTTGAAATACTGATGGATGTGGTAAGATCAATTTCTTCCATATATAACACTAATGCTAGGGTTTGTATGCTTTGATCATCAAATATTATGAGAACTGAAGTTCAATTGGTCTTGTTTTTTCTGATATTTAGAATCAGTGGTCGACAGTGTTTTCTGGCATTGTATCTAGAGCTATGACTCTAGAAGTATTATCAACAGGTGTAGCAGGAAATTACAATGGAGCCTTGCAAGTGGTAATAGACGATTTCACTTCTTTTTTTTTGTCTTTTTTTTGTTGTCCGTGCATAGTCTTATAACATTTTACAGATTAATCTCGGATATGATAATTAATTTGTTTTGAATCTTAATTTGATTTTCCAGATGACATCAGAATTTCAGGTCCCTTCACCATTAGTTCCAACTCGAGAGAGTTATTATGTAAGGTACTGTAAACAACATGGAGAAGGGACCTGGGCTGTGGTCGATGTTTCCTTGGACAATTTACGCCCTAGTCCGGCAATTAGATGCCGAAGAAGGCCTTCTGGATGTTTAATCCAGGAAATGCCTAATGGATACTCAAAGGTAAATAGTTAATTTTGAGACGATTAATTAATTTGGAACAACTTTAAATTTGAATTGATATTGATACAATTGCTCGTTTTATTTATTCATTCCCTTTAATGCATTAGGTTACGTGGGTTGAGCATGTTGAGGTTGATGAGAGAGGTGTACATAATCTGTACAAGCAGCTAGTTAGCTCAGGCCATGCATTCGGGGCAAAACGTTGGGTTACTACTCTAGATCGACAGTGTGAACGGCTAGCAAGTGTAATGGCGACAAATATTCCTACCGGCGAAGTTGGTGGTATTGTCAAAGATTTCCTTTTTTATTTAATTGAATCGTTACACAAAAATAATCGGGCATATGAATTAAGAAGGTAAGTTTGATATTATTGCTTAGTAATAACAAATCAAGATGGGAGAAAGAGTATGCTGAAGCTGGCAGAAAGAATGGTGATAAGCTTTTGTGCTGGTGTGAGTGCCTCAACTGCTCATACATGGACAACATTATCTGGAACAGGAGATGATGATGTAAGAGTCATGACCAGAAAGAGTGTAGATGATCCAGGCAGACCTCCTGGCATTGTCCTAAGTGCAGCAACTTCCTTCTGGCTTCCTGTTCCACCTAAGAGAGTTTTTTATTTCCTTCGGGATGAGAACACTCGAAGTGAGGTATTGTTTATTATGCTTGCACTTGGGCTACTTTCTTGCTCGGTTGATGCTACAATTCATATACATCATTTCCTAAGGAGTTGAAATACTTCCATATGGATATTAAATAACTAGTATTGCTTTCCAAATTTTGTTGAAGTACATGAAATAATAATTCTATGATGACATAGTGATCGTTACACCTCAGAATAAATGGAAAATAAAATTATGGTAAGAAAAATATATTTTAAAATTTTGTAGTCTAGAATGAATGTAAATCTAAATTAGTTTTTCTCATAATTGCAGTGGGATATTCTTTCAAATGGTGGTGTTGTCCAAGAAATGGCGCACATAGCAAATGGTCGGGATACAGGCAATTGTGTGTCTTTACTTCGAGTGAATGTAAGTCATTACATAGTGCTATATACATATAATGTTCATATTCCAGTTTTAGCATAGAATTAACAACTGTTCAGTTTACTAAATCATTAATTAACTTATCTACTCTGCGTATAGAGTGCAAATTCAAGCCAGAGCAACATGCTTATTTTACAAGAGAGCTGCACTGATCCAACTGCATCTTTCGTTATTTATGCTCCTGTTGATATAGTTGCCATGAACGTGGTACTAAATGGTGGAGATCCTGATTATGTTGCTCTTCTGCCCTCTGGATTTGCTATTCTTCCTGATGGAACATCCCTTCATGGAAGCAACATTGGTGAAACTGCTTCCGGTGGATCTCTATTAACTGTTGCATTTCAGATTCTGGTCGATTCCGTACCAACAGCAAAACTCTCTCTTGGGTCAGTTGCTACTGTTAATAATTTGATTGCATGCACTGTTGAGAGGATTAAAGCTTCTTTATCATGCGAGAATGCATGAGCCTCAAAGCTTCACTTCAAATTGTAGGTAACTTAATTTCTTCCTCTCAATATTTTACACTTAACAACTTTTAAGTATTGTTTTAATCTAATCTCTATTATAATAACCTTAACACATGTATATTTTTATCTATTTTTATTTGGTGTAGTGATTAATCAACAGAAGAAGGAAAAAAGAAGGAAGGAAATCAAGAACAACAAAAATGTGATGAATTTCGGTACTATAGATGATGGGGAGAAGTCAAGAGCGCACCTTACATGATCCTCTTTTTTCGGATTCTCAGCGAATGTTTCATTAAGAACACTGAAACATCCTAAGCATTTTCATAGTTTACGAGGATTAGAGGTTCGGGTATTGACTTTCCCAAACAGAGTCAAAGCAAAGAATATATATAACGTTGTTAGCTTTTGTGGTTTAGGGTTTTAGTTTTTGTTTCCTAATTTTCAATTATGCTCTTTTTCACTTCTTCTGTTGTTGTTATCTTGTGTGTTTTTGAAGCTCTAGTAGGAGGAAAAGCTCACACCTACTAGCCGACATTGGCTTCCTTTTCTTCCCATTTTCAGAGCCTTTGAAATGGACTGTCTTTATTTTTATGCCTGTTTATTTTTGGTTTTTATTTGGTACAATGTGTTTTTATATGGTTTGCTGGCTAGATTATATTTATATGGTCAATAAATGCGATCAATTAGTTGGGGATCGGGGCCGACGCCAATATAATTACATTTTACATGCCAAGGAATATTAAATGACAATGAAAATGCATATCTCAAAAAAAAAAAAAAAAAGAAAAAAAGAAAACACCACAATGTTCTCTCCCAATATTATTTTCTAATCCTTTGGGGAGACTTTACTATTATGCAAAATTTTGTAAATTGAAACAAATGAGATTTGGGCAATTGCTGATTTATAGACCACATCATTAATAATTTTTCATCTTATGTTTGGTATGGAAGACATATACTTATTCGCATAAAGACCCATTCCACTACCGAAAAACTCCGAACAGAAATCATCTTTTCCAACTAATAATTACGTTATATTTGTTTACGTAATTTTTCATATATGTATGGTGAGAGGTATGCAATATTAATGATAAAATTTTGGGAAAAAATGGTGTACTGTGATTTTCTGATCGAGAAACATCGGTTGATTAAAAAAAAAAAAGACTTATGCGATTAATTTTGATTCTGTAGAGCATTTGACTATTTTTGTTGCATTGCTTTTCAGTGACGTTGAGAATTTTGGAAGTAGTAGCTAAGTCCAATAATGTTGAAATTTATTCTTGTGATTTTGGATTTGATATCTTTCTTGGTAATGACAGATCAACAGAAGCTAATGAACATCTTGCTTGCACTTCATAAATGGTTTGAGTAGTTAGGCAATTCACAACTGTGAGATGTACCAAATGTCTGAGAAGTCATTGTGGTCTAAAAATTACGGATGAACTACTATCAGTAGTGGAAAACTTAAATGGTCTAGAAGTTTGATCAATTTAATTGTTTCCATATCCAAGTCAAACGGGTTGAATAAACCAAGTTTATGTTTATCAATTAAATCAAATATATTGGAGTCTCTCATTTAATCTTTTTTTTTTTTTTTAAATTCTCAATTGCGAGATTAGACTTAAAATTTTCCTGAAAGAATATATAGTTCACGTAACCCTGAGATAGCAGATAGTATATAATTTGAAAGTTATTCATAATCTATTCTACAATGGGACGCACAAAAATCAGTACTTGAACGTAAAAGGAATTAATTAATACCCTTTTGCTCTTATGAATTCATGAACTGAGTACCATAAGGATCGTAAAAATGGGCTTTAAATTCTCAGAACATATTGGCAATACTTGGTTCATCTATTTTTAAATTAGCCTTTGTGCTGGAAAGTTGATCCCACGTTATACAATCTCCTTCAACTTACACATTAATTACTAAATCAAAACGGCAAATAGAATGCTCCCTTCTGTTTCATCTTTTATCTGTTACAAATTTGGAGCATAAATGTCATACATGTATCTCTATTTCTTGAAACTGTTCGTTTTTTGTCTTCCGAAATATTTAGGAAATTTATTTTTACATCAAAATAAATTATAAGATATATTTAATGATACAATAAAATTATAAGATATATTTAATGATACTAACTTTTGATGAAACTCATGTATATTTTAACCAATATTTAATATTAATTTTTACCTCCATTTCACAGTGATAATTGTATATAATAAAAAGCAAACACAATACTTCAATATTAAAAATGTTCTTCATTAGCTAATGGTTTAAATCTATATGACCCTGCATTACTCTTTAATCTTTTATGTTACGAGAGATCATTTTTTTTATTTGAAGCATAATTTAAGAATCTTATTCATTTATTTATTTATTTATTTACTCACTCCATTCATAAACTGACCTAAATGAAAAAAAAAATCTTTATTGAATAATCATAATTATATATAAGGAGAAATGGTATTTGTTAACGGCCACTGCCGTACTTGAGATCAAGAAGAATAAATTATATAATATTTACACTGATTAATTTGGTTCATAAATTTGATTAATAGATTTAATTGCGAAACATTTCCTTTTCAACCTTAATTTTAAACAATATGATTCTTAATGTCATTTTCTTTCCTTTTCCTTTTTTGCAACCTTTTTAAGAGGGTAATAATCGGACAACTCTCACTTAAAATCATTGATGTACCTACAATATAAGTGTGAACTGAAATCAATAGCTTCCAAAATCTAAAAGCAATAAATTCCGAAATCAAATTATTTATATTTCTCGTTTCCTAGCAAATAGCAAATAAACTTCTTTTTTTTCTTTTTCGTTTAAAATTATTTATTTGCCTCTTCATTGATTGTTATATTCTTAAACTAGAAATATGACGATGAATTCGCAACCTTGTTATTACATTATATATTTATATTGAATAGTTAGATTTTGTACTCATAAAAAGATAGGTTGGAGTTTTATAGACAAAAATGATTATACAGAAGTTAAAACATTTTGTACTCTCCCTAAAATTTTATAAAAACCTCATTTTGAATCTATAAAAACAAACAAAATAAGCTACAATTTAAGAAGAACTTATAAGGTCTAGCTATTAGGTATAAGCTGTGCACTATGTTATGCATTCTCGATTTTCTAACACAATCAATTATATAATCTAATCATACATTGATATTGATCTTTAATCGATCAATCAAATGACGTAAGCATGCATAGGTGGCATAATGAAACTGTTAAATATCCAATCTTATCATATGCAACAAAAACGATCCTTATCATGTTTTTTATATATATGCATTCATCGATCAAATGAAGCAAGCAAGCATTAATTAAGTTCGTTATCCCCATAAAGTAGTTTTTGTTTGTATATTTGATATAATATAAAGATCATGCAATCATGTAATATGAGAACTCTCGTGCAGATAAGTTTTGTCGTATATAATACGAGTCTAAAATAGGTTTTTATATATCATTACTGATCTAGAAAACGAGTACAATACATTAAGTAGGCGAAGAGAGTAGTATACGCAACTTACGAATACATGCTATGATTTTATTTAATTTGGTAAACCAAACCTAAAGTCATATTGCTTCGTAATATCAAGAAAGTTCTAACTTGGCTAAAACTTACCCCTTCATCTCAAGAATTTGTTAAATTTTGACGATATGAAATGAAATTATTGATTTCCAAAGCAAGTTTTCCTAAAATGCTTTTGAATAAAGCTTAATTTTTCTTTCTTTTCATTGCCCATCATAATTGTCTCCTCTTTAGCTAAAACCAACTAAGCCTAGTAGATAGGTTACTCTCTGTATTTGTTGTGTAGATTTTTCCCAATGAGCATTTCTGGTATGGCCAATCACTGTTTCACATCTTGCACACGGAGCATTTGACATTGAAGACAGGCTTGGAAAAATTCGAACTCCAAACAATAAGTGCTTGCTTCACCGCATCTTAAAACGCTCTCTATTTTTACAGGATTTATAAGGCCAATTCATATAAGTTCCCTTACTCATTAATCAGGTCCATTTCAACTATATATCCATTTGGGTATGTAAAATTACCATTTCATTTAGCTTAATTTGATAATTAATCTTCTGTCCCTTTCAGGAACTCATACCTAAGGGCTATCCTGAAGCCTGAAGGATTTTGGACAAGAATAGATGGTTGGACTTTTGATCACCTCGAAAGGATTGAGGTACATGGCTTTACAGGAACGAAACATGAGTCGATCTTCTGAAATTCATACTGAAATATTCAACGTTCCTTGATAAACTGATCGTCAAATAGTTGACCAAAGGTACTTCTTCCATAACTTCAGAGGCCTTCGGGGAGATTAAAAATACTACTTTCGCTTATGGAAATGCAGAAATCAAATGGAGTTGAGTTTCAACCTGCTGTGATATATACTCACAGAGTCACAGCTATCCGCAACAAAACTTATATTCTGGTGCATTTAATATAGCATGTTTGCTTCTAATGATGAGAAGTACTATGTTCTCTGTGTCTTCAGTTAATAACTTTCTTCTGTACTAGAGAAGATGTTTGCTATTAAGACTTTGAACCTTGAAAAACTTTATAATGCTTTGAATTACAGTAGGGCTTTATATTTCCATTTAGCCACTTGCTTTTCCGACTACTATGTCAGCAATTGCTTATGGAATCCTGCTGTATTTGTATGTTCTAAGAAAATGCTGGTGATTCATTCCTGAAAAAGTTTCTCATTCGATAGTTGAAGGAAGGGTAATATACGGCAGTTGGATTAGTAAATGGTGACTTGGGCTTCAAACCATCATTATCCCAGTGTTGACCACACAATCAAAGTTCTAATACAAGATTTGTATTCAGCAAATCCCAAACATGTATTTTTTTTTTCTTGTTTTTGGAGAAACCCAACCATGTATTTGCTATATTAATATTGATAAGGGCATAGATGATCGTCAATTACAAACTTTCAAGACATAATCTGAAGAATCGTCGGGATATCATTCATGTTTATACATCCAAAAGCTAGCTAATTATTAAAGAGTGTATGAACTACGTGAATCTTCGATCAGTTGTGTGAAAATTGGATAGAATTATTGAACCATGTCATCAATACACAATCTTTCAATAATATTACCCCATATATTGAAATAATTATTATGATTGAATGTTTCAAAACAAAATTTACACGTTAGAAAATCTTAAGCATGGATTTGGTTCACCCAACGTACCAAAAGACTAGTTCACAAACTTGAATTTGTCAGCAGATTTCCAATTAACAATTTCAATACTTGAAGAATAAAGTTGGATTGAGGAAAGTAGTTTTATGTGTGTGTGTATAATAGTTACCTGTTTCACTTGTCATAATGCACCGTAACTAGATTCTGGCAAGGATTGCTTCTTCAAAAAAGATTCATATTAACTGATTTCGAATTTTCGAAAGCTCTAAAGGATTTTGACACTATAACAAACTGCTTACGAACTTGAATTTAGATCGAATTAATTTCAATCCATTGTTCGAATAACAGCAATCAGCATTAGAATGTGTTGAATTAACTACGAATATCATCCATTTCAACCCATCAAACACCTCTAAATAATAATAATGTCTCAAGTAAAAGAACAATCCGGTATCCCTGTTCTATGCTCATTCAAAATTCCAATGCAATTTCGATAATACTGGCTCAAATTCAATGTTTTCACACACAAAAGGAAACTTGGGATCAGAAATTTTGAGTCGAAAACTTGAAACAAACGCATGTAAGCAAGTAATAAATTGTAAGCACAGAAAGAAATTTGTCATAGAAGTGAAGTGACGAACAGAGACAACATAAACCAGGCAAAGTAATGTTGTTGAACACAAAAATTTGAAGCAGCGAAATCTATAAATATGAATACCAACGAGAAGGGGGAGACAGAACGGATTACAAAAGTTGTTTCAAGCCTTCTTTTTCCTTCCCACATTAGGTCTTTTTCCGATGGTCAACGTCGTCTTGGCAGACTGCGACATCAGACCACGCAGCATCGCTAAAACTCCAAGACCCAGGAACGGAAAATACATCAGCAGTAGCTTATCAGATGCCTTCTTCGATCCCCACAGCTCCGCCAATATAGCGGTCTGCACAAATTAAGACAGGAAAATAAGTACTGAGAATCTTTATTAATGAAAAAAAATTGTATAAATTGATTGGTTTACCAAGGAAGTGAAAACAGAGGCACCGTAGAGCAAGCAGGTGGTGTATAACCAAGATTTAGAAGCAAGAATTGCGAAGATGTTGGCGAGAGCGAGTGGCCATTGAAAGAGGAGTTCCAGCCAAACCATACCAACGAAGAAATGGGGTTTCTCGGAGACTAAATAATCGCCGTACTCGCGGGTGTACCATTGCTTTAGATCAACGAGAAATGGTGGGTAAAAGTCGATAGGCAGACACGTCTGGCCGTCGATCAACGGCGCTGCCAACGCGATAACGACGAAGAATAAAAATAGTGTTGCGTCTATTAGCTTCACAAAAGCTTCCATTTTTTTTCCCTTTGACCGAATACAGAGAGCCGGAAGGGGACCTCACCGAGTTTTTTTGATTAGTTATAAGCGTACATAGGCTTAATAACAAATTCATCCCTAAGGTTTCACTATTTAACATTTGTGAGATATTTTGGTATATTTTAACAATTGCATCCCTTCTGTTACCAGCCGTCCGATTCTGTTACGCTACTGATAGTGGTAACTTGTACGGTCAGTAAACAAAGCCAGACGCGCTCTTCGTTAACAAATCCACCGCGCACTCTCTCACGCTCTTGCGAAAGTTGCAACCACAATAACACGGTCATCTCACACCAAAAATTGTTGCAATCATCGGTTACTCGACGAATTTTGATGATTTTCAGGCGCACATATGAACTGGGATGACGTATTAAGATCATCGGACTTGGGTTTGGAAAGGGCCAGAGTTTGTATTGCGATTTCTTAATTAGGTGCGAATAGGTGAGCGTTTCCTACTTAATTCTTTCATATACAGCTTCCTACGTTGGTGAAAATGTATGGATTTGACTTCTTTGAAGTTCAGTTTGTGTTAAATTCGAGTAGATCTTAATAATTAAAAACCTTAGGTTCCGGGCCGTTGAAGGGGGGCGCTTTTTCCTTGTTTGAATGGTGGATAATAAGTGCGAAATCAGTGTGGCTATTTTATGTTTGATTTATATACATGCATAATTTCAAAAATCCTGGCCATTTGTTGCTATGTATCATGTGCCTTTTTTAAAAGGTAGAAAACATGAGCTTAAAAAAAATGGTGCTACCTCTTTTGGATGAGAATACAGCTCATCCTGGTGAAGAATTTGGTTATAAAATGGACACAAATGAAAGATTGACTTCAATATCTCTTTTCTTTTCATTCACAATGTGGAAAGAACAATTATGTAGTTGTCACTTTTGTCATACAGAAGGTATACAAAACATAGACAGATTGTATACAAAGATGTATAACTGAAATGCGTACAGTATGTGTTCAAAACACATACAGATTGTATGTAAACAAAATGTGTACAAAACATATACGATTGTCTACAAACAAAATGTCTACAAACGTATACAGATTGTATACAAAGACTTGTGTGGTAGAAATCTGAAGCATATAGAATTGTATATACAATAGTTGTACAAATATATACAGAAAGCACACAGAACACATACAAAATTGATTTTGCCCTGTTTTAAATGGATTTGTTTGTACTTAATTTGGTGGGTCCACCTCTACTTATTAGAACATAAAGGGAGATATTCCCTAACACTTACTTTTCTATTTTAGGGTTAAATTAGGATTTGGGGGGACTTTGTTGTTGATGCTGGTATGATTGGTCATGTTTTTAAATTTGAAACACAGGTGTACTCAAAAAATCGTTAAAAAATTATTAAAGTTACTGACAAATAACCCTTGATTCTGCAATTTAAATTATCGAACTTGACATTAAGCTATATTTATTCTGTTCTTATAAGAACACTACTGGAAATACAACTTCAATGGGTTATAAACTGAAATATCTTTTTGTTTTTATGAATGATAGGGTAATTTTTTTTGTTCTTTAAAAAATTTTCATGGCAGAGGTTCTTGAATCTGCTGCAATAAATAGTTCTGGGCTCTGTTACTATAGGTTTTATATCTCAAAGTTTGTTAATGTGATCTAGGTTTTTTTTACCTATATGGTTATTATTTTTCAAAACATGAATTTGTATCTTCTTCATATGTTGCGCTTGGAAAAGTCTTCTATTGATGAAAAGATTTTTCAAAAGCAGAGAACAAGTAAAAGCGTTTTCTTGACTTTGATGTTGTTGCAATTTCCTTTCTTTGGGATCAATAATTAAGTTCCCGTGTACTGCTAAAAATAGAAAATTTGAACAGAGCTCACTCGTAGCTGTCCGCCATTGGTTCATGGGAGAACAGTCGAAAAGCAGAGAGCAAGCTGAGCTGAAAAAAAATTGAAGTCGAAGACCAATTCTTAGAAAGTTATGAAGATAGTATTGATACCCTTGTTTTGTTAGGATGGCAAACTAATAATTACACACAATAAACCTAACTGAACTAACGGTAGGGATAGATTTGTTAAAATCACGCAAAGAGGATTCTGATTTGTTAAAGCACGAAATGTAAAGTTTGGATTTGTTATTAAGCCTATATATGGATGGATGGGTGGATAAGTTCAGGTTCAAAACGAAACATCGTTTTAGTTAGTATCAATTTAAAAGATGAAACATAGTAGTTTTGGGGAGGGAATACAAAACCTGCTAACCAGTCAAGTCATACAGGAATTTGCAATTGTAGAGAGCAAATGAGTGAGACGAGGCCAGTGCCGCGGAGAGAAAGCCCATGGGGAATGCCAGAGGGAGAGCATCGACAGCCAAAAGCGCACAGATGTAATGATCGAGCTGAGGATGTTATACAAGTATGCAAAATCTTTTTTTTTCCCTTTTCTGTTCAATTGGCTATTTAAAATGCAATCCGTACACTGCACATATCTATATTACCGCATCTATCATATCCATAATTTTTTTTTAAAATTATCAGTTCGGTTCAACTAATTGTTTTCATTATAAAGCTTTAGTCCATTTGGTTTTTGATATCATGGTAATTAGTGCTGTGATTAACTTAGTTGTGATTTGTTGACTGTTTTTGTTATTTATTTAGGCTTGTTTTGAGGGAAATCCATTCAAAACTGTCCCAGGGCCGTTTAAGCTTTTCTGGCAGTGCATGCGATCAAAACCAGGGTAAAGTAGTTTGTAGTCTGTTCTTGTGGTATCATTGCTTATGATATTGCAATAAATTTCATAAGTTTTCTTGATATTCACCAGTAGCCATTGATTGTAGTTGTAAAATTGATAGAATTGAAATTCAAGTATCCCATGATGGGATCATAAAGATGGTGCTTTTACTCCTCTAGCTCATATTCTCAATTGTGTTTGTAAGAATGCATCAGCTGCATTTTCAAGATCTGTTACGTTGCTTGGTACATGAACAATGCCTGTGATTGTGCAGGGAGGAGCCAACAGAACCATACACCTATTTGCAGTTGGATCCCCCTAAAAGAGATGTGGAACTTGAGTAAAATCCTTTCTTAGAATGCAGTTGAAGTTATTTGCTTTTCTGGTGGAGCCTTATGGTCTTTAGACAATCAATTTTTTGTTATAAATCACGTGTAACAAATGCCTAATGTGGCATTAGACTGATATATTCCGGCCCTTTATGTCTAGTAATAAAAATAGTTAAGCGAACAAAATGACCTACAGTATTATTTCAACCAATTTATAGTATTGTCATTGCATGCATTACATTGTAGTATCAATTGTCTCTCATGACTTGTTGGGATGATCTGTTCATCACCATTAAGGAAAGACCCTTTTATCAAGAAATGGATGATTTGTCTTCAGTCAATGTTTGTTATTTTAATAACCGGGAAATTTCTGCTGTTTCAAACTATTTTTTGCAATGATTTTAGGATTAGATGGTGAAGCAAGGCTTGTCTATCATCTTTTTTGCTTGTAGTACATGTGTACTTATTTCTATAATAAATTTTTCTTTTTGTAGTGTGGCAATTGAAATAAATATTAATTTTTTACTTTTAAATGTTATCTAGTTTATGATCAACGGAATATTAACGGCATTTTTATAGACAAGTTTCCCTAAAAGCCATGGGACTCTCAGAACAAATGGATGCTTCTGTCGGCTTTTAGACTAATGGGCAAGCAAGGCGTTTGAATCACATATCCTTAAAAGACACTGGACATTGCATTATATGATGAGTAGGTTGCTGCAAACATTTTACGCTAAAACAGTACGCTATATTTTGTATACCAGCAAACACCATTTTTGTCCTTGATTCTGCATATGATTCTACAGCCATAGAATTGGAGCCTGAATCCGCATCCTATTTTAAGGTTATTTACTTTTTAAGTTCCCATCGTCGTTAAAGAAAATATATCGCTTTTGTATGTTGGGTTCCTTTT
>JAVXUL010000001.1:2368450-2380532 GCA_035590515.1 Trichilia minutiflora | reverse complement strand
AGAAAAAACCGTAGTAGTTCTGGGGAGTTAAAAAAAAAAAATTGTTAATCCATTTAGTCATCACGGGAATTTGCAATTGTACAGAGAAAATGAGCGAGACAAGGCCTGTGCCGCGGAGAGAAAGTCCTTGGGGAACGCCAGAGGGCGAGCATCGTCAGCCAAAAGCGCATAGATGTAACGATCGAGCTGAGGATGTTATACAAGTATGCAAAACCTTTTTTTTTTCTCCTTTTCTCTGTTCAATTAGCTATTTAAATGCAATCTGTACACTGCTTATATGTATATTGCCGCATCTATCATATCCATAATATATTTTTTTTCAAATTGTCAATTGGTTTCAAATAATTATTTTCATTTTAAAGCTTTATTACCTTGTGGGTTTTCGATATGATGGTAATTAGTGCTGAGATTAACTTCTTAGTTGTGATTTGTTGACTGTTTGTGTGTTATTTAGGCTTGTTTTGAGGGAAATCCATTCAAAACTGTCCCAGCGCCATTTAAGCTTTTCTGGCAGTGCATGCGATCAAAACCAGGGTAATGTAGTCTTTAGTCTGTTTTTGTAGTATCATTGCTTATGTTATTGCAATAAAATTTAATAAGTTTTCTTGATTTTCAACATTGGCAATTGATTGTTGTTATAAAATTGATAGAATGAAATTCAAGTATCCCATGATTGGATCATAAAGGATGTTGCTTTTACTCCCCAAGCTCATATTCTCGTTTGTGTTTGTAAGAATGCATCAGATGCATCTTTAAGATCCGTTACTTTGCTTGGTATGTGAACGATGCTTGTGATTGTGCAGGGAGGAACCAGCAGAGCCATACACCTATTTGCAATTGAATCCCTCTAAAATAGAGGTGAAACTTGAGTAAAATCTTTTCTTAGAATGCAGTTGAAGTTATTTGCTTTTCTGGTTGGACCCGATGGTCTTTAGACAATAAATTTTTGTTATAAATCATGTGTAAGGAATGCTTAATGTGGTGTGGGGTTGATATATTTCAGTCATTTATGTTTAGTAATAAAAATAGTCAAGTGAACAAAATGACCTACAGTGTAATTTGAACGAATTTATAGTATTTTCATTGCATACATTATATGTTAGTATCAATTGTCTCTCATGACCTGTAGGGATGATCTATTCATCACCAATAAGGAAATAGCCTTTGATCAAGAGATGAATGATGTCTCTTCAATCTATGTTTGTTATTATACTAACTGGGAAATTCCTGCTGTTTCAAACTATTTTTTGCTCTGTTCTAGGATTAGATGGTGAGGCAAAGCTTGTCCATCTTCTTTTTTTCTCGTGGTGCATGTGTACTTATTTCTGTAATAAATTTCTCTTTTTTGCAGTATGGCAACTGATTAAGTACTACTTTTTAAATGTCCTCTAGTTTGTGATCAAGGGAATATCAATGACAAATTTGTAGAGAAGGTTTCCACTAAACATAGTTAGCCAATGGACTCTGAGAATAAATGCTGTTTCTGTCTGCTTTTAGACTAATGGGCAAGGAAGGTGTTTGAATCTTGTAGCCTTAAAAGACATTGACATTGCATTATATGAGTAGGTTGATGCAAAAATTTTACACTGAAACATATGTTGTATGCAAGCAAATACCACTTTTTTCCATGATTCTGCATATCATTCCCCAGCCATAGAGTTGTAGCCTGAATCTGCATCCGATTTTAAGGTTATTTATTTTTATTTACCCATCTTCTTTTGAGAAAATTATCACTCTTGTATGTTGAGTGCCTTTTCTACTGATTTCAAGTAAGAGTATCCAGTTAAAGAAAAGAAAAAGAGCTACATTAAGGAACATGAGGAGAAAAGAAAATGAAAACATTTATTTTTGTAACTCTATTTTTCTCCATTTTTTTTTTTTTGGTTTCGTTTTGTCCTATTTTGTCCTGCAATTGTTTGACAACAAAAAGTTATTCATAAATGGAGATGTGGGCTCTCTTAGCCTCTTCCATACTGCACCACCATTCTGTGCCGATGAGACAGCAATAATGTCTTCGCAAAGGCATTGAATGACAACTTTCTTCAGATCAACCAGTTCCTTTTCTATGGACAAAATAGAGCTCTAGAAATCAATTATAGGCTCTCCAATGGTAAGATTTCTCTCCAGAGTCCATGGTATGTCAAAGAGCTTTGCTGTTATGAACTTGAAGATCTTATTTACATTAATGTTGTATGTAGCACTTGAAAAGAAGAGTGTAGCATTCAGTGCCTTCGCATAAGCTCTTGCCTGTCACCAGGCAAAATGTAAAAATCACAATTAAATAAAAAGCTCAAGTGGTTGGTTTGTAAACGAAAGAATGGGCTGAATGGTTTGTAAACGCAAGTTCACAACCAAATATATTTTGCAATTATTGAATCATCTCATTCTCTAGTCTGTGTTTGCAACCAAATACGACAAAGCATAAAGTTATGAATTATGTGATTATCTATCTAAAAACTTCTTTTTATTTGTCTAACTTTGACGTTGGTGTGTTCACGTTTTCTCAACCCTTGGACGTTAAAATTTTCCAAGTCTTTCCCTAACTCATCATCGATCATTTTCTTTCATTCTTATGAAGAAGTAATTCCGGTGATAAATTTGGTAGGATAATGGATTACCTGACTTGCAATTGTCCATTGCAAATCTATTGGTAGCTGAATGAAATCATCAAACTTGGTTCCTATTAAAATCGGAATTGCCGTCTACAATATCAAAAAATAATTTCTCTCAGTGATTAAACATTCAGATATTGAAATAACATCAATTAAGAAAGTGAAAATGAGAATACCTGATTCCATTTTCTTGCTTGCTGATACCATCTTATCACACTACAACCGTATGAAATTCATCTCCTCAGCATATTTTCAATTTTATGTAGACTGGTATAGAAAGAATTTTTGGGTGATCGATCACAAACCTCTTCAATGTACATCGACTTGTCAGATCGAACATAAACAGAATTGCTACGGAGTCTTTACAGGCAACAGGAAGATGATCCTGATATTCATTATCATCTGCACCCACAAATTGGAACGTTGTAATTCTTTCGAATTTTGATCATCAAGAGAAATGAAATAAAGTTTATATTCAGTAATATATATATACCTGCTACTTCCCAGATAGAATATGAAATCCTTGCCCCTCTAACCGATAAAGTTTTATCCATCAAATTTAAACCTTTTTTCTTTGACCCTCCCTGTTCATTCTCATTCCCTACGTACTTTTCCTACAAAATAAAAAAAAGAAAAAGAAAAAGAAAAAAAGCAAACCAATACATTAGAAAATAAGAATCAAGAAGATAAAACAGAAACAAAAATAAAATTTGGTGATTCGTTTTGTGATCTATTACTCACCAAAAAACTAGTTTTCCCAATATGGCAATCACCCAAGAGACTGATCTTCAGAGCGACCAAGTTATCAGAATCCAAATGATGATGATGATGATGACAGACAGACACCGGCATTGTGTTCCCCGATGACGCGGATGAGCTACTCTCGACGACGGAAGGAGACGGCGTGGCAATCGTAGAACGTGGCAGCATCCGATACCGAACAGGCTTTCCAATTGAACACATAAGAATTTTCTCCCAGAAACAGCTAATGCACCGCCTAAGAATCAAAACTTCACATTCAATTCTACGTTTAAGATTGAATTGAGCCATTTTCTGGTCCAATTGAGTCATTATTTTTATTTTTGGGTGTCTATTTCTCGTAAGAAAAGGGATGGCCTCAAGAAGAAGATGGGTGTTCTCTATATGGCCATGAAAATGATAGCCAAGCTTTGAGTACGAACATATTTTCAAAAACATGTGGTATTTTTAGAATATGCTATTCATTTCTGTTACAACGACTTTTCGCTGGGAAAGTGAAGTATTTAACGGGTAAATTTACCAAAGGATTGGATAAAATGACAACAAATAGTCCATAATGCCACCACTTTCTACCCTCATGGGTCTTCACAAGGTAGGCTATTTTGGGAAATTAAATGATTTCGTCAGGTTTTTGCTGATATATTCAGTGTAAATTTCGGATCTATGGAAGACTTTACAAGGCAGATGAATGTAAAGAACAAATTATATTTAATTAAAAATAATTAAATTAAAAGCATAATTATTTATGGTGAATACAATGGATTTAATAAGACTTGTGTACTCCATCGATTCATAATGATAGCAAAGTGAGTGGATGGGATTGGTATGAATTCAAGAATCAATTCTTTCATTATAGTCTAAATATAAGTTTATATTTAAATTTAAAAATTATCTCAGTATTATATCACTATTATATGCTATATATTTTTACAAAAGATTAAAAAAATAAATTTTTTAAGAATTTTGATACCTATATAAGTAACATAGTGTATCAATAGAGTCTGTATGCATAATTTATTTATTACTTTTAATTTTATATATTTATAACAAGACATTATTTATTTATTTATTTATAATAAATAGATTTTTAATCTTATTAAAATACCCTTTTATTAGTACGTCAAAATCCAATACTGTTAACCGTAAATGTCATATTTATGTAAGTATCACTATTAGGAATGTAATCGATACAATTATATAAATTAAATCTTATTTGTGAAATTTTAAAAAATTATTGAGCCAATTGTTTTTATCCCTATGTTCTCATAATTGTTTACAATAATTTTTTAAAATTTCTTAAATAAATTAAAAAAAATTTCCATGATTGCACATGCTAATGCTTAATGATAGTATAAGAGAGGAGAGATGAATAAAAAAATATCTATGTTATCTTATTTGTGGACCAATTTATAAATTTGTTAATGTGGAATAATTTGATGGGAATAAGAAACATGTAATGTACTTCGATGACACAAAGACCAAATTTATTTTAATTTAGAAAAACAAAGCAACAAACGAGAAAAGTAGGTACTTAGACTAATAAATTAATAATAATTAATGTATTAATTAACATCAATGCAATTCGTAAGCATTGTTGGATATGTTATTTTATAACAATTTGATTAATGATTTATAGTATATTCCCGAACTGCGTAATGTCCATGATGGAGCAGGTTTTCGTGTACTCAACATTGATTTATATCATTATTTTAAAATTTTCTTTCTTATTTAATTGGCTATAAAAAAAAATAAATTAAGCTCTAAATTTTAATAAATAATAAATTAGGACACAATTTATAATAAATTAATCATTGATTAAGATGTTTTTACTCAAATTTAAGGGTTAGATTGTTATTACCTAAAAATAAAAAAAAAATGTTCATATTTACTAAATGTTAAAAAATACATCCATCAAAATATAGCTAATATTATTATTAAGCAATTACTCATCCAATTATTTAAAAACATTTCGAGCCTTTCAGAAAAAATAAAAATAAATATTGCTTTTAGGCCCATTAAAATTATGAAGAGGCATTTACATAAAAATTCCATTTCTTGCATATACAAAATAGCCAGCGGGTAAAAAGGATACAATAATGTTAAGAATATAAAATTTTTAATATAAACTTATTATATGTATTATATTTTTACAAAAATAAAATATATAAAACATACAATAATAATATAATACTATCAAATAAAGAAAAAAAATTGTATAAAGATTTGCTCCTCAAACTCAATATTGTTTGAGATTTTCTTCCCTTGTTTTCTACAAACTATTGTGAATTGTTATCAGTCTAGCAACCTAAAACTGTTGCCTCTGAATAACAGAGCAAAAACATATTTTAGTTTAGGAATATTTGTAACATTGAAGATGAGCATTGTAACAACTACATAACCATATTCAGGGCGAAATTGATTACTCATCGATGCTGGGACTAGGCCGTTGTTTGTTATCACTGTTCCTCCCTCTCAATATTTCCTTAATTTTTGCTTCTTTCGTATCTATGAAATCCATCAAATCCCTGAAGCTACGTGAGCCGAACAAACGCCGATTAGAACTTGCAGGTTCAATCTCCTCCTCTACATCCCCTTCATCGGCCAACCTTCGAAACTGACAGCATATTCTACAGCAGAATGCTATAAGAGCGAGGGAACATGCAATACCGCAAACAAGAAAAAGACCCCAAAAACTCTGCAGAGACAGCCGGCCACTTCCATCACTTTCGCTGAGTTGCATTGAACACTCGTTGTACGTCAACCATTTGTTATGGATTTTTTGGAGATCACCATTTTCTGATAGTTGAAGAATGGCAGTTGACAAGTCTACTGCAAGAGGGGAATCTCTTTGGAATGCCTGGTAAAAGAAACATTGTATGCAGTAAAAAATTGCAGCCAAATAATTTGCTCTGGTATAATTTGATTTAGGAGTAGATTGACAAATGAAAATGTGGATACTTACAAATCCCCATCCGCTTTTTGTAAACTCTTGGCCAACTGTCCGGAATTTACAATTGGCTTTGGACAAGAAGATCTCAATGTAAGGAAGCTCATCAACAATTGCAGCAACCCCGCCACCTTTTGGTCCTTTCTCAAGGGCAATGGAATATTCTTCCATGCTTTTTAATTTGACGAGTCTAGATTCTGCTATATTGAGCTCGTCCATCAAATAGTTCAATGCAAATGATCCATCTTGAATTCCTATTGGTTCGGTACTAGAAATCAAGGTGTCAATCCCTTCAATTCGTGATGTCAGTTGTTGTACAGTGAGGATTGAAGTCAAACTAGCTGTATAGCTTGAATTGATAATCAAAACTACAAACAACCATATGATCAGTACCAGCCGTCCCAAGGTGCTCAAAGTATTCTCTCCTGCATCAATTACCAGCAGCAAGTAAGTTAAAACTACGAACTAGTCATACACATTTAGAGGAAGAAACCACAAGAAATTAGACACAAACTTACTGTGTGAGAAAAACATTGTTGAGAAACTAAACCTGTGGAATAGAAACAATTTCAGTGCTACTCTTGTATACATAAACAAAGCAAATAAATCAATTTCATCGTTGTCCACTATAGTGAAACAACACTGCTCGCACAGTGATTTGCAGCAGTAGCATAGCAGCATATGCCATACCATATAATCATGATGTTCACAATGAGTTATTTTAGATGTATTAGGTCACATCTTGCCAAGGAAATTTTTCCTGGTCAAATTCCTAGAGCTTTGGCACTATATGCTGGTGAGACGGTCAATTGCTCTAGTTAAATCAGAGGGCTCTCCTCATGTTAAAACATACTTACCAAAATATAGTTATAAGTTGCTGACTAGGAGGACCACGGAAATCATTATTAATTCGATGCTCAAGGATCCAAACCACAGCTCCAACGAAAAGAAAGAAGCCACCAGTAACACACCACATGGGTACAGTAAAAGGCTTAAGAAATGCCCAGGGTTTAGTCTTTGCTTGTTGGACTGGAGCGACAACAAGAAGACCGGATTCCATGTAAGGCTGTGTGAAATCCACAATCTTCGTCCTATTTGTAACAATTGTTATGTCGCCTACAGCTGCGTCATACTTCTGAAGAATGAAAGAAGTCGGTCAAGATAATTACTAAATTCAATAGCCCAACTAGGGCCAATGCCAACAAACTGTTTGTAGATAATTTAGTTCATCACTCAATTGAAGTAACATAATGAAGAAACAATACTCACATTCAAGGCAACCTGATTCACAAGATCATTGTAGACTGGGTTTCTCTTTCCATCACCATACAATATATAGTTGTGTGGGACAGGATAAGGAAGTAAGCTTATTGCTGCTTCAAAGACATCAATACAGTATCCCTTGACACCAGGGGGGCTGCTGTCTTTAGACAAAAATTCCTTATAAGTTACCCGGTTGGGCACAACAATGCTTAGTGGCTTCCCATTGTTAGGGAATACCCATCCTCGAGGTGTTGCTGTAGTTTCGCCAGGCCATATTACACTGTAAAGATGCTGATTACTAGAAGAAGTATTGGGAGGCTTTGTATATAACTGCTCTGGAGTAACAACAGAGAGACCAGAATAATTTGACCAATAACCAATCCTCCGGGTCCCAGTTCCACCAACATTAAGAACATCATAAGCTGGATGAACTAAATTCTTATCTGCATCAAATGTAATCAGACCACTTAATCCAGTGAAATTCATCCTCAACAATGCCTGAAGAAACCGCTGGCCACCATCAAAAACATGGAGGGATCTCAAGCTCAGCATGCTTCCATTTGTGTCATGCAATTTTGGGTCATTGGAGAAAGTAATTTCCCCACCTTCATTTAACAAGGCATCCAGAGCACGGGCAGCTAACCAAACAGAATCGTATGCATACAGTGCATAAGAATTAAAACCCGCAGGACCATTCTTTTTGTATTTGAGGTTGTTCCACCTCAACATGAAACTCTTCTTAAGGTCTGTATCCGGGGTGTAATGGCGCAGCGCAACAACTCCTTGCAAGAGGTTCATTGTATCAAGATCAACTGGTTCTATTGAATCTAAAACAGAAGAAAGCCAATCTGTAGCGATCCAAACATAGCCACTGCTTGTCATCCCAAGACTTTTGGCAACAGAGAAAATTGTCAAACCAGAATCTGGATTTACATGTACAACAAAAACTCGTGATTCCATAAGGTTTGCACTCACTAACAAGTCATTAATTTCACTTTTGGAGGCTCCAGGAGTGA
Organism: Trichilia minutiflora; assembly: GCA_035590515.1. Classification (NCBI taxonomy): domain Eukaryota; kingdom Viridiplantae; phylum Streptophyta; class Magnoliopsida; order Sapindales; family Meliaceae; genus Trichilia; species Trichilia minutiflora. Next base: position 2,371,935 of record JAVXUL010000001.1, on the reverse strand, counting down.
AGGAAGCCTTGTAAGAGATCTTGGCACGCTTCTTTGCCAAGGCATCACCCAATACAGAAATCCCATTTCTGCCATAATCATCATCTACAAATATAGCAATCACCTCCCTCCATCCATAATGCTCAACCAAATCAGCAACTGCATACATCTGAAAATAGTCACTTTGTGTCGTACGGAGGAAATAAGGGTACTGCAGTGATGAAAGAGTTGGGTCTGTTGCTCCAAATGACAGAAGCGGTACATGGAGTTCATTGACAACATGGGAGATGACATGTGCTATTCCAGAGGATTGTGGACCAATTGCAACAACCACTTCATTTTCAATCAGCTGCAAAGCTACATGGTAAGGACACCCATTAAAATTTCTATTCTTTATTGAGAGAGAAATTGAAGCAAAGCAAAACTACTTCACTTCTAACTAATTCTTTGCAGACATGATGATAAGTAAATCACAGGTAGTTGCGCTGTTTGAAGATTGCACCAGCAATATACCAAATGCAGGACAAGTATTAACATAAATAGTGAAGATAACTAATAGTAGTTACAAATTTCAAACATTTAGATTTATTTTGATACTAGCACAAATTATGCTTGTAAAAGTAGAACAAACAAACAATTTTAGCAGGCATGGAAGAGAGGAAAGACAGACTTGCAACACAATAAAGCAACTTAAGCATGCATAGAATGCAGTTCAATCAAGAAGTGTTATAAAATAATAAAAGCACCAAAAAAAATTCTATCATGTGACTTGTTCCATGACCCGTGTTTGGTCTGGTAGGTTTAAAGCATGTAATTTTGAAATAGTAGAATCTGTTTGGCATAGAAACAAACAACAGATACTAAAACTCTAGTATTATCAAATAAAAAGTCAGATCAAAATAACCTGCCTTGCCAAATGCATCAATTAATCCATATGGAATCTGTAACTGTAAATTGAGTAGCGCTTGAATCCTGATTACCGCTTTGTTTGACGGGAATGGATATGAGATCCATAAATTAGTACAGAAAGTGAAACTACTTTGATTAATTTGCAAGTTCAAAGACAAACATTTGACCTTGCAAATTTCAGTTACACTATGTAACTAAGAACAGTGTCAGTTTTTTGAGTCCTAAAGGTAGAAGAACTGCAAACTCAATGTTCAATCCTATTAACAAGTTGATTTCAGAAATTACCTTCCACAGTACCGAGAAATCCACTGCAATTCGTATCATAGAGAATGAAGTTCAATTTTGTTCCGGAAAGAATGTTGGGATCGGAATTAACATCATCAACTGCAGCTGCAATTGCAGGTGAGGCAGCCCTTCCTATGACTGAATTAGAAGTAAATAGAACTCCAATGTTCACAGAGCGTGGTCGTAAAGAAGAAACATTCGCATTTGTAGCTCCGCCCACGACTTCCATAGGCACCCACATACAAAGAATCAAAAACAAAACTTTTCTTCCCATTTCGATACGACAAGAACTAGGAATCAAGAAAAAACCCATCTCCAAGAAAGTTTGGAGTTAATTGATTACGTGTTCCGTTCGAACTAGCATTTATTCAAAGACAACCAACACCTGCCACCAATGTAAAACCAGTTATCCGATAGATTTTGAGGCCATGGAATCGAGAAAACCATATAGTTTGACTCTAATGAAACGAGCATGTTTAGTTTACAGAACAAAAGTCTGTAAGATTCAGACTCAGCCAACCTAAAACCGAGATAGTTCCACCCACACGAAAAATCAGAAGGATAAAAGTACAAACACCTACATGCTAGATTGGTTGGCTTTTTAATAAGGATAGCCCACTATTGAAAATAAAAAATATTAAATTAAAACAATAAGTTGGAGAACATATATATTCAAGATTTCAAGTCTACTGCAAAACTTCCATGCAGAGAATAATAATAAAATTTGTGAACATATTGAAACGCAAAGAAGTTAAGCTGGTGATTGAATTGAGGGATTCACCTGAACGACAAAGATAGGTTGGGAAAGCTTTGACTGTTGAGTCCATAACATGTAAGTTTAAAAGACATGCGTAACAACTCTTCTTCACAATCACGTTCCAACCATCAGTAAAGAAAGTTTATTCAAAGTTATAAACAGTGTTGCAAGATCAAGTAAGGAATAATTCTCTCACTATCTTTTATGTCAATTTGTCTGCCATTTTCATTTTTAATTATGTTTTACAGACTTTTTACTAGTGGGATACTTTCATCTTTTTTTATGGCCTTACTCTAAATGACATAACTATATAACTAATAATGTAATATTTCCATGAACATCTGTAACCAAAAAAAAATTTATTTCAATATTGGTTGAGATAAACCCACGTCATCCTTGCAGATCCCCATTTGGTGGTCCTATATTTTAAGATCTAGTCGACTGAAAAAAAAAAATTATTATCTATTTGAAGTGGGGGCCAGGTGTAGGAGCGTGAAACATGTGGTTCGTGCCACCATGGAAATATTTTAAAAATTATTTGCCCAATAAAAGCTGAGAACGTGGCTCATCAGCTTTTCATACATTATAAATGTATATAGCAGCGTCTGATGTACTGTACTCGAGTATGAAAACTTACCGTCTAGGTTTCCATCAAACTTTCGAAATGGTCATGGAATCTTGGCAGAAAAATATCCGAAGATAAGGAACTGATTAAGGGTGGTCATATCTGATAGTAACAAGAGCATTAATTAGCTTTGGCATTCACCAAATTGGCAATAATTTAAAAAAAAAAAAACACACGGATTCACAAAATTGCCCCCTTTGCCATGACATATAATTCTAGAAAATGATTAGGATAATAGTTGGTTTCACACGGAACTGAAATTGGGATTATTTTTACTTGAATTTGATAATTCCTACAATTACGGATGACCCAAAGTAAGATCCTTTGCTGCCTAGGAAATTCATTAATTCCGTTACATATCATTATGGATATTCCTTTTGAAAATCACCGAAATACTACTGAGTGAATTGTTATTGTTTAATCCATCCCCTGTAACAAATCTGGGTAGGTAGATAGCTACTTGCTAGAAAGAAAGAAAAGAAAAGAAAAAGAAAAAGAAAAAGAAAAAGAGAAAGAAAATATTGTAGGCTTCCGTAACCATGCGAATAATTATATTAAAGGTTGTGAATGAAACTAACTTTTTTTTTTCATTTTCCTCCTCTAACAAGCAATAATTTTCATATTCTAGTAAAAAAAAAACTCAGATGATTTTATCAGATGAGCCAGACAGCATAATTAAGAAAACATTTAAAACGTTGGATGCGTTTTATCATCAATATAATAATGTTGCGAACAATAATAAAGTCATGTCTTGCAAAATATGGAAACTTGGTTCTTGATTCTGGAAATAAAGACAGGAGATTTCAGATTTGTGACATGGAAAGTAATCCCAAATGAGGTATTTACTTTTTGACCGAAAAAGAGTAATTAATTTTGTTGGGGGATTATAGTGTGGTCCAGTTTACAGGTCCAGTTTACAGGTCTAAGTCT
>JAVXUL010000001.1:2356194-2368350 GCA_035590515.1 Trichilia minutiflora | reverse complement strand
AAAAGTTATTCATAAATGGAGACTGGGCTCTGTCAGCCTCTCCCTTACTCCACCACCATTCTCTGCCTATGAGACAATAATAATGTCTTTTGGCGAGGCGTTTACTGGGGTAACTTTTTCAGATCAACCAGTTCTTCTATAAACAAAATAGAGCTCTAGAAATCAATTATAGGCTCTCCAATGGTGAGATTTCTCTCCAGCGTCCATGGTATGTCAAAAAGTTTTGCTGCGATGAACTTGAAGATCTTATTTACATTAATGTTGTATGTAGCACTCGAAAAGAATAGTGTAGCATTCAGTGCCTTGGCATAAGCTCTTGCCTGTCACCAGTCAAAATGTAAAAATCTCCATCAAATTAAAAGCCCAAGTGATTGGAAAAAATGGGCTGAATATTCTAAGAAAGTACACAATCAATAAAATTTTGCAATTATTGAACCATCTCATTCTCTAGTCGGTTTTGCAACAAAATTCAACAAAAAAATGCAATTATTAATTATATGATTATCTATTTAAAGACTTGTTATTTGCCTAACATTGACGTCCGTGTAACCACATTTTCTCAACCCTTTCACGTTTAAATGTTTCAAGTATTTGCCTCACTCATCATCAATCATTATATTACTACAAATTGATACATATAATATGTATTATTATCATTTTCATTCACTAATTGTGGTGATAAAATTGGCAGAACAACGGATTACCTGACTTGCGATTGTCCATTGCAAATCTATTGGTAGCTGAATGAAATCATCAAACTTGGTTCCTATTATAATCGGAATTGCCGTCTACGATGTCAACAACTAATGTCTCTCAGACTGGTTAAACATTAAGATAATGAAATAACACGAAACAAGAGAAGTGAAAACGAGAATACCTGATTCCATTTTCTTGCTTTTTGATACCATCTTATGACACTACAACCATATGAAAATCATCCCATTACCATATTTTCAATGTTATTTATACTTATATAGGATGAATTTTTGGGTCATCCATAACAAACCTCTTCAATGTACACCGACTTGTCAGATCGAACATAAACAGAATTGCTATGGAGTCTTTACAGGCAACAGGAAGGCGATCCTGATATTTATTATCACCTTTACCCACAATTTGAAACGTTGTAATTCTTTTGAATTTGATCATCAAGAAAAATGAAATGAAATTGGTATTAATTATATCACATTCACATATATACCTGCTACTTCCCAGATAGAAAATGAAATCCTTGCCCCTCTTACTGATATAGTTTTATCCATCAAATTTAAACCACCTTTCACTGAACCTCCCTGTTCAGTTTCATTCCCTACATACGTTTCCTACAAAATAAAAAAAGAAATAAAAATCAATATATAAGAAAATAAGATTCGAGAAGAGAGAACAGAAACAAAAATAAAAATTGGCGATTCATTTTGTGATTTATTACTTACCAAAAAACTAGTTTTCCCAACATGGCAATCACCCAAGAGACCGATCTTGAGGGCAACCAAGTTATCCGAATCCAGATGATGGTGATGATGATGATGACAGACAGGCGCCGGTATCGTGTTCGCCGATGATGCCGATGAGCCACTTACGACAACGGAAGGAGACGGAGTGGCAACCGTGGAATGTGGCAGCATCCGATACCGAATAGGCTTTCCAAGAGAACATACAAGCATTTTCTCCCAGAAAGAGCTAATGCACCGCCTAAGAATCAAAACTCCACATTCAATTCTACGCTTCAGATTGAATTGAACCATTTTCTGGTCAAATTGAGTCATTATTTTTATTTTTGGGTGTCTCTTTCTCGTAAGAAAAGGGATGGCCTAAAGAAGAAGATGGGTGTTCTCTATACGGCCATGAAAATGGTAGCTAAGCTTTGAGTGCAACATATTTTCAAAATACTTACGTTATATTTAGAATATACTATTTATTTCTGTTACAAGTTACAACCATCTTTCCTGGGAACGTGGATGCTTTAACTGGAAAAATTGACTAAAGGATTGGATAAAATGACAACAAATAGTCCATAATGCCACCATTTCTGCTTTCATGGGGCTTCCCAAGGAAGGCTGTTTTCGGAGCTTAATGATTTTGTAAGGTTTTTGCTTATATTCAGTGTTAATTTCGGATATATGGAAGACCTTACTACTCATCAATGTGAAGAACAAATTAAAAATTATTAAATTAAAAGCATAAATATTTATCATGAATTCAATGGACTTAAGACTCCCTCGATTCATAATGATTGCCAAATGGATGGATGTGGATGGGATTGGTATGAATTCAGTTATTTCATTAAAGAACAAATATAAGTTTATGTTTAAATTTAAAAATTATCTCAATATTATATCATTATCATATGCTATATATTTTTATAAAATTTAAAAGAATTGAATTTTTAAAGATTTTTATATGACTATATAACATAGTGTATAAATAGAGTTTATATATATATATATATATATATATAGTATTATTAAAATTTATATGTGTGTATGTGTATGGTAAGTAAGATAATAATATCTATTATTTACAGGTGTAATATGATAATGATAGATTAAGTTTGAAATATATTATTTAAATCTATGTTATGAATTTGGTTTTAATCAGTCACTTGTGATTTAACCTAGATTATAATATATTTAGTTAGTCTCTCTTCGAAAATTAATCAGACGAAATTCATTAATCAAACAAAATTCGAATATTCCAAGTTATTTAAAAATAAAGATAATAATACCTAAACCTCTAATTTTATATTTTTATAAAAAAAATATAAAATTTATTTATTTATAATAAATAAATTTTTAATCTTATTAAAATATAATTATACAAACTACATCCTATTTGCTAAATTTTAAAACCTTATTGAGGTAATTTTTTTTTTATCCTTCTATTCTTATAATTTTTTAAATTTCTTAAATAAATTAAAAAGCGTGCTAAAGATAGATAGCGTAAGAGAGATAAATCAGAAACTATTTATGTTGTAGCTTTCGTACTCTAATTTACTTAATTATTCTGTGTTAGACCGAATTGGTGAGAAAATGAGTCATGAGGTCGGAATGTGGACTAATTTATAAATTTATTAATGTGATGGGAATAAGAAACATGTACTTAATTAGATGACACAAAAAACAAATCAGGAATTTCTAATTTTTATTTTATAAATTAAAATATTAGAAAAACAAATCAATAAATTTTAAAGGCCAGGCCAGGTACTTAGATCAATAAATTGATAAGAATTAATGTATTAATTAATATCAATTAATGCAACTCGTAAGCATTGTTGGATAAGTTATTTAATAACAATTTATAGTTATATTCATGACACCTTCCAAACTACGTCCAATGGATTTCTCTGTCATCATCTTAAAAATTTCTTTCTTATATAATTGACTTTAAAAAGTAAATTAATCCCTATATTTTAATAAATAATAAATTAGGAACCAATACCAATTTGACTATTTATAACAAATTAATCATTGATTTTATTTTTTTTAATTCTACATAAATTTATTTCAGCAATAAATTGTTACATAATAGAACTAATTTATTGATTTAATAAAATTTAAGGATGAAATTGTTATTACCTAAAATTGAAAAAACATGTTGATATTTAGCAAATTTTAAAAACACAGCCGTCCAAATATCGCTAATATTAATATATATGAATTACTCATCCAATTATTTAAAATATTTCAAGCATCTTAGAAAAAAATAAAATAAATATTTCTTTTAAGCCAATAAAATTATGAAGAGGCATCTACATAGAAATTCCGTTTCCGTTTCCGTTTCTTCAATAAGTATAATAAGGAAATACAAGCATCATTGTATAATACAAATAGTTGGCAAGTACAAAAATTTTTATACAATTTTTTAGTGTAATCTACACGTCTTATAGTTTCAAAAAAAAAAATTTACAACAATAATAATAATAATATAACACCGTGAGAAAAATTTTGTAGAAAACATTGAATTGTACCAGATTTTCTAACTTTGTTTTCTAACAAACTCTTGTGAATTGTGATCAATCTAGCAACCTAAACCTGTTGCGTTTGAATAACAGAGCAAATATATATTTTAGTATACGAACATTTGTAATATTGAAGATGGAGTATTGCAACACCTACAAAACCATAATCAGGGCGTAATTGGTTGCCCGTCGGAGCTGGAACTAGGCCTTTGCTTGTTATCACTCTTCCTCCGTTTCAATATCTCCTTAATTTCTGTTTCTTTCCTATCTATGAAATCCATCCAATCCTTGAAGCTAGTTGAGCGGAGTGAACGTCGATAAGACCTTGCAGGTTCAATCTCCTCAACCTCTACATTCCCTTCATCATCGGGAAACCTTCGATACTGACAACATACTCTACAGCTGAATGTTGTAAGAGCGAGGAAACATGCAATGCCGCAAATAAGGAAAAGACCCCAAAAGCTCTTTAGAGAGAGCCGGCCACTTCCATCACTTTCGCCAAGTTTCATTGAGCACTCATTGTACGTCAACCATTTGTTATGGATTTTTTGGAGATCGCCATTCTCTGACAGTTGAAGAATGGCAGTTGACAAGTCTACTGCAAGAGGGGAGTCTCTTTGAAATGCCTGATTAAAGAAACATTGTATGTAGTGAAAAATTAAAGTTAAATAGTTTGCTCTAGTATAGTTTGATTTAGTTGTACATTAACAAATGAAAATGTGGATACTTACAAATCCCCATCCACTTTTTGTAAACTCTTGCCCAACTGTCCGGAATTCACAATTGGCTTTGGACAAGAAGAGCTGAATGTAAGGAAGCTCATCAACAATTGCAGCAACCCCACCACCTTTTGGTCCTTTCTCAAGGGCAATGGAATATTCTTCCATGCTTTTTAATTTGACGAGTCTAGATTCTGCTATATTGAGCTCGTCCATCAAATAGTTCAATGCAAATGATCCATCTTGAATTCCTATTGGTTCGGTACTAGAAATCAAGGTGTCAATCCCTTCAATTCGTGATGTCAGTTGTTGTACAGTGAGGATTGAAGTCAAACTAGCTGTATAGCTTGAATTGATAATCAAAACTACAAACAGCCATATGATCAATACTAGCCGTCCCAAGGTGCTCACAGTATTCTCTCCTGCATCAATTACAAGAAGCAAGCATGTCAAAACTTCATACTAGTCATGCACATTTAGAGAAAGAAACCACAAGAAATTAGGCACAAACAACTTACTGTGTGAGAAAAACATTGTTGAGAAACTAAACCTGCAAAATTGAAGCATTTTTCAGTGCTATTCTTGTATGCATAGACACAGCAAATAAAGCAATTTCATCATTGTCTATTACAGTGTAACAACACTGCTCACACGATGATTTTCAGCAATGGCATAGCAACATATGCCAATCATATAATCACGATGTTCACAGTGAGTTATATGTATTAGATCACATTTTGCCATGGAATTCCCAAGGCCCTTCAGCAATCTTTCCTGGTCAACTGCCTAGGAGCTTTGGCACTGCATGCTGGTGACACATTCAACTGCTCTAGTTAAAGCAGAGGGGTTTCCTCAGGTTAAAAAATACTTACCAAAAAATAGTCATAAGTTGCTGACTTGGAGGACCTCGGAATTCATTATTCAACCGATGCTCAAGGATCCAAACTACAGCTCCCACGAAAAGGAAGAAACCACCAGTGACACACCACATTGGTACAGTAAAAGGTTTGAGAAATGCCCAAGGACTAGTCTTTGCTGCTTGGACTGGAGCAACAACAACAAGACCGGACTCCATGTAAGGCTGTGTGAAATCTGCAATCTTTGTCCTATTTGTAACAATTGTGATGTCACCGACAGCTGCATCATAGTTCTGAGGAAGGAAAAAAGTCCGTAAAGATAATTACCAGAACTCAATTGCCCAACCAGGGCCAAGGCCAACAAACTGTCTGTAAAGAATTCAGATCATCACCCCATTCAAGTAACATAACGAAGAAAAGATACTCACGTTCAGTGCAACCTGATTCACAAGATCGTTGTAGACTGGGTTTCTCTTTCCGTCTCCATACAATATATAGTTATGTGGGACAGGATAAGGAAGTAAACTTATTGCTGCTTCAAAGACATCAATACAGTATCCTTTCACACCAGGAGGGCTGCTGTCTTTAGACAAAAATTCTTTATAGCTTACTCGGTTGGGCACAACAATTCTTAGTGGCTTCCCATTGTTAGGGAATACCCATCCCCGAGGTGTTGCTGTACTTTCACCAGGCCATATTACACTGTAAAGGCGTTGATTACTAGAAGAAGTATTGGGAGGCTTTGTATATAATTGCTCAGGAGCAACAACAGAGAGACCAGAATAGTTTGACCAATAACCAATCCTACGGGTCCCAGTTCCACCAACATTAAGAACATCATAAGCTGGATGAACTAAATTCTTATCTGCACCAAATGTAATCTCACCACTTAGACCAGTGAAATTCATCCTCAACAATGTCTGAAGAAACTGTTGGCCGCCATCAAAAACACGAAGGGATCCCAAGTTCAGCTTGCTTCTATTTGTGTCATGCAACTTTGGGTCATTAGAGAAAGTAATTTTGCCCCCTTCATTTAAGAAAGCATCAAGAGCACGGGCAGCTAACCAAACAGAATCATAAGCATACAGCGCAAAAGAATTAAAACCCACAAGACCATTCTCTTTGTATTTGAGGTTCTTCCACCTGGTCATGAAACTCTTCTTAAGATCTGTATCTGGGGTGTAATGGCGGAGCGCAACAAATCCTTGCAAGAGGTTCATTGTGTCAAGATCAACTGGTTGTATTGAATCTAAAACAGAAGCAAGCCAATCTGTAGCAATCCAAACATAGCCACTGCTTGTCATCCCAAGACTTTTGGCAACAGAAAAAATTGTCAAACCAGAATCTGGATTTACATGTACAACATAAACTCGAGATTCCATAAGGTTTGCACCCGCTAACAAATCACTAATTTCACTTTTGGAGGCTCCAGGAGTGAAGGGAACCTTGTAAGAGATCTTGGCACGCTTCTTTGCCAGGGCATCCACTAATACAGAAATCCCATTTCTTCCATAATCATCATCTACAAATACGGCAATCACCTCCCTCCATCCATAGTGCTCAACCAAATCAGCAACTGCATACATCTGAAAAAAGTCACTGTGTGTCGTACGGAGGAAATAAGTGTACTGCAGTGATGAAAGAGTGGGGTCTGTTGCTCCAAATGACAGAAGCGGTACATGGAGTTCATTGACAACATGGGAGATCACATGAGCTATTCCGGAGGATTGTGGACCAATGGCAACCACCACTTCATTTTCCATCAGCCGGAAAGCTACATGGTAAGGACATCCATTAAAATTTCTATTCTTTATAGGAAGAGAAATTGAAGCAAAGCAAAACTAATCTACTTGTAACTAATTCTTTGCACATGTGATGACAATTAAATCATAGAGAGTTGCACTATTTGAATATTGCACCAGCATATATACAAAATTCAAGACAAGTATTAGCATAAAGAGTGAAGTTAATTAGAACATTTGGATTCATTTTGATACTAGTACAAATTATACTAAACAATTTTAACAGTAACGGAAGAAAGAAAAGACAGACTTGCAACACAATAAAGCAACTTAAGCATACATAGGATGCAGTTCAGTCAAGAAGTGTTATAAAATAATTGCTTGCACCAAATAAATTTTATCATGTGACTTTGCTTGATGACCCGAGCTTGGTCTGGTATATTTAAAGCTTGTAATTTAGAAATAGTAGAATCTGTTTGACCTAAAAAACAAACAACAAATAATAAAACTAGACTATTATCAAATACAAAGTGAGTACCAAAATAACCTGCCAGGCTAAGGGCACCAATTAACTCATATGGAATTCACAACTCCAAATGAGCAGCACTTGAATTCCAATTACCGCTTTGTTTGATGGCAATGGATATGAGATCCATAATATTTCAGTAGAGAAAGTGAAACTACTTTGACTAATTTGCAAGCTCAAAGACAAACATTCGACCTTTAATTTCAATTCCACTATGCAATTAAGAACAGCTTCAACTTTTGGAGTCCTAAAACTAAAAGAACTGCTAAGTCAATGTTCAAGCCTATTAACAAGTTGATTTCAGAAATTACCTTCCACAGTACCAAGAAATCCGCTGCAATTCGTATCACCGAGAATCAAGTTCAATTTTGTTCCGGAAAGAATGCTGGGATCAGAATTAACATCATCAACTGCAGCTGCAATTGCAGGTGAGGCAGCCCTTCCTATAACTGAATTAGAAGTAAACAGAGCTCCAATGTTTACAGAACGCGGCCGTGAAAAAGAACCATTCGGATTTCTAGCTCCACCCACGACTTCCATGGGCACGCACATACAAATAATCATCAACCAAACTTTTCTTCCCATTTCGATACGACAAGAACGACGAATCAAAAAAACCCCGATCTCCAAGAAAGTTTGGAGCTAACTGATTACTTCTTCCGTTCGGACTAGCATTTATTGAAAGACAACACCACCTGCCAACAATGTCAGAGTGAGCATTAAATCTAGAAAACCAGTTGTCTGATAGATTTTGAGGTGATGTAGTCAACAAAATAAAATAATTGACTCTAATAGGAGCATGGATTGTAAAACTGTGAAAATTAATAAAACAGAAAAAAAAAAAAAAATTGCAGCAGTAAGCTTTGGTTGGTTTATAGAACAAAAGTCCGTAAGATTCAGGCTCACGTGAAAAACCAGAAGGGAAAAAGAACACAAATAAGCGACCAACCACCTACGTAATATATTGGCTGGCTAATGGTAATGATAGCCCATTAACGAAAATAGAACTGTTAAACTAAAACAAATTGGAGAACAAATAATCAAGTCTACTGCAAACCCCACATGCAGAGAATAATATTCAAACTTGTGAACACATTGAAACGAAAGAAAGTAGGTTAGACGTTGAATTGAAGGCTTCACCTGAACAAGCACAGGGAAAGCGTTGACTGTTGAGTCCGTAACATGTAAGTTTGAAAGACGCACATGACGACAAATCTCTTCACAATGACGTTCCAAATAACAGTAAAGAGAGTTTATTCAAAGTTATAAACAGTCGGGCAAGCTCAAGCAAGGAATGATTCTCTCACTATCTTTTATGTCTATTTGTCTACCATTTTCTTTTTTAATTCTGTTTTCATCTTATTTCATTGCTTTACTGCAACATGACGTAACTGTATAACTAATAATTTAATATTTCCATGGCCTTTTATTTTGGTTACAGAATACCAAAAAAAAATAATTATTTTCATATTGATTGAGATAATAGGGCTGCCGTCCTATGTAATGTGAAACATGTGGGTTCTGGTCCTTGCTATGTAAAAATATTAAAAATTACTTGCCCAATAAAAGGTGAGAAAGTGGGAGCCAAATATTGAGATTTGGCTCTTTTTTGAACTGAGCTATGTTTATGAGCTTTTCATTCATGAATATGAAAGTGTGTGTGAAGCTATGCATTCGACTATGAAAACTTACCAACTGGGTTTCCATCAAACGTTCGAAAGAGTTATGGACTTGGCAGAAGAAATATCAGAAGATACAGAAGTGTGGTCATATCTGACAGTAACAAGAGCATTAGTTGGCTTCACCAAATTGTCATTTGAAAAAACACATTCACCAAATTGTCCTGCACCTTGGAATGAAATAATTCAAGATAATAATATGGATAATAGTTGATTTCACGTGGAATTCAATTAGGATTATCTTCATTCAAATTTGATCAATACCTACAATTATGGATTACCCAAAATAAGATTCTTTCTTGCCTTGGAAATTCATCAATTCAGTTGCATATCATTATCGATATCTCTTTCAAAAATCACACAAATACTACTGAGAAAATTGATTAATCTATCATGTACCAAACTTGGGTGGGTAGATAGCTACCTGCTATAAAGAAAAGAAAAAGGAAAAAGAGAAAGGAAAAGGAAATAGTGTAGGCTTCTAAGTTTTTGAGTAATTATATAACGACTTTGAATGAAGCTATTTTTTCATTTTCATCCTCTAACAAGCAACAATTTTTATATTCTAATAAAAAGAAAACAGATGATTTTTTCAGATAAGACAGACAACATAATTAAGAAAACATTTAAAAATATTACATGAGTTTTATAATCAATATAGTAATTTTGTGAACGATGATGGAATCATGTCTTGCAAAATATAGAAACTTGGTTCTTGATTCTGCCAATGTAGACAGGAGATTTGTAACATGGAAAGTAATTCCAACTGGGTTATTTACTTTTTGACCGAAAAAGACTAATTAGTTGATAATTATAACCAAAGCTTATCTTAACTAACTGTATCTGATTATGAATGCTTGAATTGAAACAATTACTTGATAAAGCCTGATGTTGATCCCTGCTTTACAAAAGTTTCCAATAATTCCAGGTTGGGACAAAATCCAAAGTATAAGGTCATTAAGTTCCCTTCTCATTGTACACAAACGCAGAACTTGCTTATTGCATTCCTTGCATAGCACAAAAGGTGTGTTTGATAGCAGGTTTTAATTAAAAATATGTGTAAATTCTAACAAAAGACATGTTCAAAAAAAGACGAAAGCCAGGACATCGACATCTCTGCTCTTTCTGTTTGAAGATGCTTTTGGTGTCTCAGGATAATAATGTTCGAATTACATCTTAGATTTTTTAGAATGACTAAAATATGATTCAATTAGTCTATTGATAATTGAATCACAAATTTTTTTACTTTGCTGGGAAAAATTTAATATTAGAAATTAATGGTGTTGACTGTTGATAGTGACAGAATTGGTTTTTAACATAAGTGATGGAAAAAATCAAATACCCATGATGCAAAAACAATATTGATGATACTGATAATGATAATGAAACCATTGTTGTTGTTGTTTTGTTTCTTTTCTAACGTAATTAATGGATGGAAAAGAAAAAATATTAAAATTCTTCTGCATGATCAGTTGCAGTCAATCATTTTTTATTATTTTTGGTTATTAAAGAAAATGAGACAGAAGGATATCACTTAAGGACAATGTGGACTTATAATAACGTTTAGAAAAATTGTTACTGATAATAATAAGAATCCAAATTTAGTCTTAGTCTAAGGAATCATCCAATACCAAACAAAAGTTGAAAGTGAGAATCACTCAATTAGAATAAACAAACTACAACCAACCTATCAACGAATTTTGTATCGAATTTATAAATAAATATGTGACAGTAAAATCATGAAACAAATATTTTTGTAATTAATTTTCTCGTTGACTTCTCTATTTTCGTGCTAAAGTTACCAAAATTCAGCTAGAATTCTCATTTGAGAAATGGAAAGCAAAGCATAGGATTGAGAATAAATATTGAGTTAAAAGTATAACAAAAAAATTTTAACTCTTAGGTAATTTTTTATTTATAAAATTTTAATTTTATAAGTGAGTGATCATTTTTTATCTTTAAAATTCTAATTATGATGTTATTTTTGATAATTAATCATTCTTTAATTTTAAAATCGTAATTTTATAAGTGAATAACTATCTTTAATCTTTAAAATCTTTATCTAAAGATCATTCTTGATGAGTAATCATCATTTTTCTTCAATCATAACCCCGATGTCATCTATATCTAATCAAAGTAGAAATCGTGATCCTAAGATCATCTATAATTATGATATTGTGATCCTAAGATATCCATAATCATAACCTAAAGTGAAGAATAGAATTTGAAAATATTTGAAAGATAAAGGATATATGTCAAATTTCAAGGATATATGTCAAATTTCAAGGATATGTGATAACCCCTTAATCAACACACCCATTAACCCATTTGTCTATAATAACATATAGTAAGGATGTAACTGTTGGAAAAACACCAATAAAATTTTAAGAAATAAACAACCACTTTATACACATATCCTATTCATTCATATCATAATTATTTCACATAGTTATAATCGAAGAGATAAACGGTCACCCTATACACGTGTTAAAGATATTTTAAATAGGAAAAAAATCTAAGGTCAAAGGGAGATGTTGACATGGAAAGCATTTCGATGATAACAAAATAGATTCCAAGTCCAAATGAAAGATCAAGCCAGATGACTCATTGCAAATTTCTCAAATCTCTTTGTAATAATGTAATTAATATTTTTGGGTTAAGATTAAGCTCATAAC
>JAVXUL010000001.1:2286407-2325242 GCA_035590515.1 Trichilia minutiflora | reverse complement strand
CTGTATGGGTCCATTCACTTTGTGTACATGGGTATGACATCTTAATTGTATAACATATTATCTATTTGACGTCCAACGGAGCCTTGAGGTATGATCATGGGTTTATTGACATCATCTGCATCTATCATATGTTCATCTGTATTTTGATCTGTCTAAGGCTTATAGGGGTGGGATATTCCTATTCCTATGCCGGGCCTGACCCCAATTTTGGGGTTGTCACAAATTTAAATTTAAATTTAATCGCTGAATAATGCTATGTAGAATACAGAGACGAAAAATGTTAACACAAACTCTAGCTAGTGAAACAAAATTGATAATAATAAAAATAATTTACAAATTATAAATTATCAAACTCTGAATAGTAATGGATGTCAATGAATGCCCTACCGATCCCCGCATCAGCTACACTGATGAAGGATTTATAAACTATATAAATGGAGGAAATGCTTTCTCCAGGCTTGCAGAAATCAACATATATAGCAGAAAAGATAGCAGGTTTAAAGAAGTGCAGTGAGAACCAACGAAGAGCTAAACAACAAAGGGAATGCGAAATTCTTCATTTGGAGCCCTGCAACGAATGAAATCTTTAGAAGTCTGAACAAAACAGTCACTGAGGTTTGTATCGATTAATCATCAATAGAAGCAGAAAATAGAATTACACTCCGCGAATATCGCAAAGTCAATTGCTATACAAATGTTCTAGCATGAATTAAGAAAATAAAAACATCGTTTCCTAACTTGCACATCAGTGTCAATATAAATATTTGCCTTATATTATGTCAAAATAGGAGGGAATGGAGAAGAGGGGGAATGTTGAATTGTTACATAATTAAATGCCAAAGGCAAAAAAGAACAGATTAAAATTCTCTTACCACTTCGTGATGATATAGCCGCTGGACGTGCTGGAAGTTTGGCAGCTGCAATCCAATTTTGTCCAGTAATTAACATAAAAAGAAGTGAAACGGTTTTCTTTTTTATTGTTCAAGGGTTAAAAAAAAAAAAAGTAGAAGAAATGACACTAAAATATGATATACAATAATGGATATTAAAAATTTGCAAAGACCAAATGCATTTGACCGAAGAGATTTTAAGTTTTTCATCTTACTTTCATTGCAGGAATCAGAAGGTATAAAGGAAGTAGAAGATGGCCAAGGGGCTTCAATGTTGTCATTAAGATCGCAAATGAAGCCAATTCCTGAAGTTCTGTCATAACTCACATCCGAAGGCAAGCTTGGCAAAAGGCAACCAGATTCTAGTGAAAACATAATCTGAACATTAGATTAAACCCAAAAAAGAATGGTAGAAAGAGATGAAAAGGAAATTTTCGTATAACAAGTCAAGTCTAAAGCACAATGCAAAGTACATGTAATAAGTTGTAACTTTTCAAAAGATTTCTTATCTGGTTGCATGTATACCACAATTGTATAATTTAAACAACATTTTGGATTTCTCCCAGAGTAAACGGTTATTGGCCTTTTGTAAACATTTACACAGGTAAAACTAAGAAGCTACCAAGACATCAGTGGTAGAATATGACTAGTTTGCTAAGATGACTTCTGCAGCCTTCACCTTTTAGAGTATAGATAATAAATTAAAATGGTCAAGGTTATCAGAGCAACCACAAGATTTCTATTTTAGTTAATCAGAAGATTCATAAATATACAAGGAAATTAGAAATCAATAAAGCATTCGGCGAGAAAGATAAAGAAATATAACGAGTGAAATTGCAAGTTAATAATTAAAAGGCTTGACCTGAAGAATGAATAACCAATTAAAATATGAAATTGATTTACTCAAAAGGGTGAATCCATTAGATGAGCATTACCTTGTGATCCAACTGGCAAATTCCATCAGTCAGATCCACCATCACAGGTTATAAATCACAAAGAGACAGGCATATCAGTACCAATTCTTTTGACAAAAACGAAACGAAATTAAAAATTGTTCATTCAGAAGCATACAACAGTACTGACCTTGAAGAGAGAAGTCCTTTAGGCTTATATGACAAAGACTGTAAACATTGTGGGAGACATTAGCTTTCTGCAACTTCATCCCAAGTGAAGCAGCACAATTTAATGCTTGTAAGTTGGTGATGAAGCTTTGCTCTTGCAAATGGGACACATAAATCTCCACAGCTTTGCAACAAGCCGTTTTATTACTTATCGTATCTCCACATTCTCTGGTAATATTTATCACGTCGGGAAAAACCAAGGGACAGGCTGAAAAGGATGATAAATAATGAAAAGATAAGAACATAATTAAGTGTCATGAAGTATTATAAATATAATATCCAATAGTCTTCCCTGCTTTGTGAGACGACAAATTTTCAAAGAAACACAAATATTTATTCTTCCATGCTCACCTTTGTTTACTCTGCAATTAGAAAGTCCTCTATAAACATCATTTGCTGAAGAAGGATTTAGTTTACTGGCCAGCCATCGGAAAACAATATTCTTACAATCATCAATCCTGGTTGAGTTCTCAGGCATACCCAACATACCTTTCGTGGCAATTTTTCTAGCAGCATCTATTATAGCATTTTGGCAAACTTGGTGACAACACTCCTTGACTGGATCAACTTTTTCACAAGCAGCCAAAAGTATTGAAGAATCAACAATTCTCTCAAATTTGTCAACGTCAATAACAGGGCAAGAAGCTTCAGTAAGATTTGCTGGATGAATCGAGCATAGCTTTTGAAGATTCATATTTGCACCTTGACCTTCTAAAATCTTCTCAAAATCTGAGAGACAGTGTCCAGCATTTATTGTATTCAAACTAAGCACCCCAGAATATTTACTATATTGTCCCATAAGAATCTCCAAGGTGGCATCAAATTGAGGACAACATACAACATTGGCCAAATATGGGGCAAAGGAAGCCCAGCAGTCAGTTGCTGTTAGGCTCACAATACTTTCAGCAGCTGAAAAATTTAATGTACAGAGTCCTGAAATATATAACAAAATAAAGTCACTTTTAGAGAATTTACTAGTGTAGGGAAGCAGTCCAACCAATTATAAGAAAGCAAGGATATACTTAAAGCAAAAGCATTTTAAATGAAATGGGATTTTTCTGGAAGCATAGGAGTACTCAGGAAGTAGCTTTTGTACATCAGAATTGGTTTGAAGTTGGTATCATCATGCAGCATGTATCGAAGGTACAATGAACATCCAAATTCTCTCCATTGTGTCTATTGCATAAATTATGAAATTACAGGTTTCTCATATAAATGCATCCAAGATAGGGGAAGCATTGCCAAAGTGATTTCACTACATTTCAGGTCCTTGTGCCACTATCTGAATCGATTATTCAAAATTACATTTGTGTCCGGCACTCCTGTGGTGACCCCAGTCATGCCATTGTACAAGCACATAAAACGGAATAATAAAAATTTTGAAATCTTTATGGTGTGCCTATTCCTTGAAGTTATGTAGCACACATTTAAAAGGTTCAGTAAGTTCAGTCTCAAGCACACTGAATCCTTGTCTCGGGGGTGGAAAGTTAAGCACACAGAGGTTGGACCTCTCTAAAAGCATGATGTTAGCAGGATGCCATCAAATCTCCTCACAATCCTTTTCAGCCCACCTGATATCCATTGCATGAAAGAACCTTTCTTTGTATGACTTCTCTTTTGTTTTGAAACCTTGTTCTCGATCAACCAAGTAATCCCCCAAGAGTCCTCGAGCCTGAAACTAAATACCAAGCCCAGAAACCTGGAAAAATTGAGGGTTCCCTCAGTCCCAAGAGAACTCGGGATGTTAGAGATTAGTCAGTCCGCCCGCTGGCCTCAGGATGAAGGAACTATTTAGTATTTATATTTATTTGACGGTCAGCCCTAACAGATGGCTATTATCAAATCCAGGATGTTCCTCTTACCAAACATACATATTACATCTCAGACAATTTTGCAGACTTGTAAAGAAAACTGGGATGAAAAGCATCAGTTCTCATAGTAACAATGAAAGAAGGGGAAGCATCATATACCTGACAATGTTGGAAGACTGCCATTTGTGAATGATGTCAATGGAGAAGGAGCCAAAAGAGGAAGAAAGGGTTGAGGTTCTAGACTTGGAGAAATATCAGGAGCAAGTGCAACTGGTATATCATTAAGTGGGATGCATTGAGATCTGTATAAACCTGTGTAGAGAACAATATAATGCATGAAAATGCATTAATATACTCGTGCTTGGGTATTGCGGACACAATTATACCTTTTGTTCCAATTATTTATGTACAATTAAAAGAAATGATTGCAAGGCTTTTCCTCATCAAGCAAAAAAGCAGGCAAAACTACAAGTGTGCCATTTCATCTTTGCAAACAGTTTTCCCTATTTTTAACTATTGGATATACACACAAATTCAACATTTTCTCGGATAGCTTATTATCAAAACATGAATTATTTAACTATAATTGCAAAAAAGTCTCAAAGTTGTTGTTACTCAGCATTGTACAGAAATGACAGAAACTCATTTCTGTACAATGCCCTCAAATTAAAGTAAATCCTTACTAGTTTCCAATAGCTTCCATAGCATACAAACAATCAAACCAGAGAGAATACGCAACAGAAAAAACCAATTTTGTTATCAGTAGAACATTAGAAACTACCAAATACCACAATTCATTTGTGAAATTTACAACGTAGTTATGTATTTATAAAAAAGTCCAGCAATATCTTTCTAAGTCATAAAATTTCAATGATGACTCAACTGATACTTGCACAAAGACACATAAAAAAAAATAATTGAAAATTTAAAAGAAAAAGCAAAAAGCCGTCAAAAGCCAAATCCATTACCTAACAAAAAAATAACCCAGAGCATAAAACCACTCACTTTACGTATATGATATGGAAATTTCAAGAATACCCAGTAAGAAAGGCTATTGAGATAAGCTATGAATACTTACACAGGAAAAATAATAATAATGTAAGCCGAAGAATGTAACCGAAAGGGATTTCTTCTTGAACTCTCATGTCTATACTCTTTTTGAAAACCAAAGAATCTGCAATAACAGATACGAAGAAGAGAAGAAAAGAATGTGAGGTTCAGTTTCACTGACAAGGTTTTCTGCTTTAACCATTGAAAGTTGAACACTTCGGCTTCAAGCGCAGGACATTTTTCACTTTGTGAAGTAAACGAGAATAAAATATTCTGTAACTAAGTTCAATGCAACATTCGGCTTTCCTTTTTTTTAATCACAACTAACTTTTTAAGAGTTCAGAGTTCCCACGAGTGAGGGAAGACAATTCCCGCCATGTCCAATGTCAGAGATGACCACGTGATAGAATTCGAGGCACGTGATGGGTTGCTTTGTTTGATTAATCTGTTCTGTTTTTCCTCTTGGGTTGATTTGATCCGTCTGATGTGGGTCATTCAATCAAGGATAACCGTGGGATATGAGTTCCAACCGAATCATTTATTGACCTGGTTCCTAAGTAAATAATTAAGGCGCCGGTCCCCATATAAAGATCACAGTTTTTAAATTTAATAATTAAATTTTCATTATTTAAGTTAAGGATCATATGAAAATCCTATTTCAATTCCGAATCCTTGATCCCATGTGATTGTAATTAGAGCTTGTGTTGATCAGTCTAATAGAGTTTGAATGGAATAGGAAATATTATTTATTTTGATTATTAAAAAAATTATCTAAATATCTTATTTTATCTTTCATTTTCATTTGTTTTAATTGGGAATTTTTTTAGTTGGATGATTTAATTAATTTGATAATTTAATATGTTATTTAAATTGAATTCGAATGTAAAAAATAGGCAATATGGGATATAATTATTAAAAAAATAAATTTAAGATTTTAAATCTATTCTTTGTATATAATATTAAAAATGGTGTTAAATAAATAAGAATATAAGATTGTATGATATATTACATGTAGGAGAGAAGAGAGGATGTATATGTGATATTTGTTAAAATTAAAAGTTTAATTTGTTAAAAAATCTATCATATGTGAAAGATTATCGACGATTATGTGAATTTAAAATACAAAGAAATTGAATAAATAATATTTAAAAATAAATATTGACCAGATGATTGATTTATTTATTTAAAATGGGATTTGATTTTAATCATCCCATTTTAAAAATATTCTCAAAATAAATTGAATTCCGTTTGAATTTTTCTCCCATTTGATTCGATTTGATTATGTTAAAAAAAAATTATTTGTTAAAAAAGTTTTTTATGCATGCGAGAAAATTATAAATCCCCATTAGAATTCAATTGAGAACATCAATAAAGAAGAATGGAATATAGGAAGGATGACTCCCCCATTGTATTCCAATTAAAGAAAATAAAAGAAACCAAATAATTTTTATTATTTAAATATTATAATATATTTTTATATGTTATGTTAAAATAAGGTTATTTAAATATTATAATATTTTTTTATTAAAATAATTTTGTTAATTAAAATTATTAACTCACAAAGAAAATAAAAAACAATATGAGTAAACCAAATTAAGAAATGAGATTATTTTAAAATTTTTAATATATATTTAATTAACTAATAAATAAACAGTGAAATGGATAAATTTGAGTGAATTTTTATAAAATTTTTCTAATTTTCACAAATCTTAAAAAAGATTTCTAAAGATACCCCAATAATAAAACTATTATTTTCACCATTTCCTTTGTGAAATATAAAAAGAAAAAAAAAAAGAAAGTATTTCACGTATTCTACAAAATATTTTTAGAGAATGACGTCCAACAAAATGAAAATAATATTGAATGGGCCTGATTTTGCAAAATTAAACTAAATGATATTTTTGAGTTAATGTTTTTACAGTTTACTAATATGTGTTAACAAACTGTTTTTTAAAATATAAAAAATATGAAATACATATGATATTAATTTTATTTATCAAATATTATGTAAATAATTAATATTTCAAATTTAGTTATTTAAATAATAAAAAAATAAAGACAAAATTTTATAATTATTTTGAATATACATATATATATAATAAAAATAGTATTTTAAAAAGATAATTAGTGTGTTTTAATTAAATTAAATTAAATTCTTTAATAACTATCTCTTAAAATAATTTTAAAAAATCTCTCTTTTATTAAATTTTATAATTTAAAATCTATAAAATAAAAGAACAAAAGAGTTATCTCGTAAAAAAATGTTTCTCATAAAAGTATTGATATAAAATAAAATACTATATGTGTTTAAAAAATTATTAAAATTAAACGTGTTATTTTTTTAATTCTAATATTATTAAATATATTAACAATTTAATAATTTTTTTTTTATTAAACAGCAGGTTGATGTCTTAAAACTTTTTTAATTTCTTGAATTTATAAAACCGTAAAATTGAATCACATAATCTTCTTTTAAATAAAAATTTTATCAATTCTTGTTTTTAAATACTATTTCCATTATCCAGTCTTTCAACTGCTTACTATCTTAAATTACATTACACCATCGTAAAATTGATTACTTTTATTATGTTAATTTTTTTAAAATTTTATTTTAATAATGATCTATTATATATAAATAGTCTAATTTAAACAGCCTAAAATTGAAGAAATATAAAAGATAAAAAAATTAAGATATTGAATACTTTTATTAGATTAACTAAAAATGAAAGTGAAAGCAAGTCCTTGTCAAATAGTCAAACATAAAAAAAAAAATGATATGTGACCATTCAATAAACAAGAATGGCACAAATATAGGGAAACCTCCACATGCAACAAAAGACTCCTCCATCAATAATCAACATTGCTTTTAAAGAAAACCATTAAATAATCCAACCTAATCTCTTCTCAATTCTCATCTCATAATGTAAAAACAAACCCCCAAAAGTTGACTGTTTCTACGCGTAAATATATTTATATGTATATGTACACATGGGTGTAACGTAATCAATTAAAATTTCAAAACAATGGTGCCCTAAATTTGAAGGACATCTCACATGCATTGAACCCACCACCCTGTGCCATCTGACTACAAAATTTTCACATCTATATTTAGACTTTTGTTCATAAAAATGATTAAACTATTCTAAATTACATCGTATCTAGCCATATGTACAATGACCTGAGTTTAATGTGCAAAGCTTGGAGTAAATTTATATCTCAAGAGGGTTCTAAATTTCTAATTATTAAATTAAATTTTATGTTGTGTATAATAATATACGTATGTTAATTAGATAAAGTTCAGGCTATATATCAATATTTGATTTGTTAAGATGAAATATTTGGTATGATTGGTATTTAGTAGAGAACAGTGAAATGATAAGGAGTATGAAGTATCTACTTTGGTGAGCTGCATATATATATAAATTAAGTTGATTCAATCCAGATTAATTGAAAAAACCAAATCATGGGCAGCTGCATATGTTAGGTTGATTATTATTAGTTTCTTCAGAAAGTGATCGACAAGAATTGTTAGAAAATTAACCGACAATATTGTGGAAAAAGTGTAGTTGTTATAAAATTTTTTGTAGCTAGCAGCTGCTCCGATTGACGCAATTAGAGGACCTTAATCTTAGATTAACCAGAATTAAAGTGACAAATAAGAGTTTAATTAAAACAAAGCCTTCTGTTTGTCAACAAGTGAAGCTAAAAGACTGAATCGATAATGAAGAATCTTTCAAGCCATCAATTGAAAAATTAAATGCCTTACTATTAATTATTATTCAATCAGACAATGGGTTATTTTATTTAATTTCGTTTATGTTGGACTTAAGTTTTTAACAAATGCTATTGTCACAGTGTAGAAGATGGCATAAAGACAAAAACGAAAAGGGTATCAAAAGCGTAATATACTGCCGTTGTGGTCTCCAGCCAGTGAAAGAATCCCACGTACTTTCCTCCATCTACCCGGCGTAACAATCGGTTCTTCATGTGCTTTCTCTACACCCTTCTCTTTATATATTGATGCTTACTTCATTCACATTATCCCTCTGGCTTTCTATCCATTTCTTTTTTCACTATTTTAAAATCTGATTTGACATGGGAAACTGCTTGACAAGTGACAAAGCTCGAGCACAGAATGAAGAACAACTAGATCCAGAGGAGGCGGAAGCAGCCAGCAGGGAAGTAGAAGAGATGAAGAGAATGAGAGAATTTGATGACGGAAAGAGGAAGAAGAAGAAGAAGATGGTGAAATTTCGGTTAACAACAGAAGAAAGTAGTAATGCTGCTGAAAGAGAAAAAGGTGGGGTTGTGAGGATTAAACTTGTAGTGACCCAAGAAGAATTGAAGCAGATTTTAAACTGTGATGAGAATGTTTTGAAGCAGTCTTCGGTGGAAAAATTGGTGACTGCTATGAAGTTGAGAGATAGGAGTTATGAAGTAAGAACAAGTGATAATGGAGACTACAATAACAGTTGGAGGCCAGTTTTGGAGAGCATTCCAGAGGATCATTGATCATGAAAGTATCATGTTATTTCGTGTAAAAGCTTGAAAAAGTGAAAAATCAATTTTGATATATTTCTTTTTCTTTTTCCTATTTCTCTGTAGATATATTTGTTTCATGATCTGGATCCTTGTTATTACTTGAGTTAAGACCCCAAGAGCAAGTTTGTTTTGATCTTGTTTGTGTTTTTTTTCACAACGTTACTCTAATTTCAACAAGAAAATCATTTTTTCATATGCCTGATAATTTGGCTACTGTAGCATTGTCTTTTTGTTTCTGAAAATGGTTAATTCGTTTAAATTATTTAATCCAAGAAACCATACAGAGAAACTAAAGCTTATAAGAGGAAAAGAGAAAGTAAGAATAATAGGTATACTGTTTATATATTATCTTCTGAAATTTGACTCATGCCAATGAGTTGGTTGTTACGAATAGAGCGACTAACTAGGAACCGTTTTTTTTTTTTTCCTTGTTAATTTTGTTACAGTATTGGAGGGTAATCAAGCAGGTTCAGTGAATTAATTATAGCTTTATCATTTTGTATATATTTGAAAGTTGAATTTTCTTGTTTTAGTAAAATCAAAATTATAGAAAAATGGAATAATAACTCTTTAAGGTAATGTAGATAAATCCAACGTCAAGAAGCAATATTGCTTTTAATTATGAGTTTCCTTGGTAACCGTTTCTATCATTGCTTTTATCAAATTTCCAAGTTTGGTGCTCCAGATAGTTGATTTAAGAATACTGTTGAATATTGATCAAAATTAATGTGGTAAACCTTGTGAGCCAAAAATAAATTAATAAAGGTAAGCGTGTGCTCGCGAACTTGGAATAATGATTCTGAAAACCACACGCAAAAGTTTCATTTAAAAATAAACCCATTTTGAAGATAAAAGGATTGATCACAATCTATTCCAGAATACATCGAGCTTAGGCGAGGTAATCAAATTGTACAAAAAGAAATAAGACTAATAAAACTATGAAACCGCAAAAATCTTGTCCCAAGGTAGATTCAGGCATCTAGGAACAAGTAATCACCAACCAGGGAAAAAGTATATTACTAATAAATAATTATTTGTTCACATATCAGTCAAACTGCAAGTGATCGAGAAAAAATGCCTCTGTCCTCGTGAAAAAGGGGTCCTTTTTTTTACATTATTTGAAACTTTATTCTGTTCTCACATGTTACAATGTAAAGTTTCCTTGGATGAAGTTCGCTGACCGGTAACGCAGCTATTTACTGCTTAGTCAGGTTACGGATAACATAGGGAAGAATTCCACCGTTGTTGAAATAAGCCAATTCAACCTGCAAACGCAATTTTGAAGTTAGCGGTAATTGCAAATTCTTGATTTGGGTAAGAAATATTTCAAATTTACCAAGAAAGAAACTAAGGAAGTGAAAATACCTCTGTGTCAAAACGGACTGTGCAGATAAAAGATTTCCCCGTGTCAGTGGTGACAGTCACATCCTGGCCAGGTCTTATTGCACTGATCTTATCTGGGAGATCGATACTATAACGTTCATGACCAGTCAATCCCAATGTGTCTGCATCCTCACCAGCCTTGAAACAGAGAGGAATGATGCCCATTCCCACCAAATTACTGCGATGAATTCGCTCAAAACTTTTGGCAATCACTGCTTTAACTCCCTGTTACATAACCAAAGTTAATTTACAAGATAAAATATGGCCAACCAACGACAACATGGTTAATTGCAGGGTTACTCAAATGGCAATTAAAGAGACTTACCAATAACATTGGACCCTTGGCAGCCCAATCTCGGGAACTTCCACTTCCATACTCAGCTCCAGCCAAGATAATTGTATCATGACCAGCAGACTTGTACCTCTAAAATAGCAAATCACTTGTACAACTTTAGAAATTAAGTACAACTTTGAAAATTAACTAAAAATGCGGTTACAAATACTGATGTCAGGCGCTTGACACTGATAAAACAAAACCAAAGGCTCCAGATCACAAAATTATATTAAGTTTTCATACAAATATTCATTCAAGAAGACCCATATTGCTGCATCTGATGCATTTTTGCAGAGCAGAGAGTTCAGTATTGCAGAAGAAGGGATGTAATGTTTTCTTATCAATAAGTCAGGAATTTGGGTCTAGCTGTTAATTGAAAGGAATTGCCAACAGATCAAGTGCATGTTTGCCACACATGGAGTCATGCAGAAAACAAATCCAAGCATAAATTGGCTAAAGCAAAAAGACTAGAAACAAAATATTGTACAGAAGAAAATATCATGCCATGATTTAGTATGAGAAACATACCGTTGCAGCATCAAACACATACAGTTTCTCCCCTGTTGGAACATGGATTGTCTTTGGGCCCACTTCCCCATTCAAGAGCTTGTTAACAAGGCGAATATTTGCAAAAGTTCCCCTAGCCATCACCTCATCATTGCCACGACGACTACCATAGGAGTTGAAGTCCTTGCGCACCACACCATGTTCTAGGAGGTACTTTGCAGCAGGACTATCTTTGTGGATGCTTCCTGCAGGAGATATGTGATCTGTAGTGATACTATCACCAAAGTTCAGCAAGCAGTAGGCATCTTTAACTCCATGGGCTCCAGGAGGATCCATAGTCATGTCCTTGAAGTAAGGAGGTTCATGTATGTAGGTTGAGTTTGGGTCCCACGAGTACAGTTTACCAGCTGGTACAGAGAGCTGATTCCACATGGGATTGCCCTTTGTGATTGCCTCATAAGTACTTCTGAACATTTCAGGCAACACACTGGATTGAACAACCTAAAAATTATGCGACCGGTGTTAAATTACTTCATGCTGGTAGTTGAAACAATAAATCACTTCAACACTTAATATGCAAGTTCAAGGAGAAATTTATAACAAGGTCCTTTGTGTTTCACTTAAGTACAATTAAATCCATATTTGATTTGTTTTTGTTAGTACATGAGACATTGCTGTGACAGAAAGAACCTAGCTGTCACAAATAAAACCTTTGGAGATCTAGCTGTATTTAAACCAAAACTTGGAACCTTCTTGTAAAATTTCCAAATTTTAGATTGCCTACCTCTGCAATTTCTTCAGTAGATGGCCAGATATCCTTGAAATAAACACTCTTACCATCCTTGCTTGTTCCTATTGGCTCCTTATCAAAATCTATGTCAACCTGGAAAACAGTTGCAGGTTATGACATTGAAATAAAGTTTTAAAAAAAATGGGTAGAATCATTATATGCATACATACACAAAGAGGACTATTGTAATTATCCCTCATGTGACTAACAACACAGTTGTAGTGAATCCTTCTGAATCTGGAACAATTATAGATACCAGGAATGATTAAACTACATACCGTGCCAGCAAGGGCATATGCCACAACCAAAGGAGGTGAAGCAAGGTAATTAGCTCTTGTCAAGGCATGAACACGACCCTCAAAATTCCTGTTCCCAGAAAGCACAGCGGCTGCTACAATGTCTGCATAAAAGACAAGAATTAACTTCGATGGACAAGTTCAAAATAAACATGGAAAAGATAAAAGTGAAACATGAAATCATAAAAGAAGCTTACGTAAGAATTGTATAAGCTAAAGCTGTAATTGTATATTATGAAATATGTATCCTTATTTATTGAAATTTACAATTACAAATTTCTTCAGTACCATTTTCTGAAATAGCAGAAGCAACAGATTCATCCAGATCTCCAGAATTTCCAATGCAGGTTGTGCATCCATATCCAACAATGTTGAATCCTTGCTCATTCAAATATTTTTGCAGTCCACTAAACCAAAGGAAACAAGTTTATAACTTTCTTTTTCGTAATCATACATAGAAATCAAGCAATAACATTATCTTCAATTTCACCATTTCATGAAATACCTCCTGAGTAGATATTTAGTAACAACTCCTGAGCCTGGAGCAAGACTTGTCTTAACCCATGGCTTGACCTGACGAACAGTAAATGATGCAATCATTAAAAGTGTAAAGTACATCCTTATGGATGAAGGTTGAAAAAAGCTGGATGTGTAGTGAGAAGATTTATTTGTAGAGTTTCCAAGTCTAATATACATAATACATCTAACCACACTTACCTGTAGACCAAGTTCACAAGCCTTCTTTGCAACAAGACCAGCACCAAGCATAACACTGGGGTTTGACGTATTGGTGCAACTTGTGATTGCAGCAATCACGACACTACCGTGTTTGATCTCTGCAGGTTTTCCGTGGAATGAAAACTTTGCCACTTTGTCCTGTACCTCTTTAGGTACAGCAAAGCCCTGCAACATATGAAGATATTTAGGAAGAAACCTAGATGATCAGGGCTCTCTCCACTCTGCTTTTTGACAAGAAATCTACAATATGTTTCTTAAAATATGTCATGCCTATAAAAAGGTAACATAAACCAGGGTCACGCTTTATCCACATTTTTCTAAGTTAAGAACTCATATTTTATTTCCAGTGGCATGAGGGGAAAAAAAAAAGCACATTGCCATGCATGCATGCACAGACGGAAGGGTGGAGGTGGAGAGAGCCTCTTGAAAAGTCATAATGTAGGTATCCGGTTCATGACAGGCTTGCAGCATTGCTAGTGTGTACCACCGTTGATTCCACATAGAGCAAAAGACCATGGATTAGCAATTGATAATATCGGTGATGATAAACATAGTCAACAGCTATAAGCATCCAATAACAGTGGAGTTCACAGAAATAATAGTCAGCAACAAGTAGTGTTAATGCTGGTCAATGTTACAAGTCCCTATAAATGTGCCAGTCCTGTTTCTGGTGCTTGATGTGGGGCAAACACCATCATGAAGATGTTAAAACCAGTAGAAGGTAAAATTAATATGTTCAATTGAAGCCAAATTATCAGAGAATAATTTGAACTAGATTATATTAAACCAAAACAGGATATATATTAATTGGGCTGTAACTAGACCAGTAACTTTCATGGACTGAGATTTACCTTGAACCCAACTTTATTGCCAAGACATGAATTCCAATCTGCCTTCATTTCCTTCAAAGGAACCCGATCATGAGGTCTGCAAACAATGGAAGTTAAATCTTATAGAGCATGATCACATTTGCATCGATGGAATCAATTACTAAAAATCTGTATGATGCACAAAGCACTCACCTCTTCGGTCCCGAAATACAAGGCTCAACATCAGCAAGATTCAGTTCTAGGTATGATGA
The DNA here is from genome assembly GCA_035590515.1 of Trichilia minutiflora. Taxonomy (NCBI): domain Eukaryota; kingdom Viridiplantae; phylum Streptophyta; class Magnoliopsida; order Sapindales; family Meliaceae; genus Trichilia; species Trichilia minutiflora. Next base: position 2,310,699 of record JAVXUL010000001.1, on the reverse strand, counting down.
GTACACCCTTTCTTGTTGGGGCTGAAAGTTTTTAGTAAGGTGAAAGTCAATAAAAAAAATTTATACTCATGCTGACAGACAAAATAAAACAAAAGAAGAGAAGAGGTGAAAGGAGGGAAGAAAGGGGAGGTCTTACCTCGTTATAGTCAACAAACATTTTATTTGCCCGGAGATAACCTTCTATCATTGACACCTAAATTTAAGGAAGAAGTCATCTACTGCTTTTAAGTCTATAATTACAGTCACTGCAGACGAAAAATTGATATACTCACTGTCCCATCACTCCTTCCAGTCAATTTGAGATATTGTAAAGTAACATGATCCACAGGGAAGAATCCCATAGTTGCTCCATACTCGGGAGACATATTAGCAATGGTCGCTCTATCAGCAAGTGAAAGTTCACCCATGCCATCCCCTATAAGAGAACACATAAACTTATTGCAACTTACAATAAATTTGACCACCACTCCATGGAATAAACTTACCATAGAACTCAACAAATTTGCCAACAACACCATGTTTCCTCAGCATTTGTGTCACAGTTAGAACAAGGTCAGTAGCTGTGACCCCATTGCGTAATTTTCCAGACAGCTTGAACCCAACAACGCCTGGCAACACCATGCTCATAGGCTGTGACATTGAAGAATATGACGTTAGAACTACTAAAGAACAACTAAATGACGCCACAAATGCATTCACATCAGTTCACATGTCTACTACATATCCAAAACGGTGACATTAGACCACTTAGGCACACATCAGTATCCTGCTATACAAGAAAAAAGATCTGCTTAATCTAATTTAACTTTAACTCCATCTTAGGCTTTAGAATGAAACATGTATTCAAAGGTAGTTTAAAACTTGCACAATTGTGTAGCATGGACAACACAAATTGTCCAAATCCAATAACAGAAACAATTACCTGGCCAAGCATTGCAGCCTCTGCTTCTATACCTCCAACACCCCAGCCAGCAACTCCTAACCCATCAATCATGGTTGTATGAGAATCAGTACCAACCACACTGTCAGGGTATAGTACACCATCAGTATTGAAAACAACCCGTCCAAGATATTCAAGATTGACCTGAAATTATTCCATGTCAGCTCATTTCCTGCCAACTCAATAAACGAAACATCTACAAGAATATTCAAATTTCAAAGTAACCTCAAATAAAGGTCTAGTATATTGACCAACAAAAATAGATAATTCTTTCAATTATCAAGAACAAAGGATGCAAAGGAACATAGGCGATGGAAGGGAACTATCTACATGTCATAGTAAAATAATATCAATACAGCACTCATGCAATAAGGCAAATCTCCAATCATAGATTACATTTACAACCGACCTTACCTGATGTACAATACCGGAACCAGGAGGTACAACAAGCATGTTATGGAAAGCATTTGACCCCCATTTAAGGAAAGCAAATCTCTCCTTGTTCCTCTGAAATTCAAGCTCCATATTTGCCTGAACTGCATTTTCTGATCTCGTTACGTCAACTTGAACTGAATGATCAATGACCAGATCAACAGGAACCTGCATGGACCGAATTTTTTTTGTTAGCACATACAAAGAAGCAAATAAAAGATGGTGGGTTAAAAAAATCCAGGCACAAAGGGTGAACAGTTTAACATTAAAATTTGAAAAAACAATGAAAAATAGATTAAAATATTTTAGCTCGGTCCACTATATCACTATTTTTTCCAAAGATACCACAAGATTCTCTAATATTATTGATCTAGCCATATTATTATTACCTCCACAAGAAGAAAAAACTAGAAACCCTATAACTGATAAGATATTACAAATTGAAACTTCAAAACACATTTATTAGAATGTAAGTAATATTATCCAATACATTCAATCAAGGGAAATATGCATCTGCATATAATTGAGCCAAAATCCGAATTTTTAACATGTTATAATGAGAATTGCATCATTAATGAGCAGAAGTTAAATGATCAATTTAACTAACTTCATTATACTGAATGCACAAGCAAATGATTAAAGAGACGCCCTACCAGAGGATTGATCTTGTTGGAATCACTGCCAAGCTTGTTCATGGCATCACGCATACAAGCGAGGTCAACCACAGCTGGAACTCCAGTAAAATCCTGCCAAGAGAAAATAAGGTTTAAAGATGATGAAAATTTCAGCACAATCACTCTGTAAACTGGATTTGCAATGTACCTGCAACAGAACACGAGCAGGCTTGAAGGGAATTTCAACTTGCTTTGGAGCTGTATTTTCCCAGTCAATAATTTTCTCAACATCTTCCTTTTTAACTTGAAAGTTGTCACAATTACGAATAGCAGATTCAAGCAGGATTCTGATGGAGTATGGTAACTTATCTATCAGGAATTCATGGAAACAAGAAATACATAGCATTAGCATAAACTTGACAGAAAAAGGAATGGCAATTGAATTATTACCCTGAAGTTTGAAAGTCCAGGCTAAGATATATTAGATATAACATAATTTTACGGTGTAATACGACCACAACAAAATATATATAAATTTCCAATAGCAAGTGGCAGAGAAATACCAATCCTTGGGTCATTAAGGGCGGGAAGGCTATAGAACTTTCCAAACTCGCCACCCCCTGGTTTTGGAAGAGTGGTCAAGATCTCCCTGAATGGATGCTCAGCAGCTGAAACCACACACAGGAACAATCACAGGATACGTCAATACAAATATACAATATCTTTCAGGCTCAGAAAGTGACAAACATACAAGGAAACAAAATTTTCAATTTCCATATATAAAATAACTCAGAGATCATTAGTAGTGTATTCAAGAATGGTTTTCGTGTCAGCAAAAGCATTTATCAAATGGTTGAATGAGCTTATCTGTCTAGTTTCCCGAGTTCATCTTAAATAAATAAACGTTCTTTTTTTTAATATCAAAAAGGCATTTCAAACATGATGATAGAACATATCTTACACAATTACCAAAAGATGAGGTGGGTGCCATTGTCAAACATCATATATTCATGATACTGGCACAAAATGGCAATTTCTTAATAAAATCCGCCTAGATCCAGAAACACAAACAAAAAACATGAATAACTATGGTATACAGTAATGCGTTAATTAAAGGATAAATACAGTAAAGTTTAAATCTCACATTTGCGGTTGATGGCGGCCCGAGGAAGCGAAAGTGTTGACTAACACAATTATAGCTATATAGAAAATATTTCGTATTAAATCTATTTTTTTTTTCAACGTAAGTAGTTTCTGATTTACTTCATTTTAATTAAGCTAATCGAGATTGCTCAAACAAACAACTCCATAAACATGGGAAGTGAAGCACAGTACCCATAGTCGCGAAGGTGCGTTCAAGCCGTTCGATGGCGGGAGCAACGGCTCTGATCTGGGCGCGAAGACTAATCGGGGAGCGCCAATCAACACGATGACTCCACCGAGGGAAAGAGCAACGGAAGGATCGAGCGGCGGCGGATGAGAAGCTGAGAGATCGCTGAGATATAAAGGAAGAAGCAGAAGGAGAAGCTTTTGGAGGCGAAGATAAGGATTTGAACGACGAGAGAGAGGAAATAAATCTTGACCTAGAGGCTCTGAGAAGTGACGAAGCTGAGGTGGAGGCCGTTATATACATGACGATAGTGCATATAACGATCACGCATTCACATAGAATGAAAAAGTTAAAGGATTCGTACAGAGTCGAGGAATGGGAGATATGAATAATTTCTTTCAATTCATGCCGTCTTCTGAATCTTTTCTATTATGTTAAGATGACAGAAATAGAGGGAGACGAGAGAGAGGCGTGTGGTACGCAAATGAAGCCTAGGGCTGCGTGCCAATTCTAGAAGTATTGAACTGGTTCAAAACTCAGCTGGTTGAAAACTTGAAATGTCTATGCGATGTGTTACTCTATGATGAGGTGTAAATTCAAGATTAATCACTTTGCTTGACTGAATTTATGAGTTAAACTGAAATTTCTATTAAGCCTTAATTCAGATGATTTGATCTAGTGATGAAAAACGTGAAGAATCTGACGGTCTGAATGTCCCGATGGGATGGTATACATAATACGAGAGGACCGCACTGAATAAAAAGCCTTGATGCAAAAGAATTATATATGGAAATTTCGTAAGTGGCATCCAAATATTCCCTCCATTACGTTCAATTGTCGATGTTTTGTTACACGCGTTGTAAAGGTCCGTAGTCTGCATTCTGCAATACTACTGGCCCACTTTCAAAATTATCGGAGAGTTCACTCTGGTCCATTCAATAACATATTTGCATTTTGGGTAAAGTATTTATGGGACTAGAACTAGATATTACCTATTGGAAAGGACAGTGGGGACCGTAGGGTAGGAAATTATAGGCACCCCGTTGAGGTCATATTCAAAGAGGCAGATTAGAGTCAAATCAACGGTTACGATTCGCCATAAAAAGAGGGAGGAGCTGGATCGCCTAATCGAGGAATTCGTGAAAAATCTGCTTTTGATTTGGTTTTGTGGGGGCCCTGTAGAGGTTGACGATTCTAAGGCTTTTGGTTTTGGACTTTCTTTCGTTGAGTTTGAATAGTAAGAGAGGAGATGGGCAATTAAAATTTTTCATCTCGCAAAAAAGTTCGATACCACCTTTGGTTGAGAAGTTTCGAGGTTGTATGTAATGTAGGATGTCATTAATTTTTCTTTCTTTCTTTTTTTTTTAAAGAAGGATGTGTTTTTATTTTTAAGACGAATGAACATATAACACAATATACAAGTAAAACAATAAATTTTTGAATGGATTCAAATCAACATCATGTTTTTCACGAGAACTAATTTATCTCAATTCAATTCAATTCATGTTACTCTCTCTAACTTTTAGAAAGTAGATTTATAGCTAAAGAACAATCGACTGCTAACTTAGCCTATCAAATTCGATCCTTTTTTTTTTTCATTTGGTTTGATTTTGAAGACTTGAATATTTTCTGGCTAATACGAACTTTATAAAATCCAAATCGAATCCGCCCATGTCCAGATACACGTGGCCCAAACTTTAAAATGCACAAAGAGCACACAATTTAACCTCATTGGCCCTGTTTCTCGACAAGTTCTATTACGAAAACTAGGGTGGCACTGGCATGGAGAATAAAATCAATTTCCATTTTAATCTCTTTGGTTCCAAAAATAAAAAAAAAATAAAAATAAACAAACAAATTTCGTAAGATAAGATGAAGGATATAATAACATATAATAACATATGAAGGATAGAACATATAATAAATTGCTTGTTGTTTGATATCCAAACAGATTTAATTGTTTGTTTTTCCCCAACTTCTAATTTATCTCTTAATGGGTAAAAGTCAAAAATCTTAATTTTTATCTAAATAAGAAAATATTTGAATGAATAAAATAAATTATGTCACAAAATGAAGGATATAACATATAATAATATTTATCTGATCATATTTTCTTTTTTGACTTTTAAATTTTTTATTTTTTTTGTTTCTTTATGCTTTAATATTTTAGGTAATATAAATATAGGTAAGTCTATTTATGTATCTATTTATCTATATATGCATTCTATTTAATAATGATTTTTACTTTGATTGTTTAGTTTAATTATATATTTGTTTTATGTTTTATTTAATTCGTTGTGTTGACATGCTTTTACAATATTTTAAGATTATAATTTTTTAATTTAATTTAAATTCAGAGTTTTGATTGAATTTACAAAATAGTTATATAGAAAATTTGGGTTAACATTTATAATTATACAAATATCTTTTTGTTGTACCATTATAACAACTTATAAGTACTTAGAAATTTTTTTAATTTTTCTTAATTTGTTAATTAATTTATATTTATTAAATATGTATTTTGTACAAAGATATATATGTAAGACCTTTAACCTTCCACTATCAATGATATTATTAATTTTGATCTTAAAAATTTTAAAATTTTAAAATAAACAATGAAGTTAATTTCTGTACTTATATTAAATGATTAATTATAAATTATCATTATTATATAAAAAATCTTTTATTAATAGGATATAAATATCAAAAGAACGTCAATTTTAATATACATATATATTAATATTATATTCGACCTCCTAGATTCAATTCATATCCAATTAATTGACTCTCTATCATAATATCATATACCTAAAGTATCTTACCCCCTAACCATCTTATCATATAAAATCCAAATCAAAAGATATTTATTTTAATTTCTTACGCATATACAACTTCGAATATAAAATATAATGACAAAAACATACAATAAATCAAAACATCTATCCCTCTTAGTCTATTGGATTTATGATCATTTTTTAGTTGTTAGATTTTAATTGATTCTTATTCTTTGACTGTTGAATTATAATTGATCCTTATCCATTGGCTATTAGATCATCTAAATTAATACTAATATTGATGTTTGGGTATTTTCACTAAAGTCCAAGCTCATCATAAATATAACTCTCCTTATGAATCCTTGAATACGGTGACGTTCCAAAACCTTTTTCTACAGTACCGAAAGTAATAGTATTATGTCGGGTGAACCATCTGAGACTACTAATTCAAGAATTTGTCTTGGATTACTTACAGTAAATATGTGATTGGAGGTACTTCTCGGTACCAAATATCCAAGACTTCATCTCAGGGTATTATATCAAGTAGCTACTGTATATGGTGTCGCCGATAACCTGTTGCATCTTCAAAAAGGAACATCAAGACTCGGAGCCTCGGGGGTACACGTGGCATTGTACAACACCAATGACAGTCACACTCCATGATTCCCGCGATAAACTTTTAGGGTACGCCAATCAGGTAATGATAACAGGTACGAAATTTCATGATTCTAATATAACTAAATTCAGGAATAAAGACTGGTACGTACTATCTTTTTGAGAGAGAATATTCATTCACACACCTGACATACTTATACACACACAAAGAGAATGATATGATTTTCATTCGAACTTCTCTAATTTTTCATTGTTCTCTTCACTCTCTCACACAAGCAAAACCCTCACTAACTTAAATATCAGAGGTTTTTCATCAAAAAATAGACTTTACCCCTGAGATTTCAGTGTTTAACAGTTCACAGAACCAGAGATCAAGAAAGAAGACAAGCTAGTGCTGGACGTTGAAGATAGTTATAACTTCTTATATCAATATTTGGCGCCGTCTGTGGGGAACTTGAACCAAAAGCTATAAAATAAACAATTTTATTGAAGATGACGAACACCAGGGGATACTCAATAAGAAGACACCTAATAGAACAAAGGAATATAGAAGAAGACTCCATTGATGCTAATATTGTAGCAAATAGAGCTCACAATACCCTATATGAGATCCCGGAGCATGAGAGCTCCAAATCTAACGCTGGTGAAGCTCTTGCTCGTAGATCATGTCATGTAAAAAAAATTGATGAGATGACCCGTTTGCTACAACTATAACAGGACAGTGAACAACGGCATGTAGAAAAGGACCAGCAAAATTAAATACTAATCAAAGAAATGACGGAGATGAAGAAGATGATGCAAATAAGCATGGTGGGTACAAAAGTACCAGATAAAATTGTAGAGAGTAACTCCCCGACCAGAAGTCATGGCAAAGAATGATGAAAAGGTAAGAAGAAAGGCCCCAACCAAAAGATATACAGCCACAGAGAAGGAAAAGAACAAGGCTATTGATGAGCCTCACTCGAAGAAGATGGAAGGTAAAGATGAAAATATGCCTTTTCATATCAATAAGAGGCATTATCATGGATCTACACATGTGTTCCAGGGTTCAAAAGTAGCTCATTAGAAGCAAAGTGAAACTAGCTTACCCCCTGATGATATGAGGGTGATCTTGGAACAGAGGCGAAGGAAGGAACATGAAGCTTTCAAGCACAGATATTCATGTTAGGAGGAAGATTAAGGGACTGTCACTAAGGAGAAAGATGTTGAGGCCTTGGTGAGAAAGCTAATGGAAGAAATAAACAGTGAGAAGGTGCGCCTCTAAGGTAAGCCTGCTGAATCTATCCAATAAACGGAACCATACTCGAAGTCACCCTCCGTCCCTAAACTTTTAGACCAAACTTTGCCTCGAAAGTTTAAGATATCATAAATTACCCTGTTCTTCAGAAAGACGGATCCATCATTACACATGGATTTCTTCCATGAAATGATGCTTGTTCAGAGCCTGAGCGAAGACCAGATGTGCCACTTAGTCCTACTAACTCTAGAGACCATGCAAGAAAATGGTTTGTAGGTTTGACTCTGAGAAGCATCCGAGACTTTGGATAGCTGTATGATGTATTTACCATTGAGTTCAAGGCTTTTTTTAGTACCAAGACTCTAAGTTCCTTGTTGTTGCTTAAACAAAGAAATGATGAAAGTCTTAGGAGTTTTGATAAGAGGTATCACGAGGAAGTGCTCGAGTTGGTGCCTTTCATCATCCTTTGGTATTAGAAGAATTGAGACAGGGGCTGAGGATAGACGGGGCTTGGTACTCTATATATAAGTGCTCTGTAAATACATATGAAGCTGCTCGGAGGAAATTACTTGATGAGATTGAAGTTGAGAATCAAGTAATGTTGAAAATAAAAGAGGAGAAGCCAGTGGGTGTTCCTCCGAGAGATAATAATCAGTTTAAGAAGTCCGACAATAAGAGATGGAAGAATGACAAGAGAAAGTTCTCTAAAGTAAGTCGTGAGAGAGATTGAGCCCCAGAGTATTACCAAAATGACAGACACAGGGAGGAGCCTTATGCAAGGGAAAGAAGATTGCCTCGGAGAGATGATCCGAGGTGAGTGGCTCAGCTGAAAGAGAAGAGGAAGTTTACTCCTTTGAATGCGCCCCTTTCTCAGATTCTAAATGAGGTAAAAAGGCGTAGAACCCTTTTGTTAGATTCCCGTCTGACCAAAGCCAAGCCAACAGAGGATACGAGGAACATATTCTGTGAGTTTCATCAAGATATGAGACATTTAATAGATGACTATTATGATTTACAAAATCAGATTGAGGTTTTGGTCAGAAATAATTATCTGACCAAGTTCGTGGCTCAGAATGATAAAAGAGTCCAAAATTCAAGGCAGACCCAAAGGCACGATGATACAATGATAATTACGAGAGGCCCTACATTGGCTAAAAATTCAAACAAGTCTCGAAAGAATTATTCTCGGTACTTTTTATCGAGCATAAATATTAAGCTACACGTGATGAATGTACGTGCAAACAAAATACCAAAAGTGGCCTCGGTTCTAATACTGCTCACGAATAAGGATGAATGTAGAGCTCATTATCCACACGATAATACTCTAGTTGTTACACTAAAAGTGAAAACTTCTTATGTTGATACAGGAAGTTTCACCGACATCATTTTTAAAGAGATCTCAGATTTCTTGGGTATTGAGGATCTAAGATTAAGACCTATCGAGACTGCTCTACATGGATTCGGGGAGTCATTGTATATCCTCTGGGAATAGTGTAATTACCAGTGATAATGGGTGACAAGTCATACCAAAAGACCACTATGATAGAAATCCAGGTCGTGGATCTCAAGATACCATATTTTATGATATTGGGGAGATCATTTCTCCAGTCTATAAAAGCAATGGAAAGTGTTCACTACCTGAAGTTGAAATTAGAGCAAGAGATGGAATTGGGATTGTAAGAGGAAATCAGAGAGAGACTCAATCCTGCTTTGCCACTTTTTTAAGAAATTCCTACTACATTCATAAGCGCCTAATAGAGAAAACAGCTGTGGAACATGTAGAAGATGATCGACAGGAAGAGGTGTTAGAAGATGTGGATGAGAAGATGAACCAATTTCAGAAGTCATCATCCTCTGAGCCAATTAAAGAAATGGTGTTAGTGGTTATGGATGACAAATAGCCCGAGAGAACTGTGAGGATCGAGTATAGCTTGACACCCGAGTATAAAACATCATTGGTTGAAGTGTTAAGACGAAATACTGATGTATTTGCCTGGTCTTACGACGATATGTCAAGGATCAGTGCTCGGGATATCTCTCATCAATTGGCTGTGAATCCAAATTTTAAACCTGTGGCCTAGAAGAGACGAACATATAATGTTAAAAGGAGGGAAGCTATCAAAATAGAAGTTGACAAGCTTCTAAAAACGGGGTTTATCCGAGAAGTCCAGTACCCTAAATGAATTGCCAATGTGGTGATGGTGAAGAAGACTAACGGGAAATGGAGAATGTGTGTAGACTTCATTGATCTAAATAAAGCATGCACCAAAGATAGTTTTCCTATGTCAAAGATTGATCAGTTGGTGGATGTTATGGCAGGTCATGAACTTCTTAGTTTTATAGATGCTTTCTCGGGGTATAATCAGATTAAAATGCATGAATCTAATCAGGACAAGATAGCATTTGTCACTGACCAGGGGCTATATTGTTACACAGTTATGCCTTTCAGATTAAAGAATGCCATGACGACATTTCAGAGGCTAGTCAACAAGGTTTTTAAACCTTTGATCGGGTCAACCGTAGAAGTATATGTAGATGACATGATCACAAAATCTGTAAAAGCTTCAGACCATGCCAGACATTTGGAAGAAACCTTCTCTTACTTGAGGAGGTACAACATGAGATTAAATCTCGAGAAATGTTCATTTAGAGTTAGAGCTGAAAAATTTCTCGGGTACATGGTCAATGAACGTGGGATTGAGGCTAAACCGTAAATTATCAAAGTCATCCTAGATTTAAAGCCCTCGACTACAATAAAAGAATATAGAGTCTGACAGGAAGATTGACAACCCTGAGCAAATTTGTTTCAAAAGCCACCGACCAGTGTTTTCCTTTCTTTCATATGATGAGAAAAGGAAAGAAATTGGAGTGGAATGAGAGCTGTGATAGAAGTTTTCGAGAGCTCAAAGAGTATTTGGCTCATATTCCCTACCTGGTTAGCCCTAAAAAGGGAGACATTTTGCAGTTGTATTTGGCAGTCAGCGAACACTCTATAAGCTCTGTTCTCGTGAAAGAAGATGGTGAAAGGGTACAAATGCCTATTTATTACACGAACAAATCTTTACAGGATGCCGAGACAAGATATACTCCAGCAGAAAAGTTTACTCTCTCACTTATCACTGCTGCCAGAAAATTACGCTCTTATTTTCAAGTGTATCACATAATTATGACGACAGATCAACCCCTGAGATAAATTATTCACAAATCAGATTTGTCAAGAAGATTAGTAAAGTGGTCTGTTGAACTCAGTGAGTATGACATAGTTACCAGTCTTGAAAAGCTATTAAGGGACAAACTCTAGCAAAATTTATGGTAGAACTAACGGTCTCAGAACAGTTGACAATATTATAGGTCTCGGATACTAACAACACCCGAGACGAGAATAATACCTCTGACCCAATGGTCTCAAAGGGTATTTGGCAATTGTATGTAGACGGAGCATCGAACCTTCAGGGAGGTGGAGTAGGAATAATTATAAAGAGACTTGATAGAGAAGAGGTCATGTACTCTCTGTAGTTTGATTTCAAAGTAACCAATAATGAAGTAGAATATAAAGCACTGATCAATGGAATCAAATTAGCTCAAATTTTAGGAGCTCTGAATTTAATCATAAATAGTTATTCACAGTTAATTGTCAAACAAATTAACGAGCAATTTCAGGCTCAGGAGGATAACATACAGGCTTATTTGACCCTAGTAAAAAAGCTAATAAGGACATTCCAAAATGTAACAGTGAAGCAACTCTCTTGGACAAAAAACTCCAGAACCGATTTCTTGATAAAATTGGCTTTGGTGTTCAAAGAAAAAGCTCTAACTTCGATACTAATTGAAATCCTAACACAGCGGAGTGTAGATCTGAAAGAAAATTTTGTTGCTACCATGAAGAAAATTCCTAACCCGATGTGGATGTAAGAACTGAAGTCTTTCATTCAGTCTGGAGACCTAACAGCCAACAAGAAGGAAGCGAGGAAGATAAAAAACAAATCAGTCAGGTACGTTGTTATTAATAATGCACTCTATAAAGGTGGTTTTAGCTTGCCGTATTTGAAATGTCTAAGACTAGATGAGGCTGATAAAATTCTCAAAGAAATCCATAATAGAACCTGTGAAAGTTATGAAGGGGCTCGTTCTTTGATGTACAAAATTATTCAGCAAGGATATTATTAGCCAACAATCTCGCAGGATGCTCCCGGTTGGTTAAATCTTACCATGAATGTCAGATCCATGGAGATATTTTGAGATAGCCTCTGGAAAAGCTCACCTGCCTTTCAAGTTTTTAGCCTTTCTCTCAGTGAGGTTTAGATCTAATTGGACCACTGCTGGTCTTCTGAGCTAACACCAAGTATACGATTGTGGTGATAGATTATTTCACAAAGTAGGTTGAAGCAGAGCCATTCTCTGGTATAATAGAAAAGAAGATAACGGCCTTCATCAAGCAGAATGTGATATACTGCTTCGGAGTCCCACAAGTTTTAATAGTTAAAAATGGAAAGAAATTTGACAACGTCAAATTCAGAGAATTCTGCTCGAATTTCCGCATTGACCTGAGGTTTGCTATCTCAGCTCATCCTCAAGCTAATGGACAGGTGAAAGTTGCCAACAAAATGGTCAAAAGGGCACTAAAGAAGAAGCTCAGAGAATATATGGGAGCTTGAATTGACAAGTTACTTGAAATACTCTGGGCCTATAAAATCACTCCCAGAATAGCAACTGAAGAATCCCTATTTTTGTTATCTTTCGGATGTGAAGCCATGATTTCGATCGAGATTGATATCCCGACTTTTCGAATTCAATGATATGATGAATAAAAGAATGAGGCTAGCCAAAAAGTAAACTTGGATCTATTAGAAGAAAAAAGAGACGAGGCTGCAATACGAGTAATAGTTCATCAATAAAAGGTGACCAGCTATTGTAATCAGAAAATCAGACGTAGAACTTTTTAGTTAGGGGATTTAGTCTTCCGATGAGTAACTCTCAATATCAAACTTCCAAGTGAAAGGGTATTTGAAGCCAATTAGGAAGGATCATACAAAGTTGTTCAGATACTCAGACCGGGAGTTTATAAACTAGAGACCCCGAATGACATTCTAGTTAGAAAATCTTGGAACGCTGACAGATTGAAGCTATATTATCCTTAATTCGATCCTTTTTGACCAAACCCCCCGAGCCAACATCTAGCATCATAAATACTTTCTCCATGAAGAATTTTAACTATGTCTCTCTCTCTAGTACTCTCATTAGATCTAATTCTTATGTCAAGGTTGGTCGAATCTTTCAGTTGAAGACCTTATACCAATGAGACTACGTCGTCTTCATACTAAGTATATGTGCAGCTTATAGAACCACGTCGTTCCGAGGCCAAACCAGCTGTTAGGACCGCGTCATCCCCCAGAAGATCTTATGCCAACGAGACCACGTCATCTCCATACTAAAGGTATATACAGTTTATGGAACCACATCGTTCTAAAACCATATGGACTACGTCGTTCGAAGCTAGTTATTGGGACCACATCGTTCCTCAGAAGACTTTATGCCAATGAGACCACGTCGTCTCTATGCTACGGATATATGCAACTCATAAAACCACGTCATTTCGAGACCATATAGACCACGTCGTCCGAGGCCAGCTGCTGGGATCACGTCGTCTCTCAAAAGACCTTATGCTAACGAGACCACGTTGTCTCCATGCTAAGGATATAAGCAACTTATGGAACCACGTCGTTCCAAGACCATATGGACCACTTCATCCGATGTCAGCTGCTAGGATCACATCGTCTCCTAGACGATCTTATGACAACAAGGCCACGTTGTCTTCATGCTAAGGATGTATACAGCTTAAGGAAACATGTTGTTCCGAGGCCATTTGGACTATCAAGTCCAAAGCCGGTTATTGGGATCACGTCATCCTCGATCTCAATAATATTAATAGGATTGCGTCATCCAAGATCTGAGACCATGTGTCATAAACGGTTTGTTCTACATTCTGTTATGGATCATTAATTGGATAGACCTGTTAATCTTATCTGTTATACATACAATTTATGTTAATGATTAATGAGACCAATAGTTTTGATAAAATATTCCTGTCTTTATATGATGTGCTTGTTTTTTATCTCAATCTTTGGTGCATACCATCCGACTTGATACTATCACTTGATTGAAGTAACTCATGAATACTTAGCCATGGTTAGCCTTTGTGTCATGTATTTATATTGAGCTGACCCTATAGTTGATGAAAATTTTTCTAAGTTATTTGCTCGGCTAAGTGCTTTATTTAAAGTGAATTTTTATCATTTATTCTGTTCAAAGTTTATACAAGTAATCGGCATTTGTCAAACTTAAAGTTATATGTATGAATGACTTTTGTTACTTGATCAGTTTGAAGTTTTTCTAAATACGAACATATATTATTTCAAGAAAAGAATTTCTGTGTAAGTGAAGATCCAATTCAAAGGAATAATATTCTGTTAAAACATTCAGTTTATACAAACCAATGGTATATCAATACTATAAATTATCCGAGCCTAATTCTCTTTATTTGTAAACTCTGGATTCTCGGGAGATTTAGGCTTCGGATCCTTCAAGGGGTCTACAGGCTGATCGACTGAAGGTGACTCTATGGCTGAAAGAGGATCGGTGTGCGTAGTCTCGACCACAGTATCCAAGGTGGGAACTTCTTTATTTGTCTCCAGATTAGAGACTTCAAAAGCTGGCATCTCCCGCCCTAATGCCTCATACAATCACCCGAGGTCAAGATGAGGGTATTTCTCCTTAAATATTTGGCAAGTCAGATCTATAGCCTGATCTATGTTGATCTCACCTTCGACCTCGAAGGCTTTCATTGCCTTCTTGATCCTTTGAGGCTCCCCTGCTGATTGTTTCCTTAGTATTTCTATTTCTAATTGTTGAAGTGCTACCCAAGACTTCAGGTTGGCATTTTCAACACTTAGTTCGGTATACACGAAATCCAAGGACGCAATTCAGAGATCTAATTCTTCTTTTTCTTTCTCTTACGCCGACTCCTTGGCCTCCCATTGGGTTCTTTTAAGGACCAGAGCAGCCTTTGCCTTCTCCAATGATTCCGTATTGAAGGTATTTTCCTTTTCGAGTTTCTTTATTTTTCTCGTCTCATCCTTTTGAGCCTCCCACTACTGTTTTATTTGATAAACAGCCTACAAATCAAGCAAATTGTCAGTAAATTATAAAAGGATAGTTCTTAAAAATTGAGCATTAAACTTACACGGAGACCTCATCTGTACATAAACTCCATTGCATCGGAATCGCCCAAAGAGTCCAGTCTTTGGGTAACACTGGGTGCAAGATGCTTCCTAGAATCATTGATGAGGTCTAAAAGATCGAAAAAATGCTTTTGTTTTCCCTTATGGATGTCATCTATCCTCTGTTCGGGTATTTCTGCCACCCTAAATAAGTTCTCAGAGGGTAGTTTCAGAGGATCAGACCCATCGATCTTCATTTTCTTCTGCCCTTGTTCGATCGGAGGGTTTTTTCTCGTCCTTTTTTGCCCTTTTTTGAATGAGGGATTTTCTCTCATCACCCTCTTTTCCTTGTCCTAAACAATAATAGGGGCAAAATCCGTTCCCGATTCTCCTTAGTTTCTTCTTCTCACAAGGTCATCCTCTCTACTAGGTTGCTGCTTTTAAGGGGGTGCCTTTTTAAAAGAATCTGTTTGCTTTTTGCGTGCAAGTTTGCTCAGAGAGGACAGTGCGGATGGTTTTCCTAACATTGCAATTCCTACAAAAATAACAAACAGAAGAGTTAGTCACATTTACGATAACAACAAACATCACAAAATTATATATTTAAGGAAGATGTTTACTTTGAGCATAATTCATTTTTTGAAGATTCATAAAATCTTTATTGGAGCAAGTTTTTACTAGACCCAAGGCCAGGAGGTTCAAGTCTGAGAGTAGGAATTTTTGATTTAATGACTGAGACCTGGCTAGCTTAATCGTTTTTAGACTACGGAGGCTCAGTTATTTCTCCACTGTCTATGGCAAGGCTTCACAAAAAATTCTCGGGACAAGGAGATGTGGCTTAAAATTTTAATTACCACCTACGAAGAACCATTTATTCTTCCAATCCTTATTGTAGGTGGTTTTTTTTTATCAGATTGGGCTTCCGAGGCCTCGTCTAGAGGTGATACCATCCGGGATTCTTATTAGGGTTTTTCTTGAGCATAAACAGATGCTCCAATTCTTCTGTTGAAGTTAGTGAATCCGTTATTTGGCTCCATAAGATAAATAATCTCGCAAGCGTCCTTCAGTCATTCAGATTAATCTGGTATGGGGCTATCCTTATCATTGTGAGGAGCTGGCAAAAATAGGCTTGCAAGGGTAATCTAACTCCTAAGTAGAACAGTTTTTCATTAAGACAACTTTGCCCTCAGGAGGGTTACTGGGACTTTTATTAGCCTCGAAGGCTCAGAGATAAATATCTTTGCGGATCCCAAAGCAAGCCGTATAGGCTTTAAGGTCAGTCTCTATAACTGTAGAAGTGAACCAGTATTGCTTATACGATGATCGATTTTCTGATATTAGTGTTGGACTAGCCATCAAGTTTAAACCTTCTCCTAAGTTGTCTCCCTCAGGAACAGTCTCGGGTATGGATGAAGAGTTGGAAGCAGAAGCCATTTCTGTGCACACACACATATAAAAAAAAGAAGGAAAAGGTCAATAGAATTGTTCAGATATCATCGACAACTTTAAAAGTTTTTTATTATTACCAATACCACTACATTCTATTATTTAAGGTTGAGACAATAACAGTCTCTGTTTTTTTGTGAGTATGGTACTAATAATTCTGAATGCCTATAAAAGGCCACTAAATTATCCTAATAGGTTTATACATGCATCCTGTACTTCCTAGTTATATAGTCACAGAGCATAAAAATTTGTAGAGAACATTAACAGACAGAGATTCATGAGGAACTTACCAAGTGTTTCGAAGAAGAAACTTGACGTGAAAGTTCTCGAAAAATCGTTTGAAAGCTGTGAACGAAAGGTTGTTGAAGATCGTAAAATTTCTAAAGAATGCTCTATTATAGATAATGAAGAAAAGAAAGAAAACAGATTTCAGAAAAGGAAGGGGTATTTATAAAGACAAATAGAGAGAAGATCAGAAAAACCCTAGCCATCGTATCAAATCCAATGGACGGAGAAGCACCACATCATCTGATTTTAAAGCGGTAAGAGTTATGTATCTTCAAATTTGAATTTATTTGAGGCCCACCTTTTCAGATGAATTATTGTAACTTGGATATTTCAGTCTTTTAGTCTTAGCTTTCAATAAGGAGATGCCATGTGGATGATGGTAACGTTTTTCAAAAGGTTAACTTAAAGATGACGGTAGTAGAAATGACGTGGCCCTTGTGACAGTCGTGCAATATTTATTAAGTTTTTAATTAAAAACTGAAGTGCTTAATATTTGGATATTTTCACTAAAGTCTAGTCGACCCAGACCCATCATTCGAACATAACTCTCCTTATGAATTCGTAAATACGATGATATTCTGAGACCTTCTCTTGAAGTACTAGAAGCAATAGTATCGTGTCGGGTGAATCATCCGAGGTTACTAATTCAATAATTTATCTTGAATTACTCACAGCAAATATGTGCTCAGAGGTACTCCTCAGTACCAAATATCCGAGACTCCATCTCAGGATATTCCATCAAGTAGCTACTGTATATGGTGTCATCGATGACCTATCGCATCTTCAAAAAGGAACATCGAGACTCAGAGCCTCGGAGAATCAGGACTCGGAGCCATGGGGGTACACTAGGCATTGTACAACACCAACGACAGTCATACTCCACGATTCTCGTTATAAACTTTTAAGGCACGTCAGCCAGGTAACGACACGTGTCAATAGGTACGGAATTTTATAATTTTAATATAACTTCCTCGAGGGCGCACCTTCTCACTATTCATTTCTTCCATCAGCTTCCTCACCAAGGCCTCAACATCTTTCTCCTTGTTGACAGTCCCTCAATCCTCCTCCTAACATGAATACCTGTGCTTGAAAGCTTCACGTTCCTTCCTTCGCCTCTATTCCAAAATCACCCTCATATCATCAGGGGGTAAGCTAGTTTCACTTAGCTTCCTATGAACTACTTCTAGACTATGGGACACATGTGTAGATCCATGATAATGCCTCTTATTGATATGAAAAGGCATATTTTCTTCTTTACCTCCTACTTTCTTCGGGTGAGGCTCCTTAACAGCCTTGTTCTTTTCCTTCTCCGCGGCTATATATCTTATAGTTGGGGCCTTTCTTATTACCCCTTCGTCGTTCTTTACCACAACTTCTGGTCGGGAAGTGTTACTCTCCACGGTTTTATTTGGTATCTTTGTACCCACTATGCTTATTTGTATCATCTTCTTCATCTCCGTCATTTTTTTTATCAGTATTTGTATTTGTTGGTTCTTTGCTGTATGTCGATATTCACTGTTCTAGAGTAGTTACATCAAACGAGTCATCTCGTTAGTTTCCCTCGTATGGTGTGATCTACGAGAAAGGGCTTTATGAGCGTTAGATTTAGAGCTCTCATACTCTATGATCTCATATAGTGTGTTGTGAGCTTCATTCGCTATACTAGTAGTATCAATGGAGTCTCCTTACACATTTCTCTATTCTGTTAGGCAACTTCTTGTTGGGTATCCCCTGATGTTCATCATTTTCAATAGAGTTGATTGTTTTCTAGCTTTTTGTTTAAGTTTTTCACAGACGATATTAAATGTTAATGCAAAAAGTTGTAACTATCTTTAACCTTTAGTACCAGCTTGTCTTGTTTCTTGGTCTATGGTTCTGTGAATTGCAAAACACTGAAATCTCAGGAGTAAAGCTGATTTTCTAACGAAAACTTCATATGCTTAAGTCAGTGAGAGTTTTGTTTGTGTGTAAAAGTGAAGAGAGTAGTGAAAAATTAGAGAAATTCGAATGAATAAAAAATATCCTTCTCTCTGTGTGTGTATAAGTATGTTAGGGGTGTGAATGAATATTGTCTCCTAAAAAGATAGTACGTACCTATCTTTATTCCTGAATTCAATTATATTAAAATTATAAAATTCCGTACCTATTGACACGTGTCGTTATCTAACTGGCGTGTCCTGAAAGCTTGTCGCGAGAATCGTGGAGTGTGATTATCGTTGGTGTTGTACAATGCCACGTGTACCTCTGAGACTCCAAGTCTTGATTCTCCGAGGCTCTGAATCTTGATGCTCTTTTTTGGAGATGCGATAGGTCGTCGATGATACCATATAGGCATATACAGTAGCTACTTGATGGAATACCCCCAGATGGAGTCTCGGATATTTGGTACTGAGGAGTATCTCCGAGCACATATTTGCTGTGAGTAATCCAAGATAGATACTTAAATTAGTGGCCTCGGATGGTTCACCCGACACGATATTATTGCTTCTGATACTGTAATAAAAGGTTTTAGAACATCATCATATTCAGGGATTCATAAGGAGAGTTATATCCATATAATGGGCCTAGGCCTTTGGACTGAACTTTAGTGAAAATACCCAAACATTAACACATAAGGCCATAATAACAACATTAGCACGCAAAGACAAATCAAGAAAAAGGATAACACACAAAACTTGCATCCATAACAAAATACCAAACACTGGTCCCATAACCCTGTAAGCTTATGCCACAAAATATCCTGTGTTTCATATAGATTTCATATCAATTAAAATTATGTAGTCATATAATCCCTAAGTAAACCTCATCATAAATATATTACAATAATATAAAACAATATTTATATCATAATATTCATAGTCATAGTCGACCTTTAACCTTAAAAATGTAAATGTATATATAGTATTCCACAAATAATTATATAATTGTTAGATATACATTCGCAACAAAATCATATTAAGCCTTCTCCTGATTTTATTCTCTTACAATTCATCATCACCTTTCAACACAATTCATAATAAAAATCTTTATCACCCTAACATATAAAAACATTTAGGTTTTATACATTTAAAAGGATGTAAAGAAAGTTTAGAATAGTTCGCTTACTCGTAGAAATGGTATGCACTCTTTATTATCCATCACTTTATTCAACTCATCTTTTAAGCGTTTGATGCCTAATTATATACATCAATATTCGCATTAATCTATATACTTCAAACAATCTATATATATGATTATATAATTAAATCTCGAATTCTTAATTCGGAACCTATTTATTATATCCAGTTCGACCTAATTCATTAAAATCTTATATTCATAACATTCATTATAACTTACACATACTAAATTCTAGTCCAATTCATTATAATTGAATAAAATTATTCTGATAAATAGTAAAATATTATTCGAAAAGTAATCAATTTATTATTTATTTATCTAAATTTCTAATTTTCTAATTTTGACAATATAATTACTCATATACATATTATATGCCCTAATTAACAAGAATTTAAATCGGATCACGTAATTAAAACTAAATTAAATTTGGATAAACAGTAAATCTTAATATTCAAATTCTTCAATATATGAAACTGATGTTTAAATCAAGCTCAGAATCTTACCAGAGAGTTAAATTTAACGCTAAAAGGTTCAATTATTGTTTATTGTTAAAATTCTTTTTGCATAAATAGTACTTGAATCTTTCCTAAACATTCTATAGGATGATTTCTCCACCGAATTAACAAAATAAAGTTTGTAGTATGAAGAGAATGATGAGTACTAATGATTTTATATAAGAAATAGAAGATTAATCGATGAAAAATTAAAGAATTTGAAAGAAAATAGAAAATAAAGAAAACTGATAACATAATGGGAAAGGGGCTCGAGGAGGAAGAAAGGAAATAAGGGAGAAGATGAGTTTTCACTTATTTTTAACTGTTTATATAGAACCTAAAGAAATCACCAAATTGTCCTTAAGGCAAAAGAAGCGAGAAACAAGACAAAAAGGGATGAAAATGTCATTTTAGAGGCTAAATTAATGAACTAATGCTTTTAAAATGATGACAATTATGACGTGAAATCTAGTGTCGAACTTCCTTTTTTGTCCATGAATGGTTCTAGTCTTCTAGGTCTGGTGTTGGTCATGGGCCTTCTCTTTGGGCCGATTATCCTATGCTTTAGGCTTAAGATTTTCAATGCATTCGATTTTCATCTTCCTCTACTTCCAATGCTATTTTCTTCCTCATTTACAACTTGATTTTATTTAAATTTTTTTATATACAACCGTTTATGAGTCAAATTTAAGTAAAAAAAAACTTTTATTAATTGGATTTCTCAATCAACAGAAATTTAACTCTAAGTATCGAATATTTAATTAAAACCTAAAGAAAATTTTTTCTAACTTAATTATTTTTCATCTAAACCTTATCAAATCACTTGTTGAGTATTGTATCAAGTTTTATACTCGTTACTTTTATGCTTAAACGTATATTTTATAAAATAACGAAAATATTTCTAAACAATAAAATAATTAAAATATCACTAAATTAAAAAATATAGATTTACAATATATATCAAAATATCATATTTTATACTTTTAATTTATAAAAATAAATTATTTAAAGTTTATATTCAACTGTTAACAAAAATATACCGTTCAAACATATTTATTTAGATTTATTTAAGCTTAGTTAAATTGAAAATCTATTCAAATTTTAAATAAAAAATAAATGTACTAAATTTTAATATTTATTTGATAACCTCTTTAAAAAAAATATTTGTGCTATAACAAAAATAAAAGTTTATAGGTTAAAGTATAAAATGCAAAAATTATAACTATGATACCAATAGCGTTGTAAATACGCATATACAGGTAAGCAAATAAAAAACAGCTAACCGTCCAGCCACGAGTCACCTCCACATAAAAAATCAATCCAGTCAGAGTCAGTCAACTTCTTGCAGGTAATTAAATAATGAAAAATACAGAAATAGGCTACAAGCCCTCCAAAATCCCGCGCCTCTATCTCGCTTTCAAAACAACACTCTTATTTCCCGCCTCTCCTCCTCTCCCCTTAAAATCCCCGCCCCCTCCTTCCCTCTCTATCGAAACCCTAAATTCAATTTCTTAACATCTCACTTTCTCTGCCCCACACTTACCCTAAAACATGGAGCGAAGGATGAGATCCCTACACAGACAACCGCCGTCCCGGTCCGAAACGTTTCTCAAGTACCTAAAACCCGGTGCCCTTGCCCGGATGCGAGACTCGAGAATCAGCGCCAGATCGCACAGAGTTTGCGCAATTCTTCCGATCTCTCCCAACCGCGTATCATCTACGTCAGCTCCGCCATCGAGCGACGGTCTACCCCAGCTCAACATGACCGACGGGTTCCCGTGCTTTTCAGCCAGGATGTACGGTCCACGATGTCCTCAAAGGAAGAAGCTCGTGGCAGCTAAAGCTGTACTGTTTCTAGGCTCGAGCCAGTCAGGTCCCGCGGCGGATCTCCCCGATCCGGTTATTGATGTTTTTAGTAGCGACAATAACATAGTTATTGCTCATTGATAACCAACCTGTGAATTTTATCATGTTAAAATTTTTGCAGATGTTTAGTTTTAGAGGTACTTTGATGAATTGCGTCAAAAATATCTCAGAGCTCAGATTAATAATGAAATCAACAAAAATTTCATTTCAGATCTTGTTTGTAGATGTACTTATGATTTTCGCCTCAAATTATATTGAATTTTGACAGTTAGTTAATGAATGTGGATATATATGCTATAACTACTTGGTTATTAATCACCTATAAATTATGCAGTTCAATAATTCACAGTGAGGAATTAAAATTCAGAGAGCTCTAAATCATTAATGATTTTATAATTATTTGTCTTGCGATTCACATTGTAGTTCTTAATTGGTAATGGTGGACTTGGTCATTTAAGATTTACATCTTGAATTTATCTTTTGTTCACAAATAGTGTCAGTTTAGAATGAAAATAGTTTGATAAACGATAACATAATGCTTTTAAAACCTTGTTGCTCAATGAATGAGATGACTAATTAGAGTTCATGTTCTGTTTTATATTGTTGTTATGTTATTGTTTTAGTGATGCTGGCAGAAAGTGATATATCATTGATCTCTCTAATGTTTTGGTTGAACTTCAGGCAGATTTGAATGGTGCTGAAGAATTTCAAAACCGGGGTTACTTTTAAAGATTTTGTTGTTGTATGCATAGTTTATTGTCAGACGAAGTGGTTCAGATTATGTTATTGTTAGCTAACATGTGTTGGTTCAGAGCTTATATGGGAGTTTGTTTTCAGTAGAATACCTCTTGATGATGTTAGGACTTAGGTAAGCTGAGCTTTTGAAAATTTTCTGCCTAGGTTACTTTCAAATATTGTATGCCATTACATCAATATCTACTTTCATCCTAATATATTCTGTTGTTTGATTCTGATTGTGGACGGTATATACATAAACACCATAAGCTTACCAGATGGATAGGCATGGTTCTTTTCAGTTTGCCTTTCTAAACTTCAGCCCCTTGCAAACTGAGTGTGAAGTATGATCGACAGCAAAAGTACTCTTCCACTAGCCTCATACTTACATTTTGTTCCCAAAACTACAGTCTCAGATTTCACATGTTGGGAAAGGTTTGACCTCTTTCTATATACCTCTGGTGATACATTCTGCAAGCACGATTATTGACTTCAAACTTCAATTTTTCTTCCTATCTTTCATGTTTGCAAGTTGATTAGCTACTTCTAATGTGGTAGTTTGAACTCCACTATATATCTATGCCATTCAATTTTGTAACTAAAACTAATAGTACAAATCCATGGAATTGACTCATTTTCTTTAATATTGTTACCATGCAGTCAAGTGGAGGCTTTTGTAAACTTTTTGTCGAAGTAATTCTGTAAGAACAGCAGCATAAATAGCCTAGTTTCTTGAAATGGCTACATTTTGTTGCAATTTTGATCATCATCTCTGTAAAATGTTACTATTGTTGAAGGATGAGACTAGTAGAATGAGCTAGTTTTACCCAGTTGTGCTTTTATATTATGAATCCCTACTTTCCAGTTAGAATATGGCAGGGCAATGGATATCCAGTTCATTTGTGCCACAAAGCAGTGTTTTGTACAAGTTTATGAATATTTTGTTGCATTCAAAATTTATTTACACTAAAGTTATCTGTTAACTGTTCACTAGCTAAAGTCAATATTTCTAATGCTGGGTTGAGTTCAGAGTTTATCATGGGGTTATCTGGTTAAACATTCTAATGCCTTAGCTTCAACCCACTTAGACACATAATCGACAGCAAGCATAATGTAAACATTACCGAAAGAGGGTGGAAAGGGTCCCATAAAGTCAATTCCCCAAACATCAAAAATTTCACAAATTA
>JAVXUL010000001.1:2269669-2281185 GCA_035590515.1 Trichilia minutiflora | reverse complement strand
AAAAGTATTTCTACTTTCCCTTATGGATATCGTTTGACCTCAGCTCAGGTATCTTAGCTACTTCGTAAAAGTTATCGAAAGGAGATTCCTGGGGGCCAGACCCTCCGATCTTTAATTTCTTTTGCCCCTAGTTGATGGGAGGGTCTTCCCTAGCCCTCTTCTGCCCCTTTCGAATGGGGGATTTTCTTTCATCACTCCCTTGTCTTTGTCTAGAATAACAAGGGGGATGAACCCGGATCCTAATTCCGAGGATATGGGACCCTATTTTCTCTTTCTTATAATAGTACCCTCCTTGTTTTATTGTCTTTAGGGGGTGTCTATTTAAAGGTTTCTGCTTGCTTCTTCCAAGCAAGCTTGCTCAACCAAGCCAATGCAGACGATTTTCCTGACGTTGTGGTTTCTGTAAAATTAATAAACAGAAGAGTTAATCACATTTATGGCGAGAACATATATCATAGAAGTATAAATTTCTATGAAAGATATTTACTCTGAGCAAAATTATTTTTCTGGAGATTTATAAAGTCTTTACTCAAACAGGTCTTTATTAAACCCGAGGCCAAGAGATTCAAATCGGATAGTAATGATTTCTGATTTGAGGATTGAGATCTAACTTGCCTAATGGTTTCTAAACAGTGGAGGCTCAGCTCTTTCTCCCCTGTTCATGGCAAAGCTTCACAAAAAGTTCTCGAGACAGAGAGATACGACTCGGAGTTCCAATTACCACCCACAAAGAACCATTGGTTCTTCTAATCCTTATTGCAGGTGGGATTTTCTTTGATCGAGTTAGGTTTTTGAGGCTTTGCTTAGAGGTAATACCACTCGAAGTTCTTTTCGTTTTTTTTAGCACAAACATCTGCTCTAGTTCTTCTATAGAGGGTGATGAGTCTGTTATTTATCCTCATAGAACGTATAATCCCGCAAGAGTCCTCCAGTCATTTAAGTTAAATTGGTAGGGAGCTATTCTCATCATGGTGAGGACTCGGCAAAAGTATGCCTACAGTGGTAACCTAACCCCTCGGTAAAATAGTTTTTCATTGAAAGCAACTTCATCCTCAAGAGGGTTATTGGGACTTTCGTGAGCCTCGGGGGCTCAGAGATAAATATCCTCGAAAATCCCGAAGAGATTTGTGTAAACCTCAAGGTTAGTTTTCATGATCGTGGAGGTGAATCAGTCCTATTTGTATGGGGATCGAACCTCTGATATTGATGTCAGACTAGCTATTAATTCCAAACTTTCTCCTAAGTTGTCTCCCCCAATAACAACCTCGGGTGTGGTGGAAAAGCTAGAAGCAGAAGCCATTTCTGCCCAAAAAATAAAAGAAAAAGTCAATAGGGCTGTTTGGGGATCATTGACAACTCTAAAAGTTTTCTATATTATCATTGAAGCTACTACATTCTACTTTCTAGAGTCAAGACAATAACGAAGATTCTGTTTTTCGTAAATACATTGCTAATGCCTATAAGAGGCCACTAAAACGTTTTAAACAAGCTTTAGCATGCATTCTGTTCTATCTAAACATGTATTCATAGTACAAAAGAAGTTGCAAAAAATATTAAATAGGTAGGGATGTATGAGGAACTTATCGGATATTCTGAAGAGAAGATCTAAAGTGAAAGTTCTCGGATAATCATTGAATACTGAGAACAAGAGTTGCTGAATATCGTCAAGAAAGTTTTGAGAGGCGTTCTGAGTGCTCTGCTACAGATGAAAACGAAAAGAGAGAAAAGTAGTTTTTAGATAAGGAAGGGGTATTTATAGAGACGAATGAGAGAGAAGATCAGAAAAACCCTAACCATTGTATCAAATCCAACGAACAGGGAGATGCTACGTCACCCGAATCCGAATCGCCAAAAGTTGTATCTTTTCAAATTTGAACTTAGATGAGGGTCACTTCTGCGGATAAACTATTGTGGTCTGGATATCTCAGTCCTTTGATCTTATCTTTCAATGGGAAGATGCCACATAGATGATAGTTATGTTTTCGAAGAGGTTAACTTAAAGATGACGACAACAGAAATGACGTAACAAGACAGCCTAGCAGTAATTATTAAGTTTTAAGTTTTTAATTAAAAATTGGGGGCTTAATATTTGGGTATTTTCATCAAAGTCTAGCCCAAAGGCCCAAGCCCATTATACAGACATGTCTCACCTATATATTCCCGAATATGACGACGTTCTGAGACCTCCTCCTGCGATAGCAGAAGTGGTATGATCATGTCGGGTAATATATCTGAAGCCACTAATTCAAAGAATTTGTCTCGGATT
Source organism: Trichilia minutiflora (assembly GCA_035590515.1). Taxonomy (NCBI): domain Eukaryota; kingdom Viridiplantae; phylum Streptophyta; class Magnoliopsida; order Sapindales; family Meliaceae; genus Trichilia; species Trichilia minutiflora. The sequence continues at coordinate 2,278,919 of JAVXUL010000001.1, read as the reverse complement.
ACTCATAGCAAATATAAGCTCAGAGGAAATTCTCAACACCATCTGTCCAAGGCCCCATCTCGGGGTATTCAATCCAGCATCTACTGTGTACGGTATCGGAGCCTTAGAGATAATTGTGACGAGGGCAGCATCTACGACGCTATTGGGTGATTTCATCAAAGGCCTGGCACCCAAAAGGAACATCAGGACTCGGAGCCTCGGGGAATCTTGGCTCGGGGCCTCGGGTACAGGTGGTATGGTATGGTACCTGTAACAGTCACATCCCGCGATTTTCGTAATAAACTTTTCGGGCAAGCTAGTTCAGTAACAACACGTGTCAATAGGTACGAAATTCTATGATTTTACATAACCGAATCCGGGAATAAAGACAAGTACGTACTACCTTTTTGAGATAAAATATTCATTCACTCATACACCTGACACATATATACAACCTCACATACTCAGACACACACGAGAAATTAATTCGATTCTTTCTTTGGTTTTTACTGCTTTGATTACTCTGTCACACATAAACAAACTCCTCACTGACTTAAGTATCGGAGGATTTTCGTCGAAAAATCGATTTTACCCATGAGATTTTATTGTTTTGCAATTTATAGAATCAGATATTAAAGAAGAAGACGATCAGAGATTAAAGAAGAAGACGAACTGGTGCGGTTGAAGACGAATACAACATCCTCCATCAACAAACATAAATAACGAATCCCACTCAGATAAAATCTTGTCTCCATGGCCATTTAATACAATAATATTTGGTATGAATGGATTTAAATTGCATCACCCGACAGCCAATTTATCAAAGATGGATTTACTTCTTGAAGGATCATCTCCAAGGCATTCTCTATTCAGGACTTGAATTTGTTTTGTTGGGATCTATGAAGCCGACGCGGGGTAGCTTATCATTGTTTGTAAGACTCTACAATTTATATTTATAACACTCATTCAAAGGAAAAACATTATATTACATTACATTATATATGTATTATTAAAATTGATGCGATTAGCTACCCGAGGAACACTAACCGCCATGAAGGACAGACCTTTGACAAGAGGATTAGCCAAAGCCATTTGTTCTATAGTTCCAATCAAATTCGAGATCGTCATGCTCAAATTTTTTTGTGTACTATGAATGTATTTAGCTGTTTCTTGTTGTACCAAGTTCATGCACCGGTATATGCATTAACTTATCATCAGGAATATATATTTAATTAGTTCTATAGCTGAGAGGATCTGCAACCGTAAACTAACGAATTCAAATGCTAATACCTCAGAATCTGTGAGTCTCCTCAAGGCTTCCAGAAGCCGATCGGTGGGGTTACCTGCGAGAAAGTTTCTCTGTCTTTTGGTTATTTTCTTTGCTTTTCGGACAAACTCAAGTAGGTTTGATGATTCGTTTTTTGTTAGTTGTGGTACTGATACATATAAGAATCCAACTGGTTCAGTGGTTTTCCTACGGAGACTCAGCGTCAGGTTTTACCATCTCTTTCACGGACTTGTATCCACTAAAGTTCCTTGTATTAAGTAACACCAAGGTTATAGAATTTCCATTCTTCTTGTTGAAATTTTGGGTCTATTCTTGCATGAATTGTCGGGTGCCCGAGAAGATGATTCCTGAGATCACACGTTTATCTTCTGTTGGAAAAAAACTATATGTAAATAACATAGATAATAATCTTTTACTATCAACAAGTTAAAAGCTAGGATTCTGATTTCTTATGTATTGTCCGAAGGATCTGGAAACTCTCCCAACTAAATAAATGGGACAACCCCATGCATCATGATGAACAAAGACATTTAGGCCCTTCAAATATTTATTAATAAATGATGTTTTGATGCTGGACTCCTAACAGTTTTTAATGCTTACATTTTAGCTCCACGGCCAGTCAGAATTTCTGCTTTTTTGACGTTAAATGTATAATTTTAGTAGACGTTTGATATTATTTTTGTGGAACAAACTATTGAAATTGTGAAAAATCTCCAAAAAGATATTATTTAAATTATTGAACAAAATAACAACTAATTATCAACATCGATTGAAAATTATGTTAATAATGCTTTTTATTTCTCAAAATTTTTAAATCTTAAATTAAAATTTAATTAATTAAAAAAATAAATTAATACCTATTAATTTTATAATTTTTAAAATTATTAATTATATTTTTTGACCAACTTATAAATTAGGCATGGCAATTTTGGAATTTGCATCATTACTCAAATCATATGCCTTCCCGGTATGGCTTTGTTGGCTATTTATTTATCAATTGTCTGTCTGTCCGAGGGCATTTAGCATTTTTCTCTAAGGTGATTTAGTCTTTCGAAATGCTATTTAGGGTTACTTTTCAGTTTCCCTGGTATGTAAAATCCAATTACATCCTGCGTAGCTAATAAGCGAACTTTCGAGGGCTTCTCAGTTTACACAGACCAAGGAAGGGGAAAAAAAAAAGCGCTCACGAACGGCTTCGATGGCGGAACCGAAAACAAAATACGACCGCCAGCTCAGGTAATCACTCTTCTGCCTCACTGCCGTAATCGTAATTATCGCTTTCCATCTTCAATTTTCATTGTTTTCCTCTTTGTTTTCTGTTTGCGGATAAAATTCCACTCTTTCAGCTGGGCCATGATCGTTTCCACGATAACTTTTTTGCGGGGGAAACTTCTTTCTGGAAAAATTGTCAACATTTAAATAATGAATCTAACGAGATTTGTACACAAGAAATTATTAAAAATATTTTTCTTGATATTCGGGTAAAACATAATTACGGTGATTCGTTTTCCAGACACTGTTTATTTGCTTCCGAAAAATTTTTCACCTCCCCATGTTGCTCCCCTTTTGTGTTTTCAAACTAAATTACAAAAAAAAAAAAGTTACGTGGTGTTTGGTTAGACATTAGGACTGCAGTCTTATTGGAAATGAAATCCAATTATTTTGCTTTGTTAGTGAAAGCGAAGTTACATTTTCTCTCGAGCACTTCATTGACGACTTAGTCAGTGCTATCTTTACAACTGCAAATAATAAAAGAATAAAAGCATTAGGGATGTTACCAATTATACTAGTTTAATACCAAAAAAAATCTGTAAAAGTCACTCTGGAGAATGAAAGGCTGAAGATATTGGCACCAATTAACTATATTTATATTTAGGTTATTTATTTATTTTTTAAAAAATGATTGCTATATTAAAATTGTAGGATTTGGGGTGAGCAAGGACAGGCAGACCTTGAAAAGGCTAGTGTATGCTTGCTCAACTGTGGTCCTACTGGTTCTGAGACATTGAAAAATCTGGTTCTTGGTGGGATTGGAAGCATTACAGTAGTTGATGGATCTAAAGTTGAAGTGGGTGACCTTGGAAACAATTTTATGGGTATGTTTCCCATCCATTAGATTTATTTTGAAATTTTCTTTATTGGTTTTTTTTCTTAATTTTTGTTGTTGATTTTAGTGGATGAGTCATGTGTTGGGCAATCAAAGGCCAAGTCTGTGTGTGCATTTCTTCAAGAGCTTAATGATGCTGTTAAAGCCAAGTTTATTGAAGAGTATCCAGAGGCACTAATTGAAATGAACCCTTCATTCTTTTCTCAGTTTACTTTGGTAGTGGCCACTCAGGTATAAATTTGGTGCTGCTGTTTAGATATTTTCTATTAGAACAGTTTTGAGCTTTCATTGTGAAAGTAACTTATTTCTAATGGAATTTTTATCTTCTAGGATATTTTCTATTCTTATTTTTGGGTACTTTCACTTGTGACTATGATTATTTGCCCTATGCATTGGACATAAACCTTGATATGTATTGCTACTGTAAGTGAGTATGTAGATTTATATTGTTATTGTAAAGGTTTAACTCGGAAGTTGGTTGCATTTGAGCAACCAACTTCCAGGTGACCAGCCACTCCTGTCCTTGTTGCTTCTTCGCTTCTCTTGCTCATGGATGGCTTTCACCAGCTAGCTTCTTTCAAGGCAAAGGGAGCTCGTCTCTTCATTTCCCTCTTACAAGCCTATGCCCAGGATCTTCTTTGACCACAGGAAGTTCTTCACCCGTTCTAAGCTTGGATCAATACCTACCATCAATTTCATTTCCTTGGGATCTCTACCCAAGACAATCGAGCAATGTAAAACTTTTTGAGATCAAGAAAAAAAGTCTTTTGTTGCTAAAATAACCCTTGGGTAAGGCAGGTTTTGTAAGAACGTCAAGAATATACTTTAACTTGGAAGTTGGTTGCATTTGAGCAATCAATCAATGTGTCCTCTTTTCCTTAACGATTGACGTGGTTCTTTCTATAGTGGCTAAGACTGGCAGCTGCCTTTAGTGCCATGACTTTATCATTCTTGAATATAGATTTACTGCTTCTTTACAATGAGTGTTGATAGATATCTTCATTCTCTTTAACCACAAGATCTTCATGTGTTTTTCCTAAATTCACTTTCAGCTGGTAGAAGACAAAATGGTCAAGCTTGATAGAATCTGTAGAGAGGCAAACGTTATGTTGATTTTTGCTCGCTCCTACGGCCTCGCTGGGCTTATTCGAATCAGTGTGAAGGTAACATAGTGACTCAAATTCGTTTTTCATGATTGTGGCATTTTAGAAAGTTGGTAAGTTTAGTTCTTTTTCAATAAGAAACTGGTATGAAATTATTACCTGTTGGGTTCATTTATGGCGTATTGGGTCCAACAGAGATCAATGGTTGTTAGATTGAATAATCGTAGATATCTTATTGACTTATCAGAGCAAACAATTTCTACAAGGAATGTGAATGTTCGGTCAAGATTTTTAAGAACTTTAAGATTAGAGTTGTTTTCAGTAAAAAACATGTTGTATTACATTCAGAGATATAGAAATCTTTGTGCATGGACAAGGCCACTAAATCCTTTTCTTTTTCCTATGGGGGCAGGAACATGTGGTGATTGAGTCAAAGCCTGATCATTTTCTGGATGACCTTCGATTAAATAACCCATGGCCCAAGCTCAGGGAGTAAGGAATATTTGTATTTGTGCTTTTTATATTCATTTGCTCAATTTTTTTTTAATGTTTATAATAAGTTTTTTGCCTTTCTAAGATCTATTCTTACTTTGTGATGTGTCCTCTTAAGGATATATATGTAAATGTAAAGTTGAAAACGTACTGATTATGGTCTACTCATATTATTCTGATTGATGTTTTCTTACAACAGGTTTGCCGAAACATTTGATTTGAATGTGGCAGATCCTGTTGCCCACAAACACACACCATATGTCATCATTCTTCTTAAGATGACTGACGAGTGGACCAAAAGCCATGGGGGTAGCCTTCCGTCGACCAGAGAAGAAAAAAGAGAGTTCAAGGTTTACATGGTTCCTAACTTATATTTTAGTTTTTTTACTCAAATTCACTATGTGATGTAGTTGGGACTGTGAACATTTTAGGAGCTTCTTAAGTCCAAGATGATTGCTATTGATGAAGACAACTATAAAGAAGCTATTGATGCCTGCTTCAAAGTTTTTGCTCCTCGAGGAATTAGTAAGTTTCTAATTTGGAAGCATGAGTGGAAGTTTTTTGGATGAAACTTTGTAGCAACTTATTGTGGTTAGAAATCAAATAAAAGAGATTTACTTTTTGTCATATATGTTTGCTAAGTTACCACTTAACCAAAATCTTTAATGATAAGTGTGATATAGGTAAATGCCTATCAATTCTATGCAAGTTCTAACAAGCCCTTTCAAGTGCAAAGCATGTGGATCAAGCTTCGCCACAACTCCTAATATAACAGCAAACAAAAAACAAGCAAGTATACTAACTTGCATAATAGGATGGTGAATTCCACTCATTTCATAGGAAACTGAACAATATATAAATATATAAAAATAAATACAAAGGTGGATCAGGTGTCCACTGGAAAGTCAAAACCAACTTTGCATGGAAAGCAAAAACAATGTGAAATTTTGAATACAAGCCACTTGGTCAACCTATCTTGCATATATTTTAAGTCATTACTCAGACTGATGGCTTAAACATGAACTCATAGCTAAGGACTTTGTAATCGAAGCTAATTGTTAGATGCATCATCCTGTGTTTCATTGCTTAAATATTGAAAGAAAGGGCTTAAAATCTAGTTTCTGAACGTCAGAATGCAAGGCAATTTTTTGTCTGCAGAACTGGCTATTGGCCATGTATTGCAGGTAGCTGACTTTTTCTTGTCACTATTGTGACAGGAATAGTTTGGTGCTCTCTACCTGCATTGGATTTGGGACAGGAAAAGGTTTGAGTTATCTTGCTGTTTATCCATATAATTAGAATGGTTATTGGATAAATGGTATGGATTATGGGCATTTATATTTAACCTAGAAAAGATTTGATTGTTGAAACAATCTGAACGGAGGTTATTATGGCTATAAGACATAAACTTATTGCTTCAATATGAAGTCAGGAGGCCTAAGCCTGAGGCTTTTATCTTCATCATCACCAATTGTTCTGTTTTTTTACTTTAGCATGCATAACTATTCAATTTCAGCTGTGTGAAAATCACCCATCTGATTGTGTTTCCCTTAATAGGTAGGTAACTTTTTATCTCTCTGTGGCATCTCAGGTTCTGATTTGCGGAACATAATTAATGATAGGCATGCTGAACTTAATTCTACTTCATCAGACTTTTGGGTGATGGTGGCAGCTTTAAAGGTTGATGATTTTAAAATTCACTTGTTTCTATAGTTAAATTGTTTGCCATTCTTTTAATGGTGGCGGGGAGGTGGTTGAGGGTTTCTAGATAGTGGCAAATTTATCTGATGATCAGCTATTGAATTTCCTTTGTTCTGAGCATGTCTATGGAAGTAAGTGTTATTGTTGTAAATTAAGTGATATTATTATCATGGTTTTTCAAGAAACAAATGCATGAACCTTTTTTTGTATGACCTAGATGAATGCTACTATAGAGTTTTTAACTTCTTTTGAATTACATTTATTCAAATTCTAAAATTTCTGTACTCTGCAGGATTTCATTTCCAATGAAGGTAGCGGGGAAGCACCCCTTGAGGGATCAATTCCAGATATGACGTCTTCAACCGAGTGAGTGACTTTATCTGCAGGATTTTATTTGTTTTTTCCTTCTTTTTTTTTCCTTAAGATTGGAAAGAAAAAACATTGGTAAGAAAATCTGTATCAAATTCTCTGCAGGCATTATGTTAATTTGCAGAAAATCTACCAAGCCAAGGCTGAGACTGATTGCCTTACCATTGAGCAACGGGTGAGGAATATTCTAAAGAAACTCGGTAGAGAACCAGAGAGGATCTCCAAGGCAACAATAAAAAGTTTCTGTAGAAATGCTAGAAAACTCAAAGTAAGTATGTTAAATTATACAGTTTTTGTGATTCTGAATTTCTAATCAACTACTTGTATCTCCTGATTGACTTGACCATGGTTTGGAATAGCTTTGCGCTGTGCAAGCTAGGTGTTGATTATTACTTATTAGGTTTCTTATTTACTTGAATTTTCTTGTATATATTTCTTTTTATTATTGGATTATCTTGCACAGCTGTTGAATATTTATTTATCTGCTAGCGATTTTAGAGAGTTGGTTGAAGTGATAGCATGTGGCCCTTTGATGGGGTTGATGTATGTATATACTTTTAACTATTAAAATTTTAGCCCATCGATAATATGTATGTCTCAATGTTGATGATTTCAATTAAAGAGGATTGATACCTGCATTTTGTGGTGAATTGACGATTGATAGATCTTTTAGATTCTCTAATAGATTATAAAGACGGAGTGTCCTTCATTTTTTGACTTGCCCTCCGGTAAGACACTTATTCCATGCAGGTTTGCAGATATCGCCTTATTGAGGATGAGTTTAGTAATCCGTCCATACCAGAATTGCAGAAGTATTTGACAGATGAGGATTATAGGTAATAAGTTTATTGTTCAGCTTACAGATAATAATTTATCTGCATTTTAGCTCTTTTGCTCTGGTTTTGGATGTCCTGTGATCCTTTATGATGTGCCTGTTCATTTTTAGTGCCCACGCATTGCGTAAACATATGAAGCAGCTCCTTTGTGTCTTTTGAATGGGTGATTGTTTACTAAAATTCAGATTCTTCTATAAATAATGAAACATGGATGAGTCAAGCATATTTGAATCTGCTTGACTAATGAGTTTAAATAAATTGTCATACAATTTTCACTAATGAGTTTCGTGCAATCAAATAGTACTCATAATGAAACAAATTTTTAGTCATCATGTCTGTGAGTTCTAGGATTTTGTCTAGCATACAAGGCTCATTTATGTCTTTTGCATGAGTGGCCACACAATATCAGAAGTTTCTGTTCCTAATTAAACATTCATGAGATACGCAAATTTGTATTCTGCATTATCCTTGCTTAGAATAAGGTTTTATCGATTTTTAGAAAAAGCAATATATATAATTTTTAAGGGCAAGTCCAAACATTGTATGCAATGGAATAACTTTTTGATTATAATCATTCATGTTTTATTTTCTTTCCTGTCGATGCAATTGCTTTACTGTTTTAAATATGTGACTAACTTTCCATGGATTCTTACGTTGCTCAATTACGAAGACATAACAGTGTTGCTTGTATTTGGAGCTTTGGCTTGTAGAATTTGTAATGAGGAAACTATTTTATACTGAGAAGTTTAAGAAGTCTAAAGTAACCGCTGTTGATATTTCAGTAGACACTGACAGTAAAAACATTTACTTATGGCCGCTGGTTTTCCTATTTGTGTTTGCAGTGTTGCTGTTGGTTTCTATATTCTCCTAAGAGCTGTAGACAGGTTTGCTGCTAATTATAATAGTTTTCCTGGGGAATTTGATGGGTAAGAACTGATGTCATTACCAACTTTTGTTTGAAAACCCAACCATACATCTTGTAGTGTGAACCTTGGAGGTTAAGTCTATGGTCAATGTCTACAGCCCCATGGACGAAGATATATCTCGGTTGAAAACTACAGCTGTTGGTGTACTAAGTGACTTGGGGTGTAATGGCCCAACATTGACCGAGGATCTTATCAATGAGATGTGTCGCTTCGGCGCGGCAGAGCTCCATGCTGTTGCTGCTTTCATCGGAGGAGTTGCATCGCAGGAAGTCATTAAGGTTGTATTTCCCTCTTAAGCTGGGTTTATCTGTTTGGCTTATGAAGTTAGTTTCCTTGCTCTAACGGTATGATTCACTGTGTTTGCCACAGCTCATAACTAAACAATTTGTTCCCATGTCCGGGACATTCATCTTCAATGGCATTGATCACAAGTCTCAACTGTTGACACT
>JAVXUL010000001.1:2251981-2269557 GCA_035590515.1 Trichilia minutiflora | reverse complement strand
TTCATGACTTGGAGTTGCCAATGTTTTGAAGTCCCCAACCTTTTGTTTTCAACTACTCTCATTTACGACATTATGGATTGAGGCATTCTTTGCATTGTAACGAGACACATTGTGTGAATTGATGAAGTTCTGGCGATCATTAGTTATTGTAACTTTATCTTCTTGTAAAGACAGAATTACTAAAGAAAATGAGAAAAGCTTTGGTGAAGGTAAGTTCCATCACCTTGGGCGTTAATCTGCCCGTGTAAGACGGAATTATAAAGAATTGTCAGTGTTGTATTTTTTTCTGCATTCTGTTTCTGTTACGGTTATAATTTACTGTAGAATTTGTGACAGACTGCGTAACTGATTGCTTTTCCCTTTGCTTCGGTGTACAAGATCTAGAGCTGTTAGAGCTGTTATGCCACTAATTGTGTAGCGACTCAAATTGTGAACGCTGGACCATTCAATTAAAAAATATATATATATATTTGTAAATATTATTGAGCTGTGCAATCTCTAATTCAGTTTTTGATCCCAGACAAGAAGGAGAACCCCGATGAAGCAAATCACTATGAATACAATTTTTGTCGCTAATTTCCTTTCTTTAACCCACTAGACAGTCCGCGAACCGAAAAAGCCTATAATCTAAATCAGTCCTACAAAACTTTTGGATTAATAAATATGGAATTGAAAGAGGTTTCTATGATTGGATATAGAAGACATGAATCAAAAACGTTGGAACTTTAGGACGATAAGCTTATATTTTCTATTCCCAATGTATAAAGTTGTATAATCTCTTGTGCAGCACGAGCATTTAATGTGCATCAGCCACATTCGCAGTTTTCTTGGCAGGATTGTATACACTGTACTCACCGAATTCTCGTCTGCCACTGGGAAAAACAGTGCTCACAGTCAAATCCTTGGACAAACAAACAAACGTTCAGTTGTTAAATGCAAACATTTTAAAAAATTGATCAGGATATATCATTTGGTTCACACATGTAGGTCGGGTAAAATTACAAACCTGCAAAAAAGTAAAAAAAAAAAAAAATCTTAGTTGATGCTGTATTCAAGTAAAATTCACAAGAGATTTGCTTAAGCTCGAACTCTTCTCTAATGTACAATCCATAAAGGAAGGGTGGTTGCAATGGCATGAGGCAATTCTTTTGATTAGGGTATGATGATTGCTGATATATGCAAAAAGAATGAACGATTCTAGAAGCGTTATACCTGTGCATTACATCCCAGCCAGCTGGTAAAAAACGAGGATGAATAGCTTCAACAAAAACTTGTCTCCACCTTTGACAAAATTCACGAATGCCATCCTCCCCATATTCCTGCAGGAGATAATCAACGACTTGTTTTCCATGAGGTCCGTGTCCTAATAAAGATAATTTTGAATTATGCCTCGGAGAGTTATTTCCGTTATATGCAGGATTAAGTATGTTAACTGGTCCATTTTGTATGCTTCTATTGTCACATTCATCATCTTCATTGCTATCAGAATCATCTTTTGCATCAGAAACTTTGCATGTATAGGAATTCATATTCTTGTGAACGGTAGAAGAGACTAATTGATCAATCCCCACATCTGAACATGTAGGGGGTTTGCTTAAATCACTATCCACTAAAGAGTTTTGGCCGTCCTTTTCACCTAATGTTTCTGTGCTAATATCAAGTAAAACATGCACATTATCAGCTTTTGTTGCTTCCATAGTGGCAGATTTGTCAACCTTGTCAGCAAAATTCTTGCGCTCTTTATCTGGAAAGTCAATGGATGTAGAATTTTTAGAAGACAACTTCTTCCGTTGTCGTCTTCTCTCACGAGGACTCATGCCAACTAGCAATGCTCTTTCCAAATCTTTCTCAGATATTTCTCTTCCTCCATAAAATCTCATGACAACCTGCAAGAAAAAGAAAAAGCAACTCCATCGAAGAGCTTGTACAGGAGATATAGTTTGAATTCTCCAGACAACTAATCAGCAACAAATAGCACAATTTTAATGCAAAAGAGGTGACTTTAATTGATATTAAGTTTTTAAGCTCTTCATATAATCTCGATCTTTGACCAGAAAAACAAAAATGTAAACTGTAATCATGGGCTGGAGATGGAAGTTCCCAAAACTAAGCAGTTTATAAATCAATTTATATTATAATTACTGGTTTTTAGGGAAACTACAGCTAGCATATAAAATCATAATGCTTGAATGACAACCTAAACTTGTACTACCATAGAATGAAAAGTATGAGAAAGCCTATCAGTGATGCTCATCCACTCCATATAGTAGTTACTGATACAACACTCAATTCATCAACAAAATAAATTTTATATAAACTTCAACCAAAATGAGCAAAAATCAGGAGCTAAAGATATGCTGTCACACCTGTCTCAATTCTTCACGACGGTTGGACGGCATTCGAGGACCATGGCGTAGAAGAGCCATAGCAGCAGTTCGCAATTGCAAAGGAGATACACCTGCCTCATCAAAATTTGTAATTGATGCAGCTGACCCAGGTCTAGCTTCTGCTTGTCTTGAATCAGCTACTTTATGGATGAAAAGGGGAATTCCAAATTCTGCAGCAATTTGCTTCTTATACTTCTCAGCAGCAGCATGAGCAACTTCATGACAGTCCACACAAAGTAGGACAATATCATGGGAACGATGGCTTTTTAAATGCTCAGGAAAATGAATTCTGTAGCAAGAGGGAATAATTCGATAACGCAAGTAGTGATTTCCTTCACCACAGCCCACACATATATTTTTCTTAGTTTGAATATAAAAATCATTGCCCTCATCTTCCGGACGACCTTTAGGTTCAAAAAGAAGCATTATAGCAGGTGGGTCATCATCAACAATTTTTGCCAGATCTCTATGAAGATACCTGTAAGATGTCATAATTTTGTAAACCGCAACATATTTATAGCTGAACTCAAAACAGAACACATACAGTGTACCAACCATTCAAGCTTCCTCCGGTCACAGTAACAAAGCAACCGACCATCATTTGCATAGATCCTACAATTATGATAAACTGGAGATTTGCAGGAAAATTTTTGAACAAACAGCTCTCTTGAAGCCTTCCGAGAAACTTGCTTTGAATTTTTAACCCCATTTTGCTTGTAAACAAATTTATTACTCAGGTTACATTTGGCCAATAAAGCATAATTAAAAACAGACAATGGACAAGACCCATTTGGACCCAGACATTTCTGAAGATTTGCTAAAAGAATACCATCAAGGTTTCCTGACTTATTGTGGATCAGATGATATAAGTCATCTAAATGACTGCAAACAACAGGGGAAGGAGATGGTAGAGAGGAATTAAGATTCAAAGAATCAACATTGGAATCAGCCTGAGCAATGGTGCTCCATACATCTGCTAGATTAGATGGAACTTTATCTGCAAGGGCAACAATAGCCTGTTCGGATAATACAAATCTCAAGCTCTCTTCATGCACACGAGCCTGAAAGGAAATAAAAAACACTTGTAAAATTTAAATAAATGCATTCCAGTTTCCAGTAAGAGTTCAGACCAATAAAAAAAGCATAAAGGACATGCAACATCATGTGATAATAGTATCAGTATATTAGACATACAGATAAATGCCAAGTTCTCTTGAAAGAAACACAACTGAGAAACAAATCAATAAGAGGTGAAATAGCTGCTTAACTTTCTAGCCAAGGAAAAAAGGCAAAGACAAATGCTGATTGAGGAGGAATCTAAAAGTATTTGAAGTTATATATACTTTTCATCGATAGAGTTTCCTTTAGCCGTTAAGGGAACCATTAACTCATTCCTTATGTAGTCATAAAATATAAAAATAATAGCTAAAATGGCAACTACTTACCATTAAATCTCTCCAAGCACACAACCGCCTCACAAGATCCTGAAATTAAATTGAAGAATAAAGCATCAAACACTAAGTTGTATTCTGTAGTGGAGAAAGAGATAGAAGCATCAGACCTGGGTTTCGCAAGAAATTGAAGAAACACCTCCTTGACCGTTCAATTGTCGGAAAAATATTGATGATGCACTTGCTTCTCCAGGATAAGATTCAACTTCTTTGGTGTAGACTTGCAAACACATCATGTTTGAGCGCCGACTAGCCTCAAGAACAAAGTTGAATTTCTCATCCGGGCGAGATGAATTTTCTGATACATTAATATGTTTAGTATTTGATCCCATGAAAAAAGGTAGAAACGAGTTTAAATAATAATCAATTGGAATTGTTACTGAGTACTCAAGCTCAATATTCCAAGTCCTGTTTTGAGCTTAACTAAGTTTTCTTTGCTAACTAATCTCTTCAAATGGGGAATTGTCATGGTTCAAACTAGAAAGATACAACAAACTGTTCCTCAAGGATGTGAACTCTCCTGAGGTATCCCTCTCCACTATAAAATAAAAACAAATCATTTATTCATGACTGGTTGTGAATGCTACCATAATTAACAAAAAATTCCCACATTTATCTTTCAATAATTTTATTTTCATTTCAACATAAAATAAATGAAAAATAAAAGAGACTGACACACCACGGACTTGGTGAAAACTGGAAATTATACCATTGCCTTGTTGTTTGAGCTCAGCAATTAAACATTGTGCAATATATAATAAATAGTATGCATCTGTTCGAGCATATTGCACCATTTGTGCAGGCAGTGGTCGCTGTCTCCAGTCTTCCCGCTAAAATGCAAAGTGAAGAAAACAAAAGTTAAGATGCATGATTAAAAGCAATGTTACACATGAACAAAAAGATTCAATTTTCATTTTACTAGCTCCATAGAATAATGTATATGGACACAAAAGTCTCAAACGAGTTCCAAGGGGAAGAGAGCAGAAAAATGCACAAGCAGTAACTAATCTTAAACAACAAACCTGTAATAATTTGTTTGTGGCCACACCACAGTAGGTTTCTAGCAAGTATGCTAGTGATTTCTGTGGTTTTGACAACACCTCGCTTGCCTACAGTTTAACACCAAAACACAACTTAAAAACAAAATCATTTTCAGGAAACTGCTAAACATGCTCTCTACCTAAACAGCAATGATACATGGCTGACGGTATATGATTAGACAGAAATGTAATACACAAAGCTCACCTTTGCAGTATCAAATAAATTAACAACATAAATATGGAAGTCTCTTTGTAGCCAGAGAACATCATTATCAGCCCCGTGGAACACCTAGACCATCAAATTAAACATAAATGGGAGAACAAATGTCACACCAAGGTACCTTAGCCCCCATGTACTAAATTGTATACACTGCTAATAAGAAAAATAAATAAGGACAACAAGGTATTTACTTTACAGAATTTCAAGTATAGTTATCACATTGGTTTTTATTATATATTTTGAGCTAGGATACCTTGCAAATACCACAGTCAGCAAATATCGGTTGAAGGATACTTATTTCATCATGTAATGCAATTGTGTCAATCAAGTAGTCTTCCTTCTCGGTAGAGATCTACTCAAATAAACATTTTAAAAATCAATAGAAATATACGCACAATATGAGAATTGACATAACAAAAAATAACAAATGGAATCATAATGCATTAAACAGAAAAAGAAACAAATCCAATAATTTACCTGAATTAAAGCTGTAAAACCAAGAAATGATCGCAGGCTATGCTGCTCAGTATCAACAGCAAAACACCTCTCTTTACTCAATATATCAGCAAGTTCCTTTAATTGTAACTTGGTCTCAACCCAAACATATGAATCCTTCATTTGCAAATCCAAATCAACAGGTACAAAATCAAATTCAGGCTGGGAATTCTCTAACAAAGCTGTAATCTCAGCTTCATGAGGATGCAAGTCAGTAGATTTCTCTGCCATAAACACCAAAAATATTAACCTCATTTACTTCAGTTAACTCTTCACCCTCTGTTTGTTTGCTAAGAAACCAGAAGAAAACAAAGGAATCATGAATTTGAAAGCTTAGCTTTCTAAACTAGGCGTTTAAATATACAATAAATCAAACCGAGTTCTTCATATCCTTATTATCTCTACTTGTTATATGTAAAAAACGACAAAGTCAAAAATAAAATACCTTGAATGCGAATCACTTTTCTTTTCCTTTTTCTCAGCGATCAAACAGACCACAAGGTTTTAAGCAAATCCAAAAACAACATAAGCACCAAAAGACGAACTTAATTAAAACAATGTACCTTTCTCGCAGTGTTTAAACGGAGAATACGAGTTATCAGCAAAAACGCGCTTGAAGCAGTATTGCGGCTTTGGGTCGGAGTGTAAATAACAAGAATTTGTAGGGCATTTGTTCAACTTTCGGCGGCGTCGGTATTGCGTGGTAAAGAAGATGGATATTGCTGCGAAAGAAGCAATGGTGATTGCGATTTTAATTTTGTCTTTCTGGTCCATTTCCTTTTGTTTTTCGTATTTTTTTTCTGTTTCAAAGCTTGTAGCTAAATCTTCTAAGCTCGCTGGTTCGAGCGTCGTAAAACGAGGGAAGTGTCCGATACTGGTAGTTGAGGAGGCGCGTCTTGGTACTTTATCGCAGGCTTAAAACTGTATCTTTGAAGGGACTTAAATAAGCAGTTTGGTCTGGGCCTGAAAGAGTACTGTTAATAGCCAACCCAACTTCTTTCGGTCTTTTAAGCCCAAAACATGTACTCTCCTAACACTGAGGTTGTAAGATAAAACATAATGCTCGCCTAGTTAACGGTTGCAGTTCAAAAGTATATATTAGCCATCATCTAATTATTCATGTAGTATCATCAATTGATAGGTGATTCTCATTAATTACATGATTTTTAAGATAACTAATTATCAAATCTCACTGTTCACCTCTTAATTATAAATAGTAAAATTATATATTAAAATTTAATTAAAAATTCCTTTTCAAATTTATAAAAAATAGAAAAGTTCTATTTGAACTTTCAGATATGAATTCACTGAAAATAATAAACACACCATCTATTTTAGTTCAAAAATTTAGTAATAGTGCTTCAATTAAAAGAGTAATATTACATTTTTTTTATTCTTTTTACTTGTTCTTTTTTCAATCCGCAAAAAAATGATCCCTTGACGCATGGATGAAAAGATGATGTAGTAAATAATATTCCCATATGAATAAACTTTTCTAGAATAGCACTTGCATATAAAAATTAAAATAAAATGGGATATAAAAAACATTAATTTCCATGTCCAACGAGTTTTGCCCCCTGAAGTAACCGCCTTTCAGTTTTCAAAAGTTGGTTATGCCAATAAGTGGCCAAAACAAAGGGGTAGTTGCAACGCAGAAGAAAGAGATCAAAATGGCACTGGAAACAAATATTGAAATTGAAAAGGAAGTAATGGAACAGATAACTCTTTCTGATTCACCGAAACCAGATTTCCTCACTTGCTTAAGTAACGATACTGTTGAAAAGAAACCTACAATCTACAGCAAGATTGCTACAAATTTTGGAAATTTGTGGGCTTCTACTGGGGAGAATTTCTCTGTGCTTAAAATGGTTGTTCAGAATCTCTGGTTACAGTGTATCCGCGGTGAAAATTCAGGAAGAATTAGAGCCTACCAAGTTTGGCCAGGGAATAATGTATGTTTCCTCCAATTATGTCACACGTTTAACACAAATTGTAGTGATGAATGATTCATTCATTAAGAGAATTTGGAACTGAAATTTCTTACTTCTTGTACAGGTGTTTTTCTTCCATGGGAGATTTATTTGTGGCCCAGATCCAAGAGGGCTACTTTTGACTATCACATCTATAACTCTTTCAAGTTGGATTTTTGCTACGTCTATTGCATATGATTTACCTTACTCCAGTCTCATTGTCACCATCTCTGTGATTATAACAGTAATAGTTAGTCCCTTACTCGAAAATTTGTTCATTCACATATTTCATTTCTTAAAATTCTAGCGTGATTTACCTTCTTTTTTTCTTGTTTCAAATGCAGGTTATTGTCAATTTGGTTTTGGTTAGTGGAACTGATCCAGGAATCATTCCCAGAAATGATCAAGCATCTGTTGAAGAAGTTGGTACTACCGATGGAACCAAAAGGAAAAGAGTAATTGTAAATGGAGTTGAAATGAAACTAAAATATTGTCGAATTTGCAAGATATTTAGGCCACCCAGGAGTTCTCACTGCGCTGTCTGTGATAATTGTGTTGAGAAATTCGACCACCACTGCCCCTGGATAGGCCAATGCATTGCAATGGTACATTCACATGTCAGATATTCCTCGGCTCATAAACATTGTTAACACAAATTATGTAATAGTAATTGCCGTTTTTAATTTTTGTATGTGCAGAGAAACTATCGATTTTACTTGACGTTTGTAATCTCGGCTCTGGTTTTCTTTGCCCACATATTTGCCTTCTCTGTTTGGAGAATTCATTGGAGAATGATGAAAAATGGCACTGGAATATTTGGGATGCTGAAGAACTGCCCGGAAACGCTGGCTTTAGTGTCCTTTAGTTTTACTGCCATTTGGTTCCTTGCTGGTCTTGCTATGTATCATGTTTATCTGATTGCCGTAAACCAGGTTAATTAATTCAATTTTGTTTTGATTAACAACTCGCATGGGCTCAAAAGAGTTGGGTTTGATGATTTTCGTTTGTTATCTTCTGGTATAATGCAGACAGCTTATGAGAATTTCCGGCAACGCTATGCTGACTCTAAAAATCCATATGATGAAGGAATACTAAGTAATTTTAAGAATGTGGTGTTTGTGCAATTGCCACCTTCTAAAGTTGATTTCAGAGCCGAAGTAATGCCAAGTTGTCATCTAAAGGCTACAAGGAGAGTCTAACCACTGGAAGATATTTGTAACTTGTAAGCAAACATTTAATCCGAACTTAATTATTTTGTGAGGAAAAAAAAGCCTACTGTATTGTTTGATCATTTGTCTCTGCAATATTTGCTGGCAAGGTCATGTGCTACATCTTGTTTGCCAATCATGCTTATTTGTGTTCACGTATCAAACATTTGATCTGAACCCTGGGCATACAAAGAAAGAATCAGTATTGTTTGAAATTGAATCAATTGCTTAAGAGACAATGGTCCTGCTCTTGATTATTTCCCTACTCAAATCAAGGTATAGAAACTGTAGAACCGCAGAATGCAGGTGACTGGGTCATTGTGTTCTAATCAATACATAATCTATAGTATTGTACAGAGTAACAGAGATGCCTGCTGCCTTGGTTTTCAAAATGGCAGAAAACACATGGTGCGTGGGGTCCTAGACAAAATGTGATGGATGGGCGAAACTAACTGATGGAGATAGGCATCAATGTTTGCCACATTTATGCAGGCCCAGTAATCAAGCTGGACTGCATGGAATATAATTAAATTTGTGGGTCTACCAGATCAATTAATGTAGAGAAAGCTTTTAGCTACAATTCATGGGCTTTGATATAAGCAAAAAAGATAAAGAAATGGACAAAAGAACTCGATCATTTGCACTTTATGATGAGTTAATGTTTTCATAACTTTTCTGCATGGTTGAGCAGTACTTAAGCAAGAAACTACTGAGTACAGAGCATGTGAAACCATACATAGAAAAATGGCGCTCCAAATCCATGTATCTAAATTTAAAATTGTGCAGAGACTATCAGAAAATTCTGAACACATTCTATTATGGTGGATATTCCTTAAAAGGGATTAAACTAACAAATTTTCCTTTCAATGAAAATTTAAACAACTAGACCTAAGCAATTGTCGTGGCACTTCCACGATTATTTGGCTTATCGGTTCCTCTGACATAATAGAGCAATTTTAAGGTTCTTTCAAGTTCAGAGAAACTTTTACAACTAACCAGACATTGAAAAAGAGGACTGTTATGGAAATTTTGATGGGTCCAATAGCTTATCTTTATTTTTCCACCAACCCACTTATAATTTATTCAGTGTGAACATATGGAATGGAATTATATCATGTCATTGTTTATCACTTGATCTTCATGTGTTTCTTTAATTAGGTTTAGCTTAGTCCAAAAAAGAAATTTTCTCTTTTCATCCCTTTACTTCAGGGTGATAAGTACCATCTTAACTTTTTTTGTATCATGCAAGAAATTGCAGTTTAACTAAAGCAAAAGGTCATGATTCGCTTATTATATGAACTCATATGATAAAGTGACTAACTCCTAAAAAACGAACCATTATTATAGCATTACAAGTTGTAGAGGCTTGAAAAGGCTTTAGGAATGCCTTTTAATTCTTAAGACAAAATTACCCTTTTACTTTAAAGGGATAATTGGAACGAAAATCCAATTTATAGTCTTAACTTACAAATCTACAAAGAAACAAGGCCAAATTTTGAAAAGTGATACAAACTCTATTTATATAAATTACCCGCATAAAAACTCATAACATATAATAATATAATATATAACCGAGTGCTTTAAATTGTTTGAATAAATTTGTAAACATACATACTAGTATTCTTTAAATATATAGATAGATAGATGAGTGAATCTATGGGCTTTAATTTTTATGCATTATAAAGCAGCTGCACCAACCACCAGAAGGTCTCGTGAAATGGCAGCTTTGGGTTGCTTAAGAAGAATCCTACCAAGTAGCAAGATGTGGTGTAAAGCGACAGGGACTCTTATTGCAAGCAAGGCACCTGTGACCTAACCAAAACACAAAACAACTCGAAATTCTTTTCCATTTCTGCAAATTCCGTCCGTTTCTTCTATCCTCTCGCTAAATGGTTCACAATTTGATTCCAACTACTGCATCAAAATGGAGAGAAAACCCCATTCTATGTATGTTCAATCTGAGTTCATCTGTTTCTTTGGCGGTGCGGTGAAATTAGATTTGATAACTCAAGCGTTGTATCACCGTGGGAATGGGACAAAATTTATTAATGCTGCGTTAATTTATTAATTTATCAAATATGTGACTTACAAATATAAAGTGAGAATGATAAATACCTATGGTTTGTTAAAATGGTAACTTTTTCATATTTTATATTTTAATTAATTAAATTAAAATAATTAATTTAATAAAAATTATTTATCATAATTTTTAAAATTTAAACAAATTTTATTAGGAAATATAAAGTATAAAAGAAATCATCATTATCTCATATGAAAAAGGAAATGTAAATATATTTTCATTACATTAGATTTTGGCCCACCATATAGTAACCCAACGAAAAGTGTGTATAGTCCGTTCGCCACAAAACCAACCTCGCAAGAAATGACCTCATCAACAGAGCAAGAGCAACAACCTTCAATCTTTAGACAATTGGAAAATTAAAGGACCAAAATTTTCTTAAAAGTTTTGTACGATTTAACAAATTTTACAAAACTCAAAATTTATCCATCAATACCCTTAAAAAACAAATACTGCCTTGAATTTCTATTTATTTTTCACCACGAATTTATTTTTAGTATATTTTTACTTATTAATTATTAATCAAACAAAAACATAATATATTCTCATTTATTGATTATATTATAGATTATAATCTATAAATCATAAAAGTACTTATTATGTATCAATTCCAACCATGGCGTGCTAAAATTTAAAATAAAAAAATGAAAAAAAAACTTCTTATTCTCGTTTATTAACTATCAACAACAATTATATATTTTATTTTATTATAATATCAAATTATAAAACAATTTTAGTCCATAATTTCAATATTTTCCTCCTTATTTTTTTTCATACTCTCTAATTTAAAGTTAGGGACAATTAATGTCATTAAAAAGAGAGAGAGAGTAACCTTATATGACCACTAGCGGAGCCGGAGAATGCATTCTTTAGATTCAAGTTCTGATTCTGAATATTAAGTCAAGTTGCTAACTAACATGCATACACATGGGAATCCCATATAACATCGTATTAACAAAGGGAGTATATTTTGAAGTCCCCAACAAATTATGTTTAAATGATTAAATATAAATTAAATCTTATCCTAATCTCTTTTTAATTGAATATTATTAGCCTAGGTTTACTGAATTGCTGATCATACTGTTAGTTCAAACCGACGCATATCGTGGCTTCCAATAAGATAATGTCATTGCAATATATCTAAATTGTAAAATTAATTTTAATTAATTATACTTATGAACTAATTAAGGTAAATACATATTTAATTTCCCCAAAAGTTAGTTCCATTTAATAATTAATTACTTCCAAAGAGATTACAATGTTTCCAAGAATTTATGCGAAATATATTATTTTAAAAATTTGAGATACGACGAAATGAAGGAAGGATACGTACATCCCGTAATTTGAAGGGCAAGAGGGGCGCCCCTTTTTCACTGTCTGAAGGAAACATCAAGTTTACTACAGAAGATTGAATAACATCATGGCAAGTGTCAGGATTCTTTGTGACGTGGGTCCTATTCCATGTAGATTTTTGCATCTGCCACGTGAGAAAAAATTTAGCCATGGTAAAACATGGGACGCGAATGAACAGAGTAAGGAGATTGATCCAATTAAATAATGCCGCGTATCAAATTACTAGATCTTATCCCGTGTACATGTACTATCATTCCCAAAATCGCAGCCTAGCTTTGTATAATCCAGGTTCGTTAACTTATGTTCTTACAAATGTATGATAAATAAAGGGATAAAAACCAATTCTAGATTTTTAATTATTTTTTCAAATACTAGTAATAACTTATTAATTTTGTCTGTGAATGGATTATTAATAGACTGTAAAACATTTTTCTTTTTCCACTGGGGTATGGTGCATGTTTGGCTGTAGTGATTGGCAAATGAAACGCATGTGCATTTTATAAAGAATTGAAGTAGACTTTCTTTAAGATTTAAAAAACTAAAACTTGGTTTGAAAAGTCAAATATATGTATATATCATTGGATAGGACTAGCTGGGAATGTCTAGATAGACATGTCTGCATAAATTACTTGAAAAAACAGTAATGTTCTCTACCATTGCTGTCTGTATATTTTTGTGCAAATCATTTATTATTTGCTACACTTACATGTGCATGATAGCATAAGTAAAGCGTTTGTACTAGGAAAATGTTGTGACTTATAAATTTTAATTATTGTAAAGGATAATGTTATTTTTAAAAAAAAATAATTTTTAAAAATTTATCCCAATCATTAATATAACATGTGAGGTGATGTTTATTTATTAAAGAGTATTTTAAAAAAAAAAATTAAAACTATTTATTATATAATTTAATTATCATATAAATTAATATTCTATTATTTAAAATACGTTATTGGAATAGATAAAAGGTTGTTTTTAATATTATGATGTCGTTATTTTTAAATTATGAAAGAGAATATTAATATAAAAAATTTATATAAACTTTATTTAAAATAATATTATTAAATAATTTTTAAAATAATAATATAAGTACTACCAACTGAAATGAAGATGAAATTACTTCAAACTAAATGTGAGTATAGAAATTGACCCGTAACTACTATTTCTAACAGTGAGAATTAAATGATGCAACTTTACTGCAGACCATTTTTCTATTATATTATGTATCCACCAAAAATGCAAGACATTGAATTGTTATTTTTAAATGAGCATCAATTAACTTTTGATTGCGAAAGTTGCTAAAGGTTCAGTTATTGAGTCGTACCAAGCAAACATTTTGAGCCATGTGATCATCGATGATCTACCGATGGAGAAGGACCACAAACCATTGAATTCTTTTATTTGGGAAGAAAAATATGGTCGTTCATTGACTACTAAGCTTATAATTGTCCAATTATGTTTATGATGGCTCAAATGTAGAATATTTTTCCATTATAGAGACGACTCTATTAATCCTTCTATTTAGATACAAACAAATAATATTATATTAATTTATTGGAAAATAAAAAAATAATTCAATAGTTGATAGTTAGCATTTGATTTTTTTATAAAGAATTTATTTTATTATAAATAATTAATATATATATTATTATTAATTATTTTGATAAACAATAATTTTAGGTGTTTCTCCACGACACCATCCCATCAATATGATGTGTCTTTTTTTTTAATATAAAATAGGGTGTGTATTAAAATAAGTGAGATTGAGACAAAAGGTCAGGGGGCATTAAGGAATTTGATGTTACTGCAAGAGAGTGATTTTTTTCTTTGTTTTTCCTGGGAGGGAGAGTGACAGTTTCTGAGGCCAAGGTTTAAGTAACAAGAAAGTTTTGATAAGGACTGGTTGGTAATTTGGTATAAGAAAACAGAGCGGTTAGTGGGTCGTCTCACTTCTGTTCAGTTCAACGTCCCTTGCCTGCAAAGTAGTAGCTAGAAACCTTTTGGACGCACATCTCTGTTCAGATTCTCTCTCTTAATTTTCTCTCTTCAGAGAGAGAAGAAGGGACAAAACAAAAGCAAAGCCAAAGGATAAAGGAAGGAACAAACAAGAATTTTGAGAAGAGAAAAGAAAAGAAAAGAAAATAGAAAGAAAGCATCTATTCGCTCTGTTTTTTATTTCCGGTTCTCGTACTTTCGTTGTCTGCATTTATCTGCCGTAAATTTTGTATCTTGCACCGGACTCCACTTCACCCTCAGATTCTGATTCTTCTGTTAAGTTTGGTGGGCACTTGAGGATTTGCTCGTTTCTGGCTTGATTTGGTTCTTTCTTTCTTGGTGTTTTGTTATTGTGCATGAGCTTGTGACAGCTATTGATTGGGAGGAAGAAGAGAAGTTTTGCGAAGAAGAACAGTAATGTCTTTGAAAAGCAGGGGGGAGCCGACTTCAAGAAGTGTTATTTCACAGAAATTGGCTTTTTTGCTCTGTTTAGGATGCTTCTGTGCTGGCATGCTGTTCACCAATAGGTATGCGCATGGTTTTTTGATGAATATTTTGAAAGTTTATTGCCTGTTGGATTTAATCAATCGGTTTATTTTTGGTTTTTGGTTTAATGGTTTCAAGTAACTATTTTTATCAAATATTTTATCTTTTAAAGAAGAAATGATTTTACAATTATCTTCTAAGATCTATATTTTAGCTGATTATAAATTTTTTGAATAATGAATATATATCAGCTTTTTTTGCGTATATAAATGTTTTTCGTAGCCTGAGCAGCTGTGAATTTCTAGAATTTATTGTTTTAATGTTGTTTTTGTCTTGCCTGTTGTGGAAATGCTTTACTCGTTGATTTTGAAGGTGGGATAGATCTCAAGTGGATGTCATTTAGGATACAAACCGCATTGGTTTGATTTCTAGTACTGTGTTTCTTTGTAAAATTGTATAAATTTTGGCCTTGACGACAATTCAGTTACAGTCTAAACTTCTCCAAGCACTTCATTTCAATTCCACCACTATCTGGTGGAAAGGCCTCTGATATCTGTTGGTAAACCCCAACTGTTTGATAATTTTCTTATTGCTGCAGCTAAAATTGCACATAGGTCAAAACTTTCAATGTGGTCTTTGATTCTCGTTTCTTTCAATAATAGAATTTTTTTTTTCAAGGAAATTTAGTACAGTTGGATATATTTGGCTCCATGTTTTTATTGAAATCACTTTCTAGCAAGAATCATAGAAGAAAAGAAGGAAATGGAATCATTCACACAAATAATTTGTTTACAACATTTTATTCAATTCTTTAAGGCATATTTTTTGTTGTTCTTAAACTAGCTTATATTGGCTCTGGTACACTGTTTTAAGAAATCATGTGTATACTTTGTTGAAATGGTTTTGAGTTGAATTTGAATCTGATCAGAAATTGCTAAATTAATGTTCATGTATTTGGCTGGTGGATTATAATATAGTGGCTTATTAATGGCAAAAAATTGGTAACAGAATGTGGGCAATTCCTGAATCTAAAGGCTTCACACGGACAACTGCGATGGAAGCTGAAAAACTAAAGCTAGTGTCAGAGGTTTGTAATCCAAGAGTTGCGAGTATTCATCAGAGTTATATTTTAAATGTTTTAAGCTAATATCAATTAATTACTATATGTTGTTAAGCTAATATCAATTAATCACTCTTCCAAATTTGTGGCTATGTTGTAATCTGATTGGGTCCCTTTAGTTGCAACAGATAGTAGTAAAGCGAGAATCTAAGGACATTATTGGGGAGGTTTTTAAGACTCATCATGCCATACAGTAAGTTGCCTATGCTAATTATTATCATATCTTGCTTTTCTTCAGGCTTCACTCTTGATATGATCTTAAAAGCATCCTGAATATGAAGCTTATTGAACAGTGTGTCCAATGCAGAACACTGGATAAGACTATTTCAAATTTGGAGATGGAATTAGCTGCTGCAAGGGCAGTGCAAGAATCTATACTCAGTGGCTCTCCTATATCAGAGAACATAAAGGAGAATGAATCATCTAGGAAAAGAAGGTATTTCATGATTGTAGGAATTAACACTGCCTTTAGCAGCCGCAAACGAAGAGATTCAGTTCGTGCTACATGGATGCCACAAGGTTTGGACTGATTCCCTGTTTCTTTAAATGTTGTTGTTTTTAATACTCTTGTTTGATTTTGATTTCTGATGTCTGATTCTTCTGTTAAAAAAAAATTAGGTGAAAAAAGGAAGAAACTGGAAGAAGAGAAGGGCATTATCATTCGATTTGTCATCGGTCATAGGTTAGTAATCTTTTTATTATGATTATATTGGATGAGCGGACATGTAATTTGTGTTCGAATGCCTTCGTAGCAAAAATTTGACAAACTGACTCTGCTCTGGAAAGTTATTGTGAATTTTTGGCCTTTGTATGATAAAGAATCTAAATTTTTTGCGTTTTTGAGATCCGTGCCTTTCTTGCAGGTTACTAGGGATACAAGTCAAAGCACTAGATAAAACTTTTTGTCCATGAACTTCTATGAACAAATAAGTTTTCTGATTTGTTTAGCTTATGAATCTGCTAGTTCATCGAAAACCTTTTCCACATGACAAATTAGAATGATCTGACAAGTAAATTGGTAGTCTCAGTCAAAATATACTCTATTACCTGTCAATCAAGAGTAGAATCTTCTTTGCTCAGGAGCAGTGTCATGAATCAAATCTGTTTGAGTTCATAAGTTATTCATACACAGCAGTACTGTATTCACATTTATGGATTTGAGCTGTCTAGAGATGAGGATTTTTATTGATGAAACCAATAGTAGCTAATATTTGTAGTACAGACTTATTGATAAATAATTCTATTTCTATGCAGTGCCACATCCGGGGGCATTCTGGACAGAGCTGTTGAAGCTGAGGACAAAAAGCACGGGGATATCTTGAGGCTGGTAATGCGGGTGTATCTTATTCTCCTGTCACTGCTTACCCTATTATGCAGTAGTTTGGCTCTAAAAAAATTTCTATACATTTTCAAAAAATTGAAGATAATATAAGACTATGAGTTGACATGTCTCTGTTGCAATCATCTGAGCAGGACCATGTGGAAGGCTACTTGGAATTATCTGCCAAGACAAAGATATATTTTTCTACTGCTGTTACTTTGTGGGATGCAGATTTCTATGTAAAAGTTGATGATGATGTCCATGTAAATATAGGTAAGTAAAGCTTCTGGTTACGGAATACCCTTGTGAGTGTATGTTAATATGAAGATATTTGACTTGGTGTTCCTCTTTCATTTTTGGACGGGGTTGGTAGAGTTACAAATTAATGGTGCAACATTGAAAAATGCCAATCACTCAATGTCTTACATATATGATTGAAGATCCATAATG